>JAMJFZ010003145.1:4715000-5045953 GCA_026225945.1 Cricetomys ansorgei | reverse complement strand
CCACGGTGGGAACAATGCATGGCGCTTCTCGAGTTACAGGACAAAGTTCAGAAATGAACACCACATCCTGAGGGGATCAGCGTTGGGTTCGAAAGGACATTGACACCTGTTCATGGCAAAAGGGGTCATAAAGAGAAATGACCAAAGTGGCTGTTTACATGTCCGAAATGCCCCTACAATATTTGATTCAGGACCCACATAAATCCACAATCACTAAGGGCTGATCATGATCTGCTATGGAGCATGATTCACTCAGGTGTGACTTATTTCTACACAGTGGTTCTCAACCTTCCTAAGACCGCCACACTTGAATACACTTTCTCGTGTTGTGGGGACCCCAATAATGAAGTTCTTCTGTTGCTAATTAGCAACTTTTGTTTTGCGAAGCAACTTGTATGAATCTTAATGCAAATGTCTGACACGCAGCAGTTCTTAATCGAATCCTGGGACAATGTTCTTCACGCTCCACATTGGTTGTGCCCGCTGCATGAGAATTGCTGCCTCATATGCACAGGCCCTGTTAGAACCTTTTGTTTCTCTTAAGTGTTTGGGTGCTCAGGATCAAACCCAGGACTTTGTGAATCCTGGAGAGGTACGATCCAAACATTTCCTTTGCTTTCCTTTCGTTTCCTTTCCTTGTCTTTTCTATTCATTCCCTTTCAGTTTTTTGAGATAGGATCTATCTGAGCTCCCCTCACAGACAACCCAGCTTCTGCTTCAAGCACTGTTGCAGCTCGGTGACAGGCCCATGTCTACAAGCGTGGCAGAACGTTTTTACCAGCAATGAAGAAATCAGATGATGGAGATGTGCTGGCATCCAAAGGGAGAGTTGTTTTCTACAAAATCACCTCCAGAGCATTTATGATGCCTGCTTGCCCTAGCAGGGGCCTGGATTCAGTACTCAGTGTCTACATGCTAGCTCCTACATGTGGCTACCGTTCCAGTGGTTCCAACATCCAGTCTGCTGACCCTTGAAAGAAGCAGCTGGTGTAAGTGAAAAAGCTGACATTGACCCATAATGGAGGAGGGCTCCTTGATCTTGCCTACTGCAAAGATGCAAAGGGGAGCATCAGCCACAAGTTCCTGTGAGCAGAAAGAACCCGGGACAAAACAGGAAGGGGTTCGTGGAATTTAGAAAACAGGGACCCAGTGGCTCAGCAGAAGGATCAGGAGTCACGGGTGGGAGTGCAAATGAGCAGGGTCTGAAGAAGGGAGGTTTTCAGGGCAGCGAGAAGAGGCTATCCATGTGTCCCGAAGGGTCCCTGAATGGATTCTCTGAACCCTTCTGCCCCAGCAATGAGCTTGTTTGCTCATTGCTGGGGCAGAAGGTTCAGAGTCCAGGCGTGAAGGAGCCTCCGTGGAAGTTGCCTGCCTCCGCAGAGTTAGCCAGGAGCCAAATGGTGGCACTTGAGCCCCAGTTGAAAGTTACTGCCTTGGTCTCAAGCCGGTCTGGAAGCTTAACCCTCGCGTCACAGGGGACTGGAGATGTTTTGGAAGGCATTTGCATGCCTGTGTCTCAGGGAAACACGGTCGGTTTGCCCGAAATAGTGGATTCCGTGATGGGAACAGTGCATGGCGTTTCTCGAGCTACAGGACAAAGTCAGAAATGAACACCACATCCTGAGGGGATCGTCGTGGGCTTGGAAAGATCATTGACATCTGTTCTTGGCAAAAGGGGTCATAAAATAAAATGGCCAAAGCGGCTGTTTACAAGTCCGAAGTGACCCTACAATATTTGATTCAGGACCCACAATATACCGACTCTCCACAATCACTACGGTCTGATCACGATCTGCTGTCGAGCATGATTCAGTCAGCTGTGACTTGTTTCTACACAGTGGTTGTCAAACTTCCTGCGACTGCCACACTTGAAGACAATTCCTCGTGTTGTGAGAACCCCAACAATGAAATTATTCTGTTGCTAACTTGTAAGTGTTGTTTTGCAAAGCTACTTCTATCAAACGTATTGCAAATGTCTGACATGCAGCAGTTCTTAATCGAAACCTGGGACACAGTCCCTCAAGCCCCAACTGGCTTGAGCCCCTCAGCATGAGAATTGCTGGCCTATATGCACAGGCCCTTTTATAACCTTTGGTTTCCTTTAAGTGGTTGAGTGTTCAGAATCAAACCCAGGACTTTGTGAATACTTGAGAGGTACGACCCGAACCTTTTCTTCCTTTTTTCCTTTTCATTTCTTTTCCTTCTTTCTTTTCTATTGTTTCGTTTCTAAATTTCCGAGTCAGGATCGTTCCTGGTTCTCTGCTCATACATTCCATCCTTCCGACTCAGTCACCCTTGTGTTTCGGTACAGGCTGTGTCCCCAAGCATTGCAGACCTTCTTCCAAACAATGATGGGATCAGAAGGTGGAGATGTGCAGGCATCATATATGAGAATTTTTTTCTCCAAGAAAACCTGCAAGCGTTTATGATGTCTGAGTGACCTCGCAGGGGCCTGGATTCAGTCCTCAGCATCTAGATGGTAGCCGCTCTATGTGGCTACCTTTGCAGAAGTTCCAACATCCACATTGGTGACCCCTGCAGAGACCAGCTCCTGTAAGTTAAAAAGCTGACATTGACCCGTAATGGTGGAGGGCTCCTTGATCTTGCCCCGGGGAAAAAAGCAAAGAGTAGAGTCAGCCACAAGATCTTGTAAGCAGAAAGAACCAGGGAAAGGACCGGAAGGGGTTCCTGGAATTTTAGAGAGAGGACCCTGGGGCTCAGCAGGAGGATCAGGACGCACGGGTGAGGGTGCGCCTGAGCATAGTCAGAAGAAGGGAGGTTCTCATGGCGGCGAGAAGAGGCTCACCACGTGTCCAGAAGGGTCCTTGAATGAATTCTCTGAACCCTTCTGCCCCAGCCATGAGCAGTTACTGCTCATGGCTGGGGCAGAAGGGTTCAGAGGGCAACCATGAAGGCAACTCCCTGGAAGCTGCCTGCCTCCGCAGTGGCAGTCTGCTGCCACACGGTGGCGCACGTGTCCCACTTGATAGTAACTGCATCTGTCTCAAGCTGGTCTGGAGGCTGAACCCTAGCTTCACAGGGGACTGGAGATGTTTTTGAAGCCATTCACATGATTGTGTCTCATGGACACACAGTCGGTTTGCCCGAAATAGTGTATTCCATGGTGGGAACAACGCATGGCGCTTCTCGAGTTACAGGACAAAGTTCAGAAATGAACACCACATCCTGAGGGGATCAGCGTTGGGTTCGAAAGAACATTGACACCTGTTCATGGCAAAAGGGGTCATAAAGAGAAATGACCAAAGTGGCTGTTTACATGTCCGAAATGCCCCTACAATATTTGATTCAGGACCCCCAGTATAGCAAGTCTCCACAATCACTAAGGGCTGATCATGATCTGCTATGGAGCATGATTCACTCAGGTGTGACTTATTTCTACACAGTGGTTCTCAACCTTCCTAAGACCGCCACACTTGAATACACTTTCTCGTGTTGTGGGGACCCCGATAATGAAGTTCTTCTGTTGCTAATTAGCAACTTTTGTTTTGCGAAGCAACTTGTATGAATCTTAATGCAAATGTCTGACACGCAGCAGTTCTTAATCGAATCCTGGGACAATGTTCTTCACGCTCCACATTGGTTGTGCCCGCTGCATGAGAATTGCTGCCTCATATGCACAGGCCCTGTTAGAACCTTCTGTTTCTCTTAAGTGTTTGGGTGCTCAGGATCAAACCCAGGACTTTGTGAATCCTGGAGAGGTACGATCCAAACATTTCCTTTGCTTTCCTTTCGTTTCCTTTCCTTGTCTTTTCTATTCATTCCCTTTCAGTTTTTTGAGATAGGATCTATCTGAGCTCCCCTCACAGACAACCCATGCTTCTGCTTCAAGCACTGTTGCAGCTCGGTGACAGGCCCATGTCCACAAGCGTGGCAGAACGTTTTTACCAGCAATGAAGAAATCAGATGATGGAGATGTGCTGGCATCCAAAGGGAGAGTTGTTTTCTACAAAATCACCTCCAGAGCATTTATGATGCCTGCTTGCCCTAGCAGGGGCCTGGATTCAGTACTCAGTGTCTACATGCTAGCTCCTACATGTGGCTACCGTTCCAGTGGTTCCAACATCCAGTCTGCTGACCCTTGAAAGAAGCAGCTGGTGTAAGTGAAAAAGCTGACATTGACCCATAATGGAGGAGGGCTCCTTGATCTTGCCTACTGCAAAGATGCAAAGGGGAGCATCAGCCACAAGTTCCTGTGAGCAGAAAGAACCCGGGACAAAACAGGAAGGGGTTCGTGGAATTTAAGAACAGGGACCCAGTGGCTCAGCAGAAGGATCAGGAGTCACGGGTGGGAGTGCAAATGAGCAGGGTCTGAAGAAGGGAGGTTTTCAGGGCAGCGAGAAGAGGCTATCCATGTGTCCCGAAGGGTCCCTGAATGGATTCTCTGAACCCTTCTGCCCCAGCAATGAGCTTGTTTGCTCATTGCTGGGGCAGAAGGGTTCAGAGTCCAGGCGTGAAGGAGCCTCCGTGGAAGTTGCCTGCCTCCGCAGAGTTAGCCAGGAGCCAAATGTTGGCACTTGAGCCCCAGTTGAAAGTTACTGCCTTGGTCTCAAGCCGGTCTGGAAGCTTAACCCTCGCGTCACAGGGGACTGGAGATGTTTTGGAAGGCATTTGCATGCCTGTGTCTCAGGGAAACACGGTCGGTTTGCCCGAAATAGTGGATTCCGTGATTGGAACAGTGCATGGCGTTTCTCGAGTTACAGGACAAAGTCAGAAATGAACACCACATCCTGAGGGGATCGTCGTGGGCTTGGAAAGATCATTGACATCTGTTCTTGGCAAAAGGGGTCATAAAATAAAATGGCCAAAGCGGCTGTTTACAAGTCCGAAGTGACCCTACAATATTTGATTCAGGACCCACAAAATACCGACTCTCCACAATCACTACGGTCTGATCACGATCTGCTGTCGAGCATGATTCAGTCAGCTGTGACTTGTTTCTACACAGTGGTTGTCAAACTTCCTGCGACTGCCACACTTGAAGACAATTCCTCGTGTTGTGAGAACCCCAACAATGAAATTATTCTGTTGCTAACTTGTAAGTGTTGTTTTGCAAAGCTACTTCTATCAAACGTATTGCAAATGTCTGACATGCAGCAGTTCTTAATCGAAACCTGGGACACAGTCCCTCAAGCCCCAACTGGCTTGAGCCCCTCAGCATGAGAATTGCTGGCCTATATGCACAGGCCCTTTTATAACCTTTGGTTTCCTTTAAGTGGTTGAGTGTTCAGAATCAAACCCAGGACTTTGTGAATACTTGAGAGGTACGACCCGAACCTTTTCTTCCTTTTTTCCTTTTCATTTCTTTTCCTTCTTTCTTTTCTATTGTTTCGTTTCTAAATTTCCGAGTCAGGATCGTTCCTGGTTCTCTGCTCATACATTCCATCCTTCCGACTCAGTCACCCTTGTGTTTCGGTACAGGCTGTGTCCCCAAGCATTGCAGACCTTCTTCCAAACAATGATGGGATCAGAAGGTGGAGATGTGCAGGCATCATATATGAGAATTTTTTTCTCCAAGAAAACCTGCAAGCGTTTATGATGTCTGAGTGACCTCGCAGGGGCCTGGATTCAGTCCTCAGCATCTAGATGGTAGCCGCTCTATGTGGCTACCTTTGCAGAAGTTCCAACATCCACATTGGTGACCCCTGCAGAGACCAGCTCCTGTAAGTTAAAAAGCTGACATTGACCCGTAATGGTGGAGGGCTCCTTGATCTTGCCCCGGGGAAAAAAGCAAAGAGTAGAGTCAGCCACAAGATCTTGTAAGCAGAAAGAACCAGGGAAAGGACCGGAAGGGGTTCCTGGAATTTTAGAGAGAGGACCCTGGGGCTCAGCAGGAGGATCAGGACGCACGGGTGAGGGTGCGCCTGAGCATAGTCAGAAGAAGGGAGGTTCTCATGGCGGCGAGAAGAGGCTCACCACGTGTCCAGAAGGGTCCTTGAATGAATTCTCTGAACCCTTCTGCCCCAGCCATGAGCAGTTACTGCTCATGGCTGGGGCAGAAGGGTTCAGAGGGCAACCATGAAGGCAACTCCCTGGAAGCTGCCTGCCTCCGCAGTGGCAGTCTGCTGCCACACGGTGGCGCACGTGTCCCACTTGATAGTAACTGCATCTGTCTCAAGCTGGTCTGGAGGCTGAACCCTAGCTTCACAGGGGACTGGAGATGTTTTTGAAGCCATTCACATGATTGTGTCTCATGGACACACAGTCGGTTTGCCCGAAATAGTGTATTCCATGGTGGGAACAACGCATGGCGCTTCTCGAGTTACAGGACAAAGTTCAGAAATGAACACCACATCCTGAGGGGATCAGCGTTGGGTTCGAAAGAACATTGACACCTGTTCATGGCAAAAGGGGTCATAAAGAGAAATGACCAAAGTGGCTGTTTACATGTCCGAAATGCCCCTACAATATTTGATTCAGGACCCCCAGTATAGCAAGTCTCCACAATCACTAAGGGCTGATCATGATCTGCTATGGAGCATGATTCACTCAGGTGTGACTTATTTCTACACAGTGGTTCTCAACCTTCCTAAGACCGCCACACTTGAATACACTTTCTCGTGTTGTGGGGACCCCGATAATGAAGTTCTTCTGTTGCTAATTAGCAACTTTTGTTTTGCGAAGCAACTTGTATGAATCTTAATGCAAATGTCTGACACGCAGCAGTTCTTAATCGAATCCTGGGACAATGTTCTTCACGCTCCACATTGGTTGTGCCCGCTGCATGAGAATTGCTGCCTCATATGCACAGGCCCTGTTAGAACCTTCTGTTTCTCTTAAGTGTTTGGGTGCTCAGGATCAAACCCAGGACTTTGTGAATCCTGGAGAGGTACGATCCAAACATTTCCTTTGCTTTCCTTTCGTTTCCTTTCCTTGTCTTTTCTATTCATTCCCTTTCAGTTTTTTGAGATAGGATCTATCTGAGCTCCCCTCACAGACAACCCATGCTTCTGCTTCAAGCACTGTTGCAGCTCGGTGACAGGCCCATGTCCACAAGCGTGGCAGAACGTTTTTACCAGCAATGAAGAAATCAGATGATGGAGATGTGCTGGCATCCAAAGGGAGAGTTGTTTTCTACAAAATCACCTCCAGAGCATTTATGATGCCTGCTTGCCCTAGCAGGGGCCTGGATTCAGTACTCAGTGTCTACATGCTAGCTCCTACATGTGGCTACCGTTCCAGTGGTTCCAACATCCAGTCTGCTGACCCTTGAAAGAAGCAGCTGGTGTAAGTGAAAAAGCTGACATTGACCCATAATGGAGGAGGGCTCCTTGATCTTGCCTACTGCAAAGATGCAAAGGGGAGCATCAGCCACAAGTTCCTGTGAGCAGAAAGAACCCGGGACAAAACAGGAAGGGGTTCGTGGAATTTAAGAACAGGGACCCAGTGGCTCAGCAGAAGGATCAGGAGTCACGGGTGGGAGTGCAAATGAGCAGGGTCTGAAGAAGGGAGGTTTTCAGGGCAGCGAGAAGAGGCTATCCATGTGTCCCGAAGGGTCCCTGAATGGATTCTCTGAACCCTTCTGCCCCAGCAATGAGCTTGTTTGCTCATTGCTGGGGCAGAAGGGTTCAGAGTCCAGGCGTGAAGGAGCCTCCGTGGAAGTTGCCTGCCTCCGCAGAGTTAGCCAGGAGCCAAATGTTGGCACTTGAGCCCCAGTTGAAAGTTACTGCCTTGGTCTCAAGCCGGTCTGGAAGCTTAACCCTCGCGTCACAGGGGACTGGAGATGTTTTGGAAGGCATTTGCATGCCTGTGTCTCAGGGAAACACGGTCGGTTTGCCCGAAATAGTGGATTCCGTGATTGGAACAGTGCATGGCGTTTCTCGATTTACAGGACAAAGTCAGAAATGAACACCACATCCTGAGGGGATCGTCGTGGGCTTGGAAAGATCATTGACATCTGTTCTTGGCAAAAGGGGTCATAAAATAAAATGGCCAAAGCGGCTGTTTACAAGTCCGAAGTGACCCTACAATATTTGATTCAGGACCCACAAAATACCGACTCTCCACAATCACTACGGTCTGATCACGATCTGCTGTCGAGCATGATTCAGTCAGCTGTGACTTGTTTCTACACAGTGGTTGTCAAACTTCCTGCGACTGCCACACTTGAAGACAATTCCTCGTGTTGTGAGAACCCCAACAATGAAATTATTCTGTTGCTAACTTGTAAGTGTTGTTTTGCAAAGCTACTTCTATCAAACGTATTGCAAATGTCTGACATGCAGCAGTTCTTAATCGAAACCTGGGACACAGTCCCTCAAGCCCCAACTGGCTTGAGCCCCTCAGCATGAGAATTGCTGGCCTATATGCACAGGCCCTTTTATAACCTTTGGTTTCCTTTAAGTGGTTGAGTGTTCAGAATCAAACCCAGGACTTTGTGAATACTTGAGAGGTACGACCCGAACCTTTTCTTCCTTTTTTCCTTTTCATTTCTTTTCTTTCTTTCTTTTCTATTGTTTCGTTTCTAAATTTCCGAGTCAGGATCGTTCCTGGTTCTCTGCTCATACATTCCATCCTTCCGACTCAGTCACCCTTGTGTTTCGGTACAGGCTGTGTCCCCAAGCATTGCAGACCTTCTTCCAAACAATGATGGGATCAGAAGGTGGAGATGTGCAGGCATCATATATGAGAATTTTTTTCTCCAAGAAAACCTGCAAGCGTTTATGATGTCTGAGTGACCTCGCAGGGGCCTGGATTCAGTCCTCAGCATCTAGATGGTAGCCGCTCTATGTGGCTACCTTTGCAGAAGTTCCAACATCCACATTGGTGACCCCTGCAGAGACCAGCTCCTGTAAGTTAAAAAGCTGACATTGACCCGTAATGGTGGAGGGCTCCTTGATCTTGCCCCGTGGAAAAAAGCAAAGAGTAGAGTCAGCCACAAGATCTTGTAAGCAGAAAGAACCAGGGAAAGGACCGGAAGGGGTTCCTGGAATTTTAGAGAGAGGACCCTGGGGCTCAGCAGGAGGATCAGGACGCACGGGTGAGGGTGCGCCTGAGCATAGTCAGAAGAAGGGAGGTTCTCATGGCGGCGAGAAGAGGCTCACCACGTGTCCAGAAGGGTCCTTGAATGAATTCTCTGAACCCTTCTGCCCCAGCCATGAGCAGTTACTGCTCATGGCTGGGGCAGAAGGGTTCAGAGGGCAACCATGAAGGCAACTCCCTGGAAGCTGCCTGCCTCCGCAGTGGCAGTCTGCTGCCACACGGTGGCGCACGTGTCCCACTTGATAGTAACTGCATCTGTCTCAAGCTGGTCTGGAGGCTGAACCCTAGCTTCACAGGGGACTGGAGATGTTTTTGAAGCCATTCACATGATTGTGTCTCATGGACACACAGTCGGTTTGCCCGAAATAGTGTATTCCATGGTGGGAACAACGCATGGCGCTTCTCGAGTTACAGGACAAAGTTCAGAAATGAACACCACATCCTGAGGGGATCAGCGTTGGGTTCGAAAGAACATTGACACCTGTTCATGGCAAAAGGGGTCATAAAGAGAAATGACCAAAGTGGCTGTTTACATGTCCGAAATGCCCCTACAATATTTGATTCAGGACCCCCAGTATAGCAAGTCTCCACAATCACTAAGGGCTGATCATGATCTGCTATGGAGCATGATTCACTCAGGTGTGACTTATTTCTACACAGTGGTTCTCAACCTTCCTAAGACCGCCACACTTGAATACACTTTCTCGTGTTGTGGGGACCCCGATAATGAAGTTCTTCTGTTGCTAATTAGCAACTTTTGTTTTGCGAAGCAACTTGTATGAATCTTAATGCAAATGTCTGACACGCAGCAGTTCTTAATCGAATCCTGGGACAATGTTCTTCACGCTCCACATTGGTTGTGCCCGCTGCATGAGAATTGCTGCCTCATATGCACAGGCCCTGTTAGAACCTTCTGTTTCTCTTAAGTGTTTGGGTGCTCAGGATCAAACCCAGGACTTTGTGAATCCTGGAGAGGTACGATCCAAACATTTCCTTTGCTTTCCTTTCGTTTCCTTTCCTTGTCTTTTCTATTCATTCCCTTTCAGTTTTTTGAGATAGGATCTATCTGAGCTCCCCTCACAGACAACCCATGCTTCTGCTTCAAGCACTGTTGCAGCTCGGTGACAGGCCCATGTCCACAAGCGTGGCAGAACGTTTTTACCAGCAATGAAGAAATCAGATGATGGAGATGTGCTGGCATCCAAAGGGAGAGTTGTTTTCTACAAAATCACCTCCAGAGCATTTATGATGCCTGCTTGCCCTAGCAGGGGCCTGGATTCAGTACTCAGTGTCTACATGCTAGCTCCTACATGTGGCTACCGTTCCAGTGGTTCCAACATCCAGTCTGCTGACCCTTGAAAGAAGCAGCTGGTGTAAGTGAAAAAGCTGACATTGACCCATAATGGAGGAGGGCTCCTTGATCTTGCCTACTGCAAAGATGCAAAGGGGAGCATCAGCCACAAGTTCCTGTGAGCAGAAAGAACCCGGGACAAAACAGGAAGGGGTTCGTGGAATTTAGAACAGGGACCCAGTGGCTCAGCAGAAGGATCAGGAGTCACGGGTGGGAGTGCAAATGAGCAGGGTCTGAAGAAGGGAGGTTTTCAGGGCAGCGAGAAGAGGCTATCCATGTGTCCCGAAGGGTCCCTGAATGGATTCTCTGAACCCTTCTGCCCCAGCAATGAGCTTGTTTGCTCATTGCTGGGGCAGAAGGGTTCAGAGTCCAGGCGTGAAGGAGCCTCCGTGGAAGTTGCCTGCCTCCGCAGAGTTAGCCAGGAGCCAAATGTTGGCACTTGAGCCCCAGTTGAAAGTTACTGCCTTGGTCTCAAGCCGGTCTGGAAGCTTAACCCTCGCGTCACAGGGGACTGGAGATGTTTTGGAAGGCATTTGCATGCCTGTGTCTCAGGGAAACACGGTCGGTTTGCCCGAAATAGTGGATTCCGTGATGGGAACAGTGCATGGCGTTTCTCGAGTTACAGGACAAAGTCAGAAATGAACACCACATCCTGAGGGGATCGTCGTGGGCTTGGAAAGATCATTGACATCTGTTCTTGGCAAAAGGGGTCATAAAATAAAATGGCCAAAGCGGCTGTTTACAAGTCCGAAGTGACCCTACAATATTTGATTCAGGACCCACAAAATACCGACTCTCCACAATCACTACGGTCTGATCACGATCTGCTGTCGAGCATGATTCAGTCAGCTGTGACTTGTTTCTACACAGTGGTTGTCAAACTTCCTGCGACTGCCACACTTGAAGACAATTCCTCGTGTTGTGAGAACCCCAACAATGAAATTATTCTGTTGCTAACTTGTAAGTGTTGTTTTGCAAAGCTACTTCTATCAAACGTATTGCAAATGTCTGACATGCAGCAGTTCTTAATCGAAACCTGGGACACAGTCCCTCAAGCCCCAACTGGCTTGAGCCCCTCAGCATGAGAATTGCTGGCCTATATGCACAGGCCCTTTTATAACCTTTGGTTTCCTTTAAGTGGTTGAGTGTTCAGAATCAAACCCAGGACTTTGTGAATACTTGAGAGGTACGACCCGAACCTTTTCTTCCTTTTTTCCTTTTCATTTCTTTTCTTTCTTTCTTTTCTATTGTTTCGTTTCTAAATTTCCGAGTCAGGATCGTTCCTGGTTCTCTGCTCAAACATTCCATCCTTCCGACTCAGTCACCCTTGTGTTTCGGTACAGGCTGTGTCCCCAAGCATTGCAGACCTTCTTCCAAACAATGATGGGATCAGAAGGTGGAGATGTGCAGGCATCATATATGAGAATTTTTTTCTCCAAGAAAACCTGCAAGCGTTTATGATGTCTGAGTGACCTCGCAGGGGCCTGGATTCAGTCCTCAGCATCTAGATGGTAGCCGCTCTATGTGGCTACCTTTGCAGAAGTTCCAACATCCACATTGGTGACCCCTGCAGAGACCAGCTCCTGTAAGTTAAAAAGCTGACATTGACCCGTAATGGTGGAGGGCTCCTTGATCTTGCCCCGTGGAAAAAAGCAAAGAGTAGAGTCAGCCACAAGATCTTGTAAGCAGAAAGAACCAGGGAAAGGACCGGAAGGGGTTCCTGGAATTTTAGAGAGAGGACCCTGGGGCTCAGCAGGAGGATCAGGACGCACGGGTGAGGGTGCGCCTGAGCATAGTCAGAAGAAGGGAGGTTCTCATGGCGGCGAGAAGAGGCTCACCACGTGTCCAGAAGGGTCCTTGAATGAATTCTCTGAACCCTTCTGCCCCAGCCATGAGCAGTTACTGCTCATGGCTGGGGCAGAAGGGTTCAGAGGGCAACCATGAAGGCAACTCCCTGGAAGCTGCCTGCCTCCGCAGTGGCAGTCTGCTGCCACACGGTGGCGCACGTGTCCCACTTGATAGTAACTGCATCTGTCTCAAGCTGGTCTGGAGGCTGAACCCTAGCTTCACAGGGGACTGGAGATGTTTTTGAAGCCATTCACATGATTGTGTCTCATGGACACACAGTCGGTTTGCCCGAAATAGTGTATTCCATGGTGGGAACAACGCATGGCGCTTCTCGAGTTACAGGACAAAGTTCAGAAATGAACACCACATCCTGAGGGGATCAGCGTTGGGTTCGAAAGAACATTGACACCTGTTCATGGCAAAAGGGGTCATAAAGAGAAATGACCAAAGTGGCTGTTTACATGTCCGAAATGCCCCTACAATATTTGATTCAGGACCCCCAGTATAGCAAGTCTCCACAATCACTAAGGGCTGATCATGATCTGCTATGGAGCATGATTCACTCAGGTGTGACTTATTTCTACACAGTGGTTCTCAACCTTCCTAAGACCGCCACACTTGAATACACTTTCTCGTGTTGTGGGGACCCCGATAATGAAGTTCTTCTGTTGCTAATTAGCAACTTTTGTTTTGCGAAGCAACTTGTATGAATCTTAATGCAAATGTCTGACACGCAGCAGTTCTTAATCGAATCCTGGGACAATGTTCTTCACGCTCCACATTGGTTGTGCCCGCTGCATGAGAATTGCTGCCTCATATGCACAGGCCCTGTTAGAACCTTCTGTTTCTCTTAAGTGTTTGGGTGCTCAGGATCAAACCCAGGACTTTGTGAATCCTGGAGAGGTACGATCCAAACATTTCCTTTGCTTTCCTTTCGTTTCCTTTCCTTTGTCTTTTCTATTCATTCCCTTTCAGTTTTTTGAGATAGGATCTATCTGAGCTCCCCTCACAGACAACCCATGCTTCTGCTTCAAGCACTGTTGCAGCTCGGTGACAGGCCCATGTCCACAAGCGTGGCAGAACGTTTTTACCAGCAATGAAGAAATCAGATGATGGAGATGTGCTGGCATCCAAAGGGAGAGTTGTTTTCTACAAAATCACCTCCAGAGCATTTATGATGCCTGCTTGCCCTAGCAGGGGCCTGGATTCAGTACTCAGTGTCTACATGCTAGCTCCTACATGTGGCTACCGTTCCAGTGGTTCCAACATCCAGTCTGCTGACCCTTGAAAGAAGCAGCTGGTGTAAGTGAAAAAGCTGACATTGACCCATAATGGAGGAGGGCTCCTTGATCTTGCCTACTGCAAAGATGCAAAGGGGAGCATCAGCCACAAGTTCCTGTGAGCAGAAAGAACCCGGGACAAAACAGGAAGGGGTTCGTGGAATTTAAGAACAGGGACCCAGTGGCTCAGCAGAAGGATCAGGAGTCACGGGTGGGAGTGCAAATGAGCAGGGTCTGAAGAAGGGAGGTTTTCAGGGCAGCGAGAAGAGGCTATCCATGTGTCCCGAAGGGTCCCTGAATGGATTCTCTGAACCCTTCTGCCCCAGCAATGAGCTTGTTTGCTCATTGCTGGGGCAGAAGGGTTCAGAGTCCAGGCGTGAAGGAGCCTCCGTGGAAGTTGCCTGCCTCCGCAGAGTTAGCCAGGAGCCAAATGTTGGCACTTGAGCCCCAGTTGAAAGTTACTGCCTTGGTCTCAAGCCGGTCTGGAAGCTTAACCCTCGCGTCACAGGGGACTGGAGATGTTTTGGAAGGCATTTGCATGCCTGTGTCTCAGGGAAACACGGTCGGTTTGCCCGAAATAGTGGATTCCGTGATGGGAACAGTGCATGGCGTTTCTCGAGTTACAGGACAAAGTCAGAAATGAACACCACATCCTGAGGGGATCGTCGTGGGCTTGGAAAGATCATTGACATCTGTTCTTGGCAAAAGGGGTCATAAAATAAAATGGCCAAAGCGGCTGTTTACAAGTCCGAAGTGACCCTACAATATTTGATTCAGGACCCACAAAATACCGACTCTCCACAATCACTACGGTCTGATCACGATCTGCTGTCGAGCATGATTCAGTCAGCTGTGACTTGTTTCTACACAGTGGTTGTCAAACTTCCTGCGACTGCCACACTTGAAGACAATTCCTCGTGTTGTGAGAACCCCAACAATGAAATTATTCTGTTGCTAACTTGTAAGTGTTGTTTTGCAAAGCTACTTCTATCAAACGTATTGCAAATGTCTGACATGCAGCAGTTCTTAATCGAAACCTGGGACACAGTCCCTCAAGCCCCAACTGGCTTGAGCCCCTCAGCATGAGAATTGCTGGCCTATATGCACAGGCCCTTTTATAACCTTTGGTTTCCTTTAAGTGGTTGAGTGTTCAGAATCAAACCCAGGACTTTGTGAATACTTGAGAGGTACGACCCGAACCTTTTCTTCCTTTTTTCCTTTTCATTTCTTTTCTTTCTTTCTTTTCTATTGTTTCGTTTCTAAATTTCCGAGTCAGGATCGTTCCTGGTTCTCTGCTCATACATTCCATCCTTCCGACTCAGTCACCCTTGTGTTTCGGTACAGGCTGTGTCCCCAAGCATTGCAGACCTTCTTCCAAACAATGATGGGATCAGAAGGTGGAGATGTGCAGGCATCATATATGAGAATTTTTTTCTCCAAGAAAACCTGCAAGCGTTTATGATGTCTGAGTGACCTCGCAGGGGCCTGGATTCAGTCCTCAGCATCTAGATGGTAGCCGCTCTATGTGGCTACCTTTGCAGAAGTTCCAACATCCACATTGGTGACCCCTGCAGAGACCAGCTCCTGTAAGTTAAAAAGCTGACATTGACCCGTAATGGTGGAGGGCTCCTTGATCTTGCCCCGTGGAAAAAAGCAAAGAGTAGAGTCAGCCACAAGATCTTGTAAGCAGAAAGAACCAGGGAAAGGACCGGAAGGGGTTCCTGGAATTTTAGAGAGAGGACCCTGGGGCTCAGCAGGAGGATCAGGACGCACGGGTGAGGGTGCGCCTGAGCATAGTCAGAAGAAGGGAGGTTCTCATGGCGGCGAGAAGAGGCTCACCACGTGTCCAGAAGGGTCCTTGAATGAATTCTCTGAACCCTTCTGCCCCAGCCATGAGCAGTTACTGCTCATGGCTGGGGCAGAAGGGTTCAGAGGGCAACCATGAAGGCAACTCCCTGGAAGCTGCCTGCCTCCGCAGTGGCAGTCTGCTGCCACACGGTGGCGCACGTGTCCCACTTGATAGTAACTGCATCTGTCTCAAGCTGGTCTGGAGGCTGAACCCTAGCTTCACAGGGGACTGGAGATGTTTTTGAAGCCATTCACATGATTGTGTCTCATGGACACACAGTCGGTTTGCCCGAAATAGTGTATTCCATGGTGGGAACAACGCATGGCGCTTCTCGAGTTACAGGACAAAGTTCAGAAATGAACACCACATCCTGAGGGGATCAGCGTTGGGTTCGAAAGAACATTGACATCTGTTCATGGCAAAAGGGGTCATAAAGAGAAATGACCAAAGTGGCTGTTTACATGTCCGAAATGCCCCTACAATATTTGATTCAGGACCCCCAGTATAGCAAGTCTCCACAATCACTAAGGGCTGATCATGATCTGCTATGGAGCATGATTCACTCAGGTGTGACTTATTTCTACACAGTGGTTCTCAACCTTCCTAAGACCGCCACACTTGAATACACTTTCTCGTGTTGTGGGGACCCCGATAATGAAGTTCTTCTGTTGCTAATTAGCAACTTTTGTTTTGCGAAGCAACTTGTATGAATCTTAATGCAAATGTCTGACACGCAGCAGTTCTTAATCGAATCCTGGGACAATGTTCTTCACGCTCCACATTGGTTGTGCCCGCTGCATGAGAATTGCTGCCTCATATGCACAGGCCCTGTTAGAACCTTTTGTTTCTCTTAAGTGTTTGGGTGCTCAGGATCAAACCCAGGACTTTGTGAATCCTGGAGAGGTACGATCCAAACATTTCCTTTGCTTTCCTTTCGTTTCCTTTCCTTGTCTTTTCTATTCATTCCCTTTCAGTTTTTTGAGATAGGATCTATCTGAGCTCCCCTCACAGACAACCCATGCTTCTGCTTCAAGCACTGTTGCAGCTCGGTGACAGGCCCATGTCCACAAGCGTGGCAGAACGTTTTTACCAGCAATGAAGAAATCAGATGATGGAGATGTGCTGGCATCCAAAGGGAGAGTTGTTTTCTACAAAATCACCTCCAGAGCATTTATGATGCCTGCTTGCCCTAGCAGGGGCCTGGATTCAGTACTCAGTGTCTACATGCTAGCTCCTACATGTGGCTACCGTTCCAGTGGTTCCAACATCCAGTCTGCTGACCCTTGAAAGAAGCAGCTGGTGTAAGTGAAAAAGCTGACATTGACCCATAATGGAGGAGGGCTCCTTGATCTTGCCTACTGCAAAGATGCAAAGGGGAGCATCAGCCACAAGTTCCTGTGAGCAGAAAGAACCGGGACAAAACAGGAAGGGGTTCGTGGAATTTTAGAACAGGGACCCAGTGGCTCAGCAGAAGGATCAGGAGTCACGGGTGGGAGTGCAAATGAGCAGGGTCTGAAGAAGGGAGGTTTTCAGGGCAGCGAGAAGAGGCTATCCATGTGTCCCGAAGGGTCCCTGAATGGATTCTCTGAACCCTTCTGCCCCAGCAATGAGCGAAGGGTTCAGAGTCCAGGCGTGAAGGAGCCTCCGTGGAAGTTGCCTGCCTCCGCAGAGTTAGTCAGGAGCCAAATGTTGGCACTTGAGCCCCAGTTGAAAGTTACTGCATTGGTCTCAAGCCGGTCTGGAAGCTTAACCCTCGCTTCACAGGGGACTGGAGATGTTTTGGAAGGCATTTGCATGACTGTGTCTCAGGGAAACACGGTCGGTTTGCCCGAAATAGTGGATTCCGTGATGGGAACAGTGCATGGCGTTTCTCGAGTTACAGGACAAAGTCAGAAATGAACACCACATCCTGAGGGGATCGTCGTGGGCTTGGAAAGATCATTGACATCTGTTCTTGGCAAAAGGGGTCATAAAATAAAATGGCCAAAGCGGCTGTTTACAAGTCCGAAGTGACCCTACAATATTTGATTCAGGACCCACAATATACCGACTCTCCACAATCACTACGGTCTGATCACGATCTGCTGTCGAGCATGATTCAGTCAGCTGTGACTTGTTTCTACACAGTGGTTGTCAAACTTCCTCCGACTGCCACACTTGAAGACAATTCCTCGTGTTGTGAGAACCCCAACAATGAAATTATTCTGTTGCTAACTCGTAAGTGTTGTTTTGCAAAGCTACTTCTATCAAACGTATATGCAAATGTCTGACATGCAGCAGTTCTTAATCGAAACCTGGGTGGGACACAGTCCCTCAAGCCCCAACTGGCTTGAGCCCCTCAGCATGAGAATTGCTGGCCTATATGCACAGGCCCTTTTAGAACCTTTGGTTTCTTTTAAGTGGTTGAGTGTTCAGAATCAAACCCAGGACTTTGTGAATACTTGAGAGGTACGACCCGAACCTTTTCTTCCTTTTTTCCTTTTCATTTCTTTTCTTTCTTTCTTTTCTATTGTTTCGTTTTTAAATTTCCGAGTCAGGATCATTCCTGGTTCTCTGCACAAACATTCCACCCTTCTGACTCAGTCACCCTTGTGTTTCGGTGACAGGCTGTGTCCCCAAGCATGGCAGACCTTCTTCCAAACAATGATGGGATCAGAAGATGGAGATGTGCAGGCATCATATATGAGAATTTTTTTCTCCAAGAAAACCTGCAAGCGTTTATGATGTCTGAGTGACCTCGCAGGGGCCTGGATTCAGTCCTCAGCATCTAGATGGTAGCTGCTATATGTGGCTACCTTTGCAGAAGTTCCAACACCCACATTGGTGACCCCTGCAGAGACCAGCTCCTGTAAGTTAAAAAGCTGACATTGACCCGTAATGGTGGAGGGCTCCTTGATCTTGCCCCGTGGAAAAGTGCAAAGAGTAGAGTCAGCCACAAGATCTTGTAAGCAGAAAGAACCAGGCAAAGAACCGGAAGGGGTTCCTGGAATTTTAGAAAGAGGACCCTGGGCTCAGCAGGAGGATCAGGACGCACCGGTGAGGGTGCGCTTGAGCATAGTCAGAAGAAGGGAGGTTCTCAGGGCGGCGAGAAGAGGCTCACCACGTGTCCAGGAGGGTCCTTGAATGAATTCTCTGAACCCTTCTGCCCCAGCCATGAGCAGTTGCTGCTCATGGCTGGGGCAGAAGGGTTCAGAGGGCAACCATGAAGGAAACTCCCTGGAGGTTGCCTGCCTCCGCAGCGGCAGTCTGCTGCCACACGGTGGCGCATGGTCCCACTTGATAGCTACTGCATCTGTGTCAAGCTGGTCTGGAGGCTGAACCCTAGCTTCACAGGGGACTGGAGATGTTTTTGAAGCCATTCACATGATTGTGTCTCATGGACATACAGTTGGGTTGCCCAAAATATTGTATTTCATGGTGTGAACAATTCATGGCATTTCTAGAGTTACGGGACAGATACAGATAGAGATACAGATATGGACACAGCTTCAGGAGAGTGCTCATATTGATAACATATTGATGATGGGGACAGCATGTAGTCAGCCATACCAGACAAGAGAACTGAAGAAATCCCAGTGCCCTATGAGAGGGATAGTGGAAACACCCTTTATAGGATAAGCCCCTTGCCATCAGTCAGGCAGATGACTGGCCGCCCAGGCTATCCATGACAATGGAGAACATTTGACTGGAAGCCAGTTTAAGGAAGATTCATCTGTCTACGAGTACACATGAGTGCGATGTTGAAGGAGGCCAGAGGAACTGGATGCCTGAACTGGAGTGACCGGCAGTTGTGAGCTCCAAGCGAATGTTGGGAGTTGAACTCAGGAAGTATCTTCTGCATTGGAACTATCTCTCTAGCTCCCACGTGGCCTTTTTATCTGGGGATAAAGCTCCATTTTTCTCCACCAGGGATTAGAATTTTGAGGATATTCAAAATGAAAACTCTAGTTAGAATGCTATGGCAGGGCCCGGTGTAGGTGGCACAACTTTAATCCCAGTGCTCAGGAGGCACAGGCAGGCAGATCTCTGTGAGTTCGAGGCCAGCCTGGTCTACGGAGTGTGTTTCGGGACAGCCAGAGCCAGAGTTACAACTGGCTGTAAATTTTTTTGGCTGTCTTGAATAACAAAAAGAACAAAACAAAACAAAAAACAAGCAAACAAACAAAAAAAGCTAAGGGAAATTTTAGTATGGAACAGAAAATAACTTAAAGATTTCTAATAATGTTATATGCCAAACTACTTAATGATTATCAGAATTAGCTGGAGGAGATTATTAAAAATATGTATGCTTCGAACCTATCTCATCCTCATGACATACATTTTTTTTCTTATTCTTATTCTTTTTTTTTTAATTTATGTGGACAGAGAGGTGACTCAGTAGTTAAGAGCACTGGCTACACTTTCAAAAGACCCAGATTTGGTTTCCAGCACCCACATGGTGGCTCACAACCGTCTATAACTCCAGTTCCAGGGGATCCAATGCTGTCTTCTGGCCTCCATAGACACTGGGTGCATGTGGAGCACAGACATAGATGGAGACAAAACACCCATACACAGAAGATAAAAATAGATGCATTTTAAAAAAACATTTATTTTTATGTTATGCTTCTAACCCTAGCTCCCAGGAAGTGGATATCAAAGGATCCTTGGGACTCACTGGTCAGCCAGCCTAGCCTTCTCAGTGAACTCCAGGCAAATGATAGATCCTGTCTTAAAAACCAAGGTGGACAGCAGCTGACGATGACACACGAGACTGACTTCTGTCTGCTACATCATGTGTACACACATGAACACACACAAAAATTACAACAGATACACACGCACACGTGCCCCAGGTGAATCTGATGAGATTTGAGAAACACCAGTCAATAAATAACATCAATAACCTGGGACTACATTCCTACTTTCCACATCTCTGTTTCAATATTCACCTGTGCTTAAATATCTTCAATCTCAAGGAACTCGATTTCTCCTGAAAACAAATAATTGTGTGTGTGGCGGGGCAGCTCTACATGCCATGAGCTTAAACCTGTCTCCCTGAGCTTCCTATCTGTCAATCTCAGAGCTCCCCTTGCTCTGCAACAACATGTTGAATTCCTATTCCACATGACAACTCAGCAGATATTTGAAGCGGCAAGCGTATTCCCGCGAGGGCAGGTACTGAGGCGTTTAAACCGTCCTTCACATGTTTAGTTAGGTCTCCTCACCAAATATCTCATGAAAGTAATTGAAAGCATGACTGATTTTGAGGTTCAGTAAACTGTTTTTGCCTTCTGAGACTCTCATTTCTCCCTGATTTATTCTTTGGTTTTCTCTGATGCCATAAAAAGCCCATGTCTATATTGACAGACAAATAAAAATGCACACGAATCTGTATGTAGAAACCAAAGGTTTTAGAGAGGCGACAAAGGCTCAAATACCTTTGTTTGGATGCCCCTGAAATCACATACGGGTAAATAATCCATCAGAGAAGAGACACAATTAACCACTTTTTTTTTCTTCTTCTGAGTCTTTTCAACTAAAGAAAGCCTTTCTACTTCCGGCATCTTATCACTGTAACTTGAACTGAAACCTTGTTTCCAAGTCCCGTTCTCTTCTTTCCCCTCAAAATGCCCGGGGTTCCACAGATGACCCTTTTAAACTACACAAGCTCTGCAAGGAAGACCGGCAGAATCTTCCCAGACACCATCCCACATCCCCGCAGCCTTCACCTCCGTGGTTCACCTGCTGCTTACCTGTCCCCTCTCACCTCGCTGGTGAGCTGGTGGCCTCTGCTTTTTCTCCTGTTTCTTCCTCCTGCCTTGCTGCGCGGTGGGAACTGTAGTTCCGGTCCCAGGCGTTGGGTTCGGTGGCCCGAGAAAGCGAAAGGGAAACAAGGGCGCTCGCTCCCACCTGCAAGAAGCCCGAAGCCCCAGGTGAGGTGCTAGCTAGGACCCGGAGCACACACAGCTTTCCTGCCAGAATTCATCAGATCAGGAGAAAGCCCACAGAGGAACTGCCTTTCACTCTACTGACAGTTGTTAATCTGCCATGTTCCTTCTGCATCCTTCATCCTACACCCTGCCTGGTATGCTCATTTGGCTTGGCTGGGAGGCTGTTAGCTGAGATGGCATCGACTCTTAAGAGGATCCTGATCTGGGTCTTGAGTGACTTGTTGTGAAAAGCAACTGGGAGAAAGAAGGTGCTCAAGCAACTTAAAAACCAAAACCAAACAAACAAACAAAAACAAAACAAGGGTCTGCAAGCTGTCTTAGTGGGTAAAGGTGTCTGTGGTCAAGCTTGAAAGACCTGAGTTTGATCCCCAGGACCCAACAAGCGGCAAGTTTCTGACCACACATAATACAAGCACAAACATATACACACATGCAAAATAAATCAATATAAAGTCAAAAACAAAATAACAAAAACCCAAAACCAAACAAACTAAAAGCCCCCAAATTAAAAGGACTTTGAGCAGTTGAGGATTTAGATTAATGGAAGGACAGTTACCTAACAAACACAAGGCCCTGGGTTCTGTTCCCAACACTGAAAGAAAACGATAAATAAAATAAAGAAGCTTTACTGCATGGGGTTGAGGAGAAGGGGAAAAAAACCATAAAAGTTCTACCACACAGCAAAGGCTAATTTTTAAATGTAAGAAAACCTAGAATCAATTAATCCTTGATGCTGACTGTAGGAGCGAAGATCTGAGATAAATTTTCCTTTCTTTTCTCTTTTCCTTTCTTTCTTTCCTTCTTTTTGTTTGTTTTTTTTTTTCAAAACAGGATTTCTCTGTTGTAACTCTGGCTGTCCTGGAACTCACGCTGTAGACCAGGCTGGCCTCGAACTCACAGAGATCCACCTGCCTCTGCCTCCTGAGTGCTGGGATTAAAGGTGTGTGCCATCACTGCCCGGCCTGAGATGAATTCTTTTCTATTTCCACCCGAAGAGCCTATCAATTCTAGACTCTATTAATTAACCACCTCTCAGAGCCTACCATAAGAACTAGATTTTCAAGCCAAGAGAGATGGCTCAATGAATAAAAACTCTAGCTGTGCTTCCAGAGGGCTGCAGTTCAGCCCCCAGCACTCATGTCATGCAGCTCTGAAGTGACAGTTGTCCCCTGTTCAAGAACACTGTGTCTCTGATGCCTTCAAATAACCTTTAAGTTGTGACTCATCTTACCCTAAATTCCACCCACACAGTGATTTTCAGGAATGTCTCTTTTAAGAAAGGTAACTCAAAGCTGGTGGATAGAGCGTGAGAAAACAAGAGACACTGTCAAATGCTGCTGCTAGCTGTGGCGTTGAGAGCCACTGTCACAAGTGTGCAATTTGGAAACTGAGTATAGGTCAAGATCTACCACAAATGTGTGGGCTGGGGCAGGAAATGAGGCCTACAATGTCAGTGTCAATGAGGGGATCTGTAAGTGTTTGCACCTTTCTTTTGGTAATAATTACTGTAAAAAAAAAAAAAAGTGACTCAGACCCAGTCCACATTGCACCCCGGGAGAGCACCTGGAGGTGAAAACCAAGTGTTAAGGGTTAACATAGCCTGCTGGGTGCTTTTCTACTTCATTTTCCTGTCTTCTTTCTTTCTTTTTTGTTTTTCTTTTTTGAGATAGGGTTTCTCTGTTGTAACTCTGGCTGTCCTGGAACTCACTCTGTAGACCAGGCTGGCCTCGAACTCACAGAGATCCGCCTGCTTCTGCCTCCTGAGTGCTGAGATTAAAGGTGTGAGCCACCACTGTCTGGCTCATTTTTATTTTTTAATTAATTAACTTTTAATTTTTATTTATGTGGATGAGTGTGTCTGTGTCTGTGCGTGTATGCCACATGTTCGGGTGCCTGAGGAGATCAGAAAAAGGCATAGGATCCCTTGGAACTAGAGTTATGGCAGGCTGCGAGCCACCCAATGTGAGTGCTGGGAACTGAACTCGAGCCACTAGAAGAACAGCAACTGCTCTTAATCACTGGGCCATCTCCCCAGCACCCTTGTCTGTCTTTCTACTTCATTTTTAAATCCACAAATGGAAAACTAAAGCGCATACAATCTGGAAATCTACTAAGCTTTGCTTTTTGCCCACATCTGTTTCTACCTAAGGTGCTTCCCTTGGCAACCTGGATAGATATGTTCCCTGCCTTACCTGACTCTTCCTCCTTTTATCTTTTTATTTTACCGTGTAAGGCATTTTTCTTGCCTGTATGTCTGCACCATATGCATGCCTGGTGCTAGACAATGTCAGAAAAGGGCATCAAATGCCCTGGAGTTACAGACAGTTGTAAGGCACCATGTAGGTGCTGGGGATTGAACCCAGGTTCTCTGGAAGAGCAACCAGCTGCTCTCCAACCCCTCGCTGTACTTTTTGTGTGCACCCTAGCTGTAAAAAACATTCTGATGCCTTGCTGTTGGTTTTGGGGGGCTGCTGAGCTATTTGTTTAAGTAGCCCTAAGACTTTTTGCATTAGCTCATTGCTTCAGCCTCTCCTCTGCTGGGCAAATCTTGGGTCTGTTGCTGTGGCTTCAGCTTTCCTAACCAGAACCCTTCAGGCCTTTGGTAAAGTTTGGCTAATAGTTGGTGTATAAGTCAAGAGAAGTTTGACCAACTTCATCAATGCCATAGATTAACTGTGAAATGACCAAGTCCAGGAGTGCCCCAGAAAGCAGCATTTGTCATATTTAACCACATGGAGGTGCTTCTGGAGCCTGCTTAGATGCATGTTTTGTGTTTATCATGATTTTTGAAACATTGCTCTGAGTGTTGGAAGTGTAAGTGTTCTCATTACCTGGTCTGGGACACCCTGAAAGAAGAGATTTGGTGGCAGCAGTGGCATCTTCCTTTTCTCCTCCTCCTCCTCCCCTTTCTTTTCTTCTTTTTTTTGAAGCAGGGTTTCACTGTGTAGCCCTGACTGTCCTGGAACTCGATGACCTCAAACTCAGAGATTTGCCTGTCCCTGCGTCCCCAGCGCTGGGATTAAAGGTGTGCGTTACGACTCCCATCTATTTTTACTTATGTGTTTATGTACATCTGTGTAAGTATATGCCATGTGTGTTCAGTCCCCATGGAAGTGGGTGACAGGTCCTCTGGAACTGGGGTTACAAGTGGTTGTGAGCCACCATATGGGTCCTGGGAACAATCTGAATCTCCTGGAAGAACAGCCACGCTCTTAACTGCTGAGCCATCTCTCCGGCTCCATTGAAAAAAAAAGCACTTATTTATTTATTGAATCATCTCCCCAGCCCCAGTGCTGACAATCTTAATATGCATGATTCATTTTGGTGGGATGGTGATGTGTAGAGCTGTGAATTCTGGCAGGTGAATGTTCCTACCTATATGGACAACTGCATTTAATTAAACAAAGCTTTTTGTTTTTGTTTTTTTCTTTAAAGTGGTCAGGCCACCAGTTCTTCTCAAAGTACATTTCTCATTACCCTTTTCGGCTAACATTCCTGGCCACGGTTCCCTCCTGCAGGAGCCCAATTAAACCCAACCGGCAGACTCCCGCAGCCCACAGGAGAAGAGTCTCTGGTGGACTACATCTCCCGGCATGCCCCTGTACCCGAGGTCACGTGAGCGTCCGGAAGCTCTGACCACATCGCTCTGGGTGAGGTGGCGGCGGGGGCGGCAGTGTCTAGCAGGGCGGCTACTTCGGCGGGTCTCAGGTGCGAGCCTGCGCGCGCCCGGGTGCGTGGGGCCCCGGTCGGGCTGGGCGCGCGGGGATTTCGGGTGCGGAGGCACGGGCAGCTAGTGGGTGTGGTGGCGCGGGCGGGGCTGGCCGCTGGACCCCACCGGACCCCGACCCGACCCCGGCGGAGCTCCCGGTGGCGGGCTGCGAGGTCCTGAGGCTGCGTGCACCGCGGCGGGAGGCGGCCGCTCGAGAGGTAGGGGCCCCCCGCCAGCGCCTGCGGCGCCCCGGCCCGGAGGCGCTTTTGCCCCTCGGCCCGCAGGTCCCCTGCCCTTGGATCGTGGGACGTTTGAACTGAAGAAAAACAAAATCAAAGAAGAGGGCTCATGGTTTAGCAAGAGGAGGGCCACGTTTCAGGTAGGGTGGGAGGGGTTTGAACAGGATGCACCGAGGTCAGAGAGGGAGAAGGGACTTCGTGGAGTGACTAGGGGTTTCTAGTAACTACCACGACCTCAGTGGAGGAATCGGGCTCTGTTACTTATTCGTCATGCCTTGGCTGTTCTTATTTGCAGAGTGGCCTGTTCTTAATTTTGGATAGGGACAATGGGAATGTGTCCACTTAGTTTTTAAATGTTGCCTGAAATATGTTAGGTGATGCCGTGGTAACTTACTGAAATGTTTAAAGGAAGCATAGTTGCCAGGGCGAGCAAAACCAGACTCGTAATTGCTAGCCTCTTTAACCATTGCTTGGTATCTTTCTTCGTACACGTTTCTGTGTTTATGAAAAAATCGCTGGTGAAGAGAACGCCTTCGCTGCTTTGATGGTTGAATTATTTCTTTTCCATTTGCCAGATGTTTCCTGTATAGCATGCTCTGCCCTAAAAACCTAGTAAATCATTTCATTTAATCCTTAAGTGAGGGAATTGAGCCTCAAAGACGTGAACTAAGTGGACTTGAACTTTAATGCCTTTTGGGGCCCCAGGACAGACTTTGTTTTCTCCCATCTGAAACAATACTTTACAGATTAAAAGTCGATCTCTGGCTTTCAGGAGCAGGTTCACCGTTCACTGTCTAAGGTTCTGGATGGGTGCCTATCTGACAGTGAGGATGGCATGTCATTGCAGTGACCATTGGCATGATTAGTGCTTTGTCTGGAAGAGGAAGGAGAAAGTAGTTGTCTTTGAGATGTGTTCAGAAATAGGAAATTGGGAGAATGTGGTCTTAGGAACCCTCGTATAAAAGGATGTAGTTTTAGGAACCCTGAGACAGATAGCTAGGTCCTTAGCAATCTGTGGTCGTGAGGCAGTTTTAGGGGAAAAAAAGATTACAAGATTTGGGGTGTGAGTGTGTGTTTCTGTGTTTGACAAGTGTCTTGTAGTCCAGATGTTCCTCATCTCCCTTTGTAACTGAAGATGACCTTGAACTTCTGATCTTCCATTCTCTCTGAAGTGCTAGGGTTGCTAGTGTGCAACCACCGTGTCAGGTGTCATGTGTGCTGGTCAAGCACCCTATCCCTGAACTAGACCTTGCTTTTAAAGCAGGGTTCCAAATGAATGTGCCCTCTGCCTGTTTTTGAGACAGAGTTTCACTCTGTAATCCAGGCTGGCCTCGAATTTCTCCTCTTCCTGATGAGATTATAGGAGTGTACACCTGGGTAGGCTTGAGTTTTGAGAAGAGAAAGGTTGTACATGGTACCGGGAGGTAACTTCCAATTAGGTGAAGAGAGTTCATCTAATTGATGAGAGTTCAGAAGGATATCTGTGTAAGTGCTGAGCATTGGCACAAATATGATAGCACATACGGTACGGTGAAAGTGCCAAACTCTATGATCCCCCTAGCTACTGTTCTATTTACCAGTACTTTGAGTACACATGATATTTTTACTTTGCACGTGTGAAAGCCAAATCCTTGAGAGTGAGGTGGTGGCCAGTTCTGTACAGTTGAGGGTTTAGGGAACCACATTTGTTTATAAGTTGGACCTTTCCCATCCTAACTACATACCACGGAGTTTAAGCTGTGGTATTTCTAATGATTGTGTTTTACTCAGCCTGGGGTGTTTTCTCTTTTAACTTTTCCACTTACCTCGTATAATGTGGAGTCTAGTTAGGTCTGGGTTTGAATGTGTATTTTGTCTCTCAAGAGAGATTTCTTTCTGATATCTATCTCTTACCTGAAAAATTCCTGGAGAGTCCATTACGATTTTGCATGCCAAGTGCTTGTCAGGGTGTTGGTGCCTTGAATTCGAATTCAGCTAAAAGTATCATTGACAGGTGCTCTGGGAGGTCCCGGGGTTACAGCTGTGGATTTAGGACAGAGAAAGCCACAGTGAACATGTAAACTGTTAAAGAAACAGAACTAGGAATGTAAATTTTTTATTTATTTATTTGTTGGTACTGGGATTTGAACCCAGGGCCTTGCGTATGTATGCTACACAAGTGCTTCCCCACTGAGCAGTTACCTAGCTCTATTTTATCTTTGTTTTGAGACAGGATCTCAATGTGGCCCAGACTGTCATCTGTTATTGCACTTCATAGTCCAGGCAAGCCTTGAAATTGCAACTTCCATTGGTTGCTTTGAGTAGCTGGGATTGACAATATTTTGTATTATCTTCATGCCAGGCTATTTGATGTTTTGAAATGAAGTCTTGTTAAGATACTGATCTTGAACTCCTGGG
Source organism: Cricetomys ansorgei (assembly GCA_026225945.1). Taxonomy (NCBI): domain Eukaryota; kingdom Metazoa; phylum Chordata; class Mammalia; order Rodentia; family Nesomyidae; genus Cricetomys; species Cricetomys ansorgei. Next base: position 5,018,347 of record JAMJFZ010003145.1, on the reverse strand, counting down.
CCTCATTGTGAAGCCCTGACAGGCATGGAACTTGCTTGTAGACCCAGCTGACCTCAAACACATAGAGATCTGCTCACCTCTGCATCCTGAGTGCTGGGATTTAAGGTGATCACATCACACCAGGCCCCAAGGGGAAGCATTTTTGATGAGTAGTCAGGGCAACCACTTGGGGAGGTAACATCTGAATAACAAGGCAAAAAACAAAAACAAAAAGGAAGAGCAAGCTATTTCAAAGAACCTTGAGAAAGGCACAGAGGCCTACAGGAGGTGGCTTGGTGGGTTCAGGAATTGGAGATGGGAGTAGGTGTAGGGAGGGGTAGGGGGGAGAGGCAAGTAGACAAAGAGTAGATTGTGGCCTGGCAGAGGATTGGAAGCCATTCAGCTGCCCAGTGGGGGACTTGTAAAAGAGATAGAGAATTGTTCACATAATGGGGACTGCATACGCTTAGAAGTAGCCGGTGGGTGAGTAGGTGCTGAGAAAATAGATTGCCTCTGATGGTGAAGAAGAAAAGGTGCGGAATTGTGTGTGTGGTGTGCTGGGAGGTGTGTCTCTCTGTCTGAAGGGTCTCTGCCTGGGTCAGTGCGGAGACACAGAATCTGCAGGAACAGGAAAGGACAGACAGGGTGTTTGGAGACAAAGGGGAGGCTTCACTGTCTACCCTGTTATATCTTTTGATGAGACGTGGTTCTGCAAAGCTCATCTGTTGACGTCATCATCACCACCGGGTGGCAATGCCGTTGAGAATGATTGGATCATTAGGATGTTAACATCATCAATAGGCTAAGCTACTGATGAATTCATATGGAGCAGGCTGTTAGGAGGTCAGTCTTGGTGGAAGTAGATCACTGGGTCCAGCCTTTGAGGGGTATATCTTGACTGCCCGCTGATGCTTGTTGCTCCCTTTGCTTCCTTGGCTCCAGTGAGGTGAGCATCTTTCCCCTGGCATGCCCTTTCATCCTGATGTGCCATAGTCTCAGAATCAATTGAGCCAAGCATGGATTGACACCTCTGAAACTGTGAGCCAAAATAAGTCCTTCTCTTACGTCATTGTTTACATCAGGTTTTTGACACAGTGTTGGGAAAGCTAACACATCTGCCTTACTCATCTATTACCCATTGGAAAATAAAACAACCCTCAACCTTTCCAGCTCAGTCATCCACTCAGGCAGAACCCCTGCCGCCCGGCTGTTCTCTGCCCCTTAATCACACTCATTTCCTGCAGGGGACTAAGACAGGCTGGGGATGCTCTGCAAAAAAGTCTTTTCTTTCTTTCTTCTTTTTTTTTTTTCCCATCTCTTGGAAAGCCATCAAAAGGCTGTAAACAGTTGATGTATCATCCTTTTTTTGGGATGGAATTGTGGGGGGGGGCTAAAGGTGAACTGGGGGCCCTGTGTATCCCAGGTAATCCTAGCACCCTGATTTAGGTGTTTTGAGGACAGAGTCTTTCTGCATAGCTCAGGCCGACCTCAAAATCAATGATAGTCTTTTGTCTCAGCCTCCTAAGTGCTGTGTTTCTGAGAGTGGGGGTGGGGTGAATATACACGGAGCAAAATCCTGTTAGAGTAGGCAGGTGGTAGATGAGGGCAGGCCCTCTTAGGGTGATGGCAGGGGGATTCAGTGGGATATATTTTGGAAGTACAAAGGGCTGCACTTGATAATGGGCTAGATGTATAAATCCTAGAAGGAACCCTATTTGCTTTGTCCACAGGAGGGATGAAGTGTTATTTCACAGGGGAGGGATAGATTTGGAGGAAGCGGATCCTGTTTGAAGAATACCGTGCAGTGAGTTGGAACCCTGGGAGTGTCAGGGTTAGTGGCATAAACCTGGGAGGCATTGGTATAAAGCCAGGGGGCTGGGTGACAGAGCAGAGAAAGATACTGGAAGAGGGAGAGCGCAGCCTTAGAAGGCAGAGCTGTAGGGAAGTGTGGGAGGCTGCCCGGCAGAGTCACTTGCCCTTTGAGGTTTGTGGTTTGAATCTGAAGTCAGCCCGCTTGTGTGATTTTTCTGTGGCAGAACTCAACTGTGAGGATCCAGGGAAGGAAGAGGGCCAGGCCTGGGAGAAGAAGAGACTCACTGAGGAGATGGCATATGCTCTGGTAAGGAGGTGTGGGTGAGGGAGAAGCCTGGTTGGGCGAAATGGGTGTTGGAGCTTGAAGTACTGCAGGCAGGCACTCTGGGAGGCAGGGGTCTTCAGAATGCATCTCTTGAGCTGATGATGGTCCCGAGCTTCACTCATGGAGTGAGGCTTCTTGGGGACACAGCAAAAGGGTAAGGACTGTAGAGATGTGTAAATGGGGGGAGGGGACTCTTTCCTTGTCCAGTTGGCTGCTTGAATGCTCCGAAAGCAAAGGGGAAGGGCCTGTGGAACAGGAGCTGTCCCGTATGGAGGGCCATGAGTTTCAAAAGACAGTGTGTAAAAGCTCTGGGCACAAGGTAGGCATGGAACCCTTGCATTTTTGAAACAGATAGGCCGTGAGAGGAATGGTTGCTTCTTGTGAGGCATAGAGACAGCCAGGTGTGTCTATAAGGATCTGGGATTAGTTAGCTCTCTCTGGGTTTCCAGAAAGCCTGGGAGGTTGGCCCGGACAGTGGGGAAGCCCATGCAGGGACAGGGGTGGGGTGGTGGGTGGTGGTGGTAGGGTAAGGGAGGTAGGGGGGTAGGTGGTGGGGGGAGCTTGTATGGTTACCCTTTAACAGCCTCTCCTTTTCATTGTGCTATGGGCTTTCATCAAAGTGTTACTAGTATAGAACATTTCCATTAAAATCTTATTTGTTTGTTTGTTTGTTTATTGAGATAGGGTTCTGCTGTGTAATAGTCCAGGCTGGCTCCTTGGCAGTCTTCCTGCCCCAGCTCCCAAGCATTGATGTTATGTTACACGGTACTGCCTCACCGTGCCCAGCACAGGACACCTTTAAAGGCTTACTGTATTTGAGTTGGAACAAACTGTAAATGTCTCTATACAAGTGAGATAGTGGTACACACACACACATACACACTTTAATCTTAGCACTTAGGTGATAGGGGCTGAGGCAGGAGGATCGTGTAAAGTTTCCAGGCTAGCTCAGGCTACAGAGTGAGGCTATGTTTAAAGAAAAAGTTGAACTTTAGGAGATAACATTTAGGGAAATGTTACATCCCAAAACAGCATACTGTAGGTAGCATTATCTCCAGTTGCACGGCAGGGTAAAGTCATCTTGTATCAGTATTCATACTGTACTTTATGTCTGTTCTGCAGAGTACACACATACATACACACACTCCCCAAGGCGCCACGAGACACATATAGACCAGAAAACAAGGCCGGTGCATTCCCTCTGCTTTGCATGGGTTCTGAGGATTGACCTCAGGTGGCCATCTTGGTCATCAGGTGCCTTTAGGTGCTGAGCCATCTTGCTGCGCCCACTTTTATAAGTTTATTGTGTGCATGTGTTGGTACGGTCTCCCTCGCTGTCTCTGCTCCGTCCCAGCCCGCTGGTGGTGGGGAAGCACGGGAAAGAAGGGACGTGGGTTTCTGGGACTGATCGTGGACTCTGACTTCTGCACTGAAAACAAGACGCAATGAATCAGCCCCGGGAGCTCTTCTGGTGGGAGCAGCACTCCGTTTAATGCCGGATCTCTCCTACCTATATCTTCCCCAGAGGGGGAGGGTTCTGGGTACTCAGGGTGAGGAGTCTTATTTGCGTGCGGGGAGGGCACCTGCCTCGTGGTCCCGCAGAGACAAACAGGGAGGTGTCACAGGGCAGACAAGCACCTACCAAGTTATTTTCCTTTTGCTTCTGTGAAACAGGCAATATTTAATATCAAGCTGGGATCTGGCCAGGGCCAAAGACGAGGAGCTGCTGAACGCCCAACTCTCTGACCTTTTGGGAGAGCCAGGCACTTCCCAGCTGCTTCAGCCTGCTCCTCAGCCCCATGGCGGTCCCACATGCATACATGATGTATATGTGTGGGCTTGGGCGTGCCACAGCATGCACGTGGTGGTCAGAGGACAGCTTTGTGAGGTTGGTCCTCCCCTTCGCCTTTATGAGAGTTTCAAGGGTGGAATTCAGGTCACCAGGCTTGTTCAGCCAGTGCCCCTGTCTGCTGAGACGTCTTGCTGGCCCCCAAAATATTATGTATACTCTCTCTCTCTCTCTCTCTCTCTCTCTCCATACACACACACACACACACACACACATATGACATATATGTGTTATGTATTTTCATAGCCTTCTAGGGTGGGGAAAAAAGCCTCATTACGAAAATCACATTACTTCGTGATCGTGAACTTCATTTAAAATGCAGAAAGCGGGTTTAGAGGTTCTGGATCTGATTGATGGCAGAGGTCTGTTTCGTTTTGTTTTGTTTTTATGCAGTACAGGGGATTGAACCCAGGGCCGTGTATGCCAGGCGAGCCCTCTTCCACTGTGCTATCTTCCTCACTCCTGAGATCTTTTCTTTTTTATTAGTTATGTAGCCCTGGCTGGCTTGGGACTGGCCTGGAGCTGTCTATATAGACCAGGCTAGCCTTGAACTCACAGAGATCTGCCCACCTCCACGTCTTGAGTGTTGGGATCAAAGGTGTGGCCTACTAGCTTGAGCTACTAAGTCCCCTTCCCCATGCCTGAGCCCTTGTTTTTGACATTTTACTTTATTATTACTATTATCTTTATTTTAAGGTAACAGTGTAGAAGGTTGAGAGGTATTGGTCAAAAGATACAAAATTTCCTTCCCTATTGAATATCTTGGTAGCTGTAGCAATAACAATGTGTCTTGTGGATTTTTGTTTTGTTCGAGACAGGGTTTCTCTGTTGTAACTCTGTCTGTCCTGGAACTCACTCTGTAGACCAGGCTGGCCTCGAACTCACAAAGATCCACCTGCGTCTGCCTCCCGAGTGCTGGGATTAAAGGCATGGTGATGTGTCTTGTAGATTTTAAACAGAAAATTGTACCAGGTGAGGCAATGCGTTTGTTAATTCCCTAGGCCTAGCCATTCTACAAGAAACACATATTCCAAAACATGCTGTAAAAGAAAGTGTATACTCTATTTTGTGAATTAAAAAACAATATAAGGAGCCTGGCAGTGGTGGCGCACGCCTTTAATCCCAGCACTTGGGAGGCAGAAGCAGGAGGATCTCTGCGTTCGAGGCCAGCCTGGTCTACAGAGTGAGTTCCAGGACAGCCAGAGTTACAACAGAGAAACCCTGTCTCTAAAAACAGAGAGAGAGAAAGGAGGGGGGAGGGGGAGAGAAAGACACTGAAAGCAAACTTTGGCTGGCTAGTTGGTAAAAGGACTTGCTTTCTAAGTCTTTGAGTTAGATCCCTGCAACCCATGGTGAAAGGAGACAATTGACTCCCCAAGGTCGTTCTGTGACCTTCACAGGTGTGGCTTAGCATGCATGCTTGAATTCTCACACTCACACAATAATAAGTAAATACACACATAATAGAAAAGTTGATTCTTAGCACTGTCAACTATTCCATGATAGTTATGTGTTCAGTAATCATTGAGAAAATATTAAATGACAAGCTAGTATGATTTTAGAAATATAGAAATTTGGCTTTATTAAGTGGGTATGATGGTACCTACCTGTAATTCTAGTATTTGGGAGGCTAAGGCAGGAGGATTGCTGACCAGGCTGGCTTCAAACTCTCCTGAGTGCTGGGATGAAAGCCGTGCACCACCACTGCCTGGCTCTGCCTTTTGTTTTTGTTTTTGTGTGTTTTTTAAACGTAGCTCATTTGATAGAGTACTTTTCTAGCACGTAGAAAGCCCTAGGTTCAGTTTCCAACACTGCAAAACTGGTCGTGCGGTACACACCTGGAATCCTAGCACTCCTGGGTGGTGGGAGCAAGATGATCTGGTCATCCTTGGCTACACAGAGTCTGGGGCAGCTTAGGTAGGATACCTAGATCAGTCTGATAGGAAAGAGAAAGAAAAAGAAAAAGGAAGGAAGGAATTCAATAAATAAAGAATTAAATTGGGCTTTGTTAATTGTAACAGAGCTGGCTAAACTTGAAAAATGCTAGACATGCCCAGCGTGTGTCAGAGTGTTGGACATGGTGAAAGTGGGGTGCACTGCCATCCAGACTTGGCAGAAACCCTGCGCTCAAGGGCCCCTAGCTCACATCTGATTGCAAGCCATCTTTGGGCTATGGAGGCTATATGTGCACAAGTGTTCTTTTTAATTATTCTAATTACATAGAACCAAATGGTATAATAGTATTCATTTCAAATGGCAGTCTGCCAATAACAGGTGACTGTTTAAAACTGTTTTCCCCGTGTGCTTTTCAATCTCTATGGTTTAGGATAAGATGATTTATTTAGAAACTAAATCCACATGGTCTCAGATATCTGGGTAAATATATAAATACATACATACATACATTCATGTGACTCTGAATTATACAGCTGTTACACCTAAAGCAATTTCTCAGTTCATTGGTTTTTTTTTTAAAATTACTTATTTATTTTATGTGCATTGGTGTTTATGTTTGTCTGTGTGAGGGGTCTCAGATTCCCGGAACTGGAGTTACAGACAGTTGTGAGCTGCCGTGTGGGTGCTGGGAATTGAACCTGGGCCCCCTGGAAGAGCAGTGAGTGCTCTTAATCACTGAGCCACCTCCCCAGCCACAATTCATTGGGTTTTAATGTAGTTATCATTCACTCATTTATTTTTGTCACACTTATTTGTGAGTGGGGGATGGTACACATGTGGTAAGAGGACAGCTTGAGGGAGGGAGTTGGTTCTCTACTCCCTGTGTGGGCCCTGGGGATCCAACATCAGGCTTGGTGGCACATGGGCTGACAGCCATCTTGCTGGCTCTAGTTCTTCTTATGTTACATTCTGCATTTTATAGCTTACGATCTTACAGTGTTTTGAGGTGAATGTGTTCAGGTAAAACAACTGTTTCTTTGCTCCTTCCTTCCTTCCTTCCTTCCTTCCTTCCTTCCTTCCTTCCTTCCTTCCTTCCTTCCTTCTTTCTGTCTGTCTTACCCCCATCCCCAGGCTGGCCTAGAACTCACCGTAGGCCACCTCACTAGTGCTGGTATTACAGCATGCATCATCATGCCTCATCATATATGGTGCTGGGGATCAAACTCAGGGCTCCTCGTATGCCAGGCAAGCAATCTGCAAAGACCAAGAACTGTAATTTTAGTAGCAACACATGATAGCTCTTGTTTTTTAAACTTCTGGAATTATAAAGTGTATTTACTTGTCAGGGTTTTTATAACCTTACTGTGTTCATAAATTTGTAAGCATTTTTCCTAAGGGATGATTTTAAAGTGAAATTAGCTATTTTCTATTGATTTGGGGCTAAAACATTTATCTTTTGGGGAGAATGGGGTTGATCAGTGACTTACTCTGTATCCCCGTTACTCTTGAACTTTTGCTTTTGCCTCAGTCTCTTGAATACTAAGATTACAGATTAAGGTACACCATGCCCAGTTAGACTAAAAATACATCTTAATATACTAAAGCATATTTTACTTTATTTGTGTGTTTTCCTGCATGTGTGTCTGTGCATCACTTGTGTGCCTGGTTCCTGAGGAGAACAGAAGGCGTCAGATTCCCTGGAACTGGAATGAACCTCCATGTGGGTGCTAGGAATTGAACCTGTGTCCTCTGGAAGAACAACCAGTGCTTTTAACCACTAAGCCATCTCTCTAGAGTTTTTTTTAAGATTTATTTTTATTATATTTAATTATGGTAGGCATGTGTTTCTGCATGTGGGGTGTGCTCATGAGTGCAGGTTCCATGGAGGAGAGGTAGCAGGTTACCTAGAGCTGGAGTTACAGACGTTGTGAGCTGCCGGATATATAGATGCTGGGACCAAACTCCAGTCCTTTGGAGGAGTGGCCAGTGCTTTTAACACTGAGCCGTCTCTCCAGCCCTGCGCAGATACTGCCTTATTTTAACCAGCATTTCTAATATTCCTTAGAACTTCTGTTTCTTAAATTTCATAGTTCAGTTCTTCTGAGTTGTCCCTTCACTTCCTTTGCTTTTTCTGTAATAATGGGTGCTTTTCTTCTCTGTTTGGGTATGCTCTTTTGTTGGGGTTCTTTCTCTCACCCAGGGACTAGCCAATGACTACAAAACATAATTGTCAATCTAGTTTTCTGGTACTAAGTAGCCATGAGATGAAGGTGTGATTATTTGTCGACTGGTCATAAACCTACTAATTTAGATTTGACAAAATTTATTTTGGGTAATTTTGATTCTCTCCCTCTCTCTCTCTCTTTCTCTCTCATGTTTGTGTGTGTGTTTGAGGCAGGTCTCATGTAGCCCAGATTGGCCTCAAACTCACTTTGTAGCTGAGGATGACCTTGAGCTAACTCTTGACTTCCTCAGCTTCCTAAGTTCTGGGATTAGAGGTATGTGCCAATAGGTCTCCTTTTTAGTTTGAAAAAATGTCAGTAACCTAACGTACCTTTGTCTTTCCAGAAAGAAGAAATGATGTAACTCGATCACTCTGGAGACTTTGAGGTCAGGGTGAAGAGGGAGGCAGGAAGAGCATGGCCTGGCCACGGTGTCCTCAGAGGGGAGCTTTGTTCTTGGGGTTCAGCCATCACCATATTGCTGTGTTCCTGCTCACTTTCTTCAGGTAGTGGCTTGCTGACACCTCTTATCTGCCTTTGGGAGCCATACTGCCTCAGAGAGGCGAGTCCGCTGGTTGGCATGGGCTTCCTTTTGTTTGTTTTGTTTTGGCTTTGGTGCTGGGCATGGAACCCAGCTGCAAAGGTGCCGAACATATGCTGTGTCACTGCCCTGCGCCTCTGGCTCTCAGTTATACTTTTTTCCCCCCTAAGTATTTAATGACACCCCCAAAAGTCAACTTTTTTGAGATAGGATCTCATTGTGTAGCTCTGGCTGTCCTGGAACTCACTCTGTAGACCAGGCTGACCTTGAATTCACAGAGCTACTCCTGCCTCTGCCTACTGAGTGCTGGGACTAAAGGTGTGCACCACCACGCTCAGCCACAGTGCAACCTTTTTAAGAAATGTCATGTGTGTGTTTTGTCTGCTTGAGTACCACGTGCCTATGAGTGCACCACGTGCATGTAGTGGAGGTGGAGGCTGGAAGGGAACATTGGATCTCTTGGGCCTGGAAGAACAATTGTGTTGCTGTGAGCATGTTGGTGCTCACAACTGAACCTAGTCTGTCTGCGAGAGCAGCAAGTTCTTAACTGCTGAGCCATCTCTCCAGCTCACACAATTCAATTTAAAAATTTTATTTTAATTAAGTTTTTGTTGAGATGGGGATGAAATCACAGCATTTTGTTTATGCTTAGCCTGTACTTAACCACTGAGTGGCACATTTTATTTTATTTTATTATTTTGTGCCTTTGGGGATAGAATTCAGTCCTTATACAATTCTAGCTTCATTCCTACACCTTCATATATACATTGTGTGTGTGTGTGTGTGTGTGTGTGTGTGTGCATATACATTATCTACATACATACACACACAGAAACTCAGGCCAGCCATGGAATCACGATCCTCCTACCTCTGCCCATGGATTATAGATGTGCATTCTGGCATTCCCAGTGTATTTCATTGGTGACTTTAGGATAGTAGTTCTCAAAGTCATTTTACTCTCCAGAGGATATTTGACAGTTTGGTGACATTTTGATTGTCCTGATGCAGGATTTTTATCTTCACCTAGAGTCAGAAACCAGGGGTGCTGCTGAATGTCCCACCTTGAACCCAGAATTTGCTGACATAAAATGTTGCCGAGGTTGAGAACCGCTAGTCTTGATATCAGGTGCTCGTTATGGACGCCAGAAGCTTGCAGACAAAAGATGTGGCATTCAGGAGATACACAGAGCATGCGCAGAGCTTCCTAGAGCAAAGACAGAGGGATGTTGTAAGGAATTTGGTAACTCCTGTGACCAGAGGGTTAGCAGCCCTAACTAGTCAGTATGACTGGAGGAATTGTCCTTGTTTATGATTCTATAGCCCTAAGTGACCTCTGTAGTAACGTAACATAAACCAGGTCATTTAAGAGTAGGGGAATATTATATGGCACTCTCTTACTCAATTGTTTTGATACATCTTCTCAGATTTTATTTTTAATCGTGATTATTTATTTATTCATCTATTTATTGTGAGGTGCCCTCTGCCACAGTATGAGTGTTGAGGTCAGAGGACGGGTTCTTGGAGCTGTTCTCTCCTGTACCATGTGTGCCCTGGGGATTGGACGTAGGTCATTAGGCTTGGAGACAGGTTCCTTTAGCCACTGAGCCATCACAGCAGCCCTCTTAATACTTATCAAAGGCACTATAAATGTTAATCCCCCTCCAAACCTCCCCCCATCTAAGAATGCAGTTCTCTAGTCTTAGAAGGTAATTTTGACAGCTTAGCTTAAGGCTCTCCATTTGTGTGAGGGATGGAGGCAGGCTTCGGAGGGAAAGGCTACTGATGGGCTAATGCTGGGAGTGGCCAGTGGCTGCTGAAGAGTCAAATGCCTTCCAGGACTGGCAACATGCCTCAAGGTGGATACAGCCAGTCACATCCAGTTCCAGGGTGAGCTATGCACAAACAGCAGAATCAAACAGTGTTTTCTCTGTCTCCTTTCTCTCCTTTGGTTTTTCAAGACAGGATTTCTCTGTGTGGCCCTGGCTGTCCTGGAATTTGCCCTGTAGACTAAGCTGATCTTGAATTCAGATCTGCCTGTCTCTGCCTCCCAAGGGCTGGGATTAAAGGCATGAGCCACCACCACTAGGCTGTCTTAATTGGTAGTTTTTTGAGAGCAGCCAATAGTTTTCCTTTTATAAAGCTTCTAAACTTGAATAAAGCAAATGTGCATATGTTTGCATTGTTGTTGAGTGCTGTTTCCTTTGCTTCTCATTCAGTTGTGTTTCTTTTCTCTGTTTTGCAGTTATTCGTTGCTCCATGCATCAAGAAAAACATTTAGCAACGTCAAAGTCAGTATTTCCAAGCAATGGACCCCAAATGCTTTTAACACGTCAGCTTCCCTGCCTGCAGAGGTACGCAGAGTGCTTGATGGGCTCCCACGTGTGCGCCCTCAAGCACTTCCTAAGGTCTTTCCATCTGCTCAGTACTTTAAAACAACTTATGTGTCCTAGGGTATGAGATCCAGACCGTTATAATTTCAGAATCTTCAGATCCAGCCCAGATACCTAGCCCACAGCCTTCTTCCTCAGAGTTAGTTAGTCACACAGCTCTGGCTTGGCTTCACTGAGTTTCACAAATGCTGTGGACATTTCTCCCTTTGATTGATTTTTTTATTTTTTACTTTTAGTTTTTTTATCTAGCCTCAAACCTTTTCCTCCTTCCCCTCTCTTTTCTTCTGCTATTTATTTATTTATTTATCTATCTATCTATCTATTTATTTATTTATTTTTTAAGACAGGGTCTTAACTATGAACCTTGGTTGGCCTGGAACCTGTTTTGTAGACCAGGCTGGCTTCGAACTCAGAGATCTGCTTGTTTCTGCCTCCTGAGTGCTGGGTTAAAAGTGTGTACTACCACATCCAGTTAAAGTATTTCTTTTTCTCTCCTCCCTTCCTCCCTTCCTTCCTTTCTTCTCTCTCTTTTTCTCTTTATCCCTTTTTCTTTTATCTATCTATCTATTTATTTTTGAGGCAAGCTCTCTTTATGTAGCTCTGGCTGTCCTGGAACTCCCTCTGTACACCAGGCTGGCTTTGAACTCACAGAAGTCTGCCTGCCTCTGCCTTCTGAGTCCTAGGAATAACTGTACCACCTGGCCTGGCTACTTTTTTCTTTTCTCCTTTTTTCTAAAATATGGAACGCTTCATGAATTTGCATGTCATCCTTGTGTAGGGGCCATGCTAATCTGCTCTGTAACCTTCCAAATTTAGTATATGTGCTGCCAAAGCGAGCACACTTTTTTCTTTTTTTAAAGTGACTCTCTTTAAAAAAAAATTTTGTTTAAAAAATGTTGTTGTGTGCATGTGCATGTATGTGCAGATGTCCACAGAGCCCAGAGCCGTAGGGTGTGAGCTGCGCCTTGTGGGTGCTGGGAAGTGAACTCCAGTTCTCTGAAGGAGCAGCAAATGCTCTTAACTGATGAGCTGTCTCTCTAGCCCCGTTTAACCTGTTTTCTGCCTAAAATTTGCCTTTCCCTTTGGGATAAGATAAAACACCCCTTTTTCTTAAAAAATTTTTATTTATTTGTGTGTTCTGGGTGTTTGCTCAAGAGTCCATTCTTTTCTTCCACCATGTGGGTCGTGGAAATTGAAGAGCCTTTTCACCAGCACCTTGTTTCTTTCGTTTAGGCAAAATGTCTTTGGCTCCTTGTGCCGTGGTTGGTGACACTTGCGTGCCCTCAGTGTGTCTTCAGGTGCAGTCTGCCCAGTATCCAGAGAACTGGGATTCTGGGTTGGCAGTCCCCAAGACCACCTCAGGTCTGGTGTGGTAGGAGGAGCACTTAGAGCAGTCAGCATGTGTGATTTATCACGGGGAAAGGATGGGTAGTGAAATCAGCTAACTGAACGGTACCCAGAGTGAAGCCTACAAGAAACCAGGCACACATTTTCAGGTTCCCTCCCAGAGTGTGTTTCTGTTTTCCAGCAAGAAGCTGTGACAACATACGTGAGTTGCTGTCTGCCCGGGAAGTCCACTGGAGACTCGTACCCAGGGTTTTTATTGGGGCTGGTCACACAGACACTCTCTGTATGGCACAGGTTAAAATTCTAGGGTCTCAGGAAAGCAGAGTTCAGGATTGTTGGGTACAAAGAGTGCTGTTGCCAGGGAATGGCGGGAGCCCTCCATACTCTCCGTTAGGGAGATCTGATGCTTGGGGCCAGCCTTGACTCACATCATTAGCTCTTATGGAATAGTACTGGCTCTTTTGCTTGCTTGCTGGTTCATAAATCCATCCTGGTGCTGGGGACCAAACCCAGGGTCTCATCTGCTCCAGGCAGGTTCTCTACTACTGGGCTCTACCCCTAGCCCTTTAGGTTGTGTTTTATTTTAATGGACCTTACAGTAGTTGTTAGGGATTTACAGTTTGGATGGATTGGCTCTACAGAATCAGGTTCCAGCCTGCTCCGTTAGAGCTTTGTGTGTCTTTACAGCCCTGTCCAGTTGATGCCCATGCTCTGACCCAAGCCAGAAATTGGGGAATTACTTTAAATCCAGCCTTTTTGTTTTCCTTTTCTGAGTTACAGCCCCAGCCCCCAGAATTTTACTTTCTGTTAAAGATACAGTATCAGGACTGGAAAGATGCTCAGCGACGGAGGGCGCTTGTCCTTGCAGGGGACCCAAGCTCAGTTCTCACTATGTGTATCAGGCAGCTCACAGTCACTGGAAATTTCAGTTTCAGGAGGTCTAATGCCTCTGGCTTCTGTGAGCACCTACATTTACATGCACACAAGTGTACATGCTCCCTCCCCCCATGGAGGGGATAGAAATAGACATAAACCTCTAACAGTTTTTTAAAATTACATTTATTTACTCTGTGTGTCTTAGTGTGGCATATGTGTGCCATGGCACACGTGTAGAGACGGAGGGCAGCTTCTGGAGGCCACTCTCTCCTTCCGCTCAGGTAGTCTGGGTTATATCTGCTGAGCTGTCTTGCTGACCGTAAGAATAAACCTTAAAAAAGAGTCCTGATGATAGTATTTCTCTTTGATAAGATACATTTTCTTTTTTTGGTTTTCGAGACAGGGTTTCTTTGTTGTAACTCTGACTGCTCTGGAACTCACTCTGTAGACCAGGCTGGCCTGGAACTCTCAGAGATCTGCCTTCCTCTGCCTCCCGAGGGCTGGGATTAAAGGCACTGGGATTAGAGTCATGTGCTACCACCTGCTTGCTAAATTTTCTCTTTAATCCCTGCCTGGCACTCTCATGTTCATTTGTAGTCAAGCATTTCTGCAACACCAGCTCCGTGGAGCATCTGAACTGGGAAGTTTTTTTTTTTTAATTCTATTTTTTTATTTAAAAAGATTTTTTTAGGTGTATGAGTGTTTTGCTCACATTTGTGTGTGTACTGTATGTGTGCCTGATTCCAGTGGCCGCCAGAAGAGGGCATCAGGTCTTCTGGAACTGGATTTATGAGTGGTTGTGAGTCACCATGTGAGTGCTGGGAACTGAACCTGGGTACTTTTAAAGAGCAGCCAGTGCTTTACTCACTGGGCCATCTTTCTGGCTCAGGAAATTGTTTTTAAAGTCTATAAATCACAGCTCTCCTGGATGGAGGTGCACACAGTGTCTATCTTGCTGGATGTTTGATTGAGTCAGAATTTACCTCTTCTAAATGCCTGCTTTTGTGCACACTGCCTGGTCTTCCTGACCTGACTTGGTCAACCAGCATCTCAGCATCTTACTTAGGAGGAAAGGTATAGTAGGACATCCTAAGTACTCTACAGGCAGCAGCGGATCCTTGTCAGAGCTGCCCCTTTGGAAGCATGCAGCTTTACACATAGGAATCTGGCCTAGGGGGCATCCTTTTCCCTTGTGTGCCTGTGTTTCCTTAAGAGAGGTCACTGCTTTCTCTTCACGTCCAGGGTTGGCTGGGGTGGGGGTCGGCATGGGCACAGGTTGGGAAGGGGTTGAGAGGTATGGAGTACTAAGGTCTCAGCCAAGTTACTTGTCCTGTGTTTCTGCAGATCTGGAGCAGCAACCATTTGTTCCCCAGCACAGAGGAAGCCACTCTTTTCCTTGGAACACTAGATACTGTATTTTTGTTCTCCTATGCTGTGGTAAGCTTTAATTAAAATTATGGAGTTATTTGGTTTTATTTTTTTAAATAACTACTATACATGTATATGTATATATATGTATGTGTGTGTGTATATATATATATACACACACACATATATATGTATATATATATATATATATATACATACATATGTGTGTGTATTTTAAATTATGGTGTTGGGAATCAAACACAGGGACACATGCTTTCCCATTACAGACTGCTGGCCTCCCTACCCCTTCATCAGATCTTTTAAAAAAATTTATTTATTCTTTTTTTTGTCTTTTGAGGCAGGGTCTCTGTGTAGCTCTGGCTGTCCTAGAGCTCCCTGTGTAGACCAGGCTTACCTCAAGCTATCAGAGCTCCTCCTGCCTTTGCCTCCGAAGTCCTGGGATTAGAGTTGTGCTGCAGCAAGCTCGGTAGATTTTTTATTTTATGTATATGGGAAGAGCAGGCAGTCTCCTGACCACTGAGCCGTCCTTCTAGCCCTGAGTTGGTTCTTGCGGTCGCTCTGCCTTTCCTTCTGTGGCGTCCAGGCACTGTGCTTTCTGGGGCAACACAGAGCCAGTGGATTCCCTTATCTGGAAGAGAAATGAGAGCTTTTCATTGTCCCCTTGCTCACAAGGGGCACAAGGCCTCCTGTGGCGTCTGTAGGCCACCGAGTCACCTTCAATGCTTGTGTGCTATGCTTCCAGTGTGGAGGGACAGACACTTGTGATGTTTCTCAGAAATAGTTGGTCCTATGTCAACTTAAGTTTGAAGTCAAGATAGTTACTCATTTTACATGTTTGTGGCAGAAGCCTAAGGTGTGTTGCCCTTAAAGTCTGGACCGAGCTCAGTATTTAGTTCCTGCTGGGCAGTGGGAGGAGAGCAGAAGGCAGGCCCCTGGTCACTCACTGATAATTGCCCTCCCAGCCTTCCCATCCTCCTTGCTTTGTGATGCCCTCAAACCCAAGGGGCACGGGCAGCTGGGATGTGCTGTAAGCCCTGTCCTGCACCTTACGAGGTCTCAGCCAGACCACACACACGAGGGAACACTGACTCCAAGTGCAGTTGGGTCAGAGAATCCTGCAGAAAGGGCTTGGGACCACGGCCTAATTCAGCTCATCTAGGCACTGAGATTCATAGATACTTAATGGAGATGTGTGAAGAAGGTTTGGATTTTCCAGTCGCCTCTCTCGCCCCATTTGTAATGTGTGCTCCCAGCTCAGACTGTTATGATTTAGAGCCATCGGATGAAATGCTTTATTTTTAGGGCCTCTTCATCAGTGGCATCATTGGGGATCGGCTGAATTTGCGATGGGTTTTGTCTTTTGGCATGTGTTCTTCTGCATTCGTGGTAAGTTGGAAGATTTTATAATTGTAGTAGTTATCACTGGGCTGGCCAGATGGCTTAGTAGTTAAAAGAGCTTGCCTGATGACCTGAGTTCAATCCTCTGTGGATGGAGAGACACTAGGCCTGAAAGTTGTTCCCTGACCTCCATGAGTGTACTCTGGTGTATGTATACCCCCACTTACAGAAGCATATCATAAACATACACACAATAATAATAATAATAATAAATAATGATAATACTATTTTGAACAAATCTTTTAGAATATTTTTGGTTTGTTGCTGTTGTGTTTTTTTGAAGACAGAGTTTCTCTGTATAGCCCTGGCTGTCCTAGAACTCTCTCTGTAAATCAGGCTGCCCTGGGACCCAGAGATCTGTCTGCCTCTGCCTCCAGAGTGCTGGGATTAAAGGTGTGTACCAACCACACCTGGCTAGAATCTTAGTTAACCCTTTTCCATCTCTAGCTAGAGTGGAGGAATGAGACTACTCTTTGTGTTGTGATCCTGTGTGTCTTTCACTTAGGTGGATCTTTTTAAAGCAAGAATCTGGTTGTCCTTCCTTGATTCACATAATCTGAATAAATAGCGTAATATTGGTGCTTTGGAGCCTGGTCTTAGGCTGCTTGCCAGTCATGCTTGCTTGCCTGCTTCTGCTGTAGACAAACTAACCACTTTCTGATTCCTTAACCTGGCTGTTTTTCTGTCCAGTGCTTTTGTCCTCATTCTTCTTGCCTTGGATGGCCCTCATGTCCCGGCCAGGTGACAACCCTGGCTTTGCACCTCTGTCAGAGGTTCTGACTTCCCAACCTGCTCCGCAGGGGTCTCTCCCAGCCCCTCCTCTTCTCCTGCTGTGTTCCCCACTTCACGTGCTTAGTCTTGCTTTCCAGAGAAAGACCACAGACTATGGCCTGGGACAGCCTGGGCTCACTTCCTCTTTTTCTTGTTTTCTGACTCACATTCTCCAGTCTTTCTCTTCCTCATTTCCAAGGGGATGTGCGGATTCCCCCAACTCCCAGCCCAGGGTCGCAGGGAGGATCATGTGTGTCTGTCTGTGAACCATTTGGGATGGCACCTGACATATTAGGTGCTGTGCAAGGCAGCATTCATAGCAGAGTCGTCGTTACTGCTTACTGCCAGTCAGCAAGGGGTTCTTATCGATTGAATCAACTCCTAGACTTTAGTTAGGTTCTGATTTATTAGAGTTTTTTCTTTTTTCCTTCTTTTTTTTTTTTTTGGTTTTTCAAGATAGGGTTTCTCTGTTGTAGCTCTGGCTGTCCTGGAACTCACTCTGTAGACCAGGCTGGCCTCGAACTCAAAGAGATCCACCTGCCTCTGCCTCCTGAGTGCTGGGATTAAAGGCGTGTGCCACCATGGCCCAGTTTATTATAGTTTTTCAGTCTGCTATTTACATACAGGAAAAACCTTTTCTTCTTAAAGTTTTGATAAGCCGATGACCTGTACTTATTTATATATATATATATATATATATATATATATATATATTTTTTATATTTAAAGACATCAAGTGTGTATATAAACCCCTTTAAGTAAGTAGTCTTGCTTCTGTGAACAAGCACGGTTGAGTGACTACCTCTTTCCTCAGCTGCTGGCAACCACTGACCATTTTCCTGTCCTTGTAGTTTTGCTTATTCCAGAATTTACTGAGATCTGACAGTATTCTACTTACCCATGCCAAGTCCTCTCAAAATAGACTTCAAGTGCAAATAAAATGTCCCTTTGAGCAAAATGCCTGGAAGAAAAGAGGCTCTTGGTAGAAGCTGCTGAATGATTCAGCAGATGAGAGGCAGGATTCACTTATGTGAATGAACTTAGAAGTTGCCATTGCAGCAACTGGACTGACCTGGGTCTGTCCTGATGCTCACTGCTTGGTTCTGTGCTGACTGAAGATGCACATGTGGGCTTGTTTAGCGCTTCAGCCCTCTGGAGATTGCCATTCCCAGAGGGGATGAGGGAGCAGGTGGAAGAAGATGGGAAAGGAGGCCTCTGTTTCTAGAGTAGAAGATGCAAGTTGAAGGGAGGGAGGGTGTGTGTGTGTATGTGTGCGCGTGTGTGCGTGCGTGTGTGTGTGTGTGTCTGTGTATGTGTGTGTATGCGTGTGTGTGCGCGCACGCACGTGCATGCTTGAGCTTGTGCAGAATCCAGTGAAGGACCGTGGTCCTGCTCCGTTACTCTACAACTTATTCCCTAGAAGCAGAGTCTCTCACTGAACCAGGAGCATGGCTGGCATCTAGCAAACCCCAGCTATCTTTCCGTTGGCATCGCACACAGCTCTGGGGTTACAAGGATACATACAACCACACTCTGGTTTTTACATGGATTCTAGGGATTTGAACTTGGGTCTTCATGCTTTCATAGTAAACGTGCTTACCCACTGAGCCATCTCTCCATCCCATGAATGTATGTTTTGTGTATCCTGAAAAGCAGTTGAGTATATTGACAGTGTCTATGTGGATGTCACATGTCCCTTTTTGTTTCCTTCTCTCGAAGGTGTTTGTCTTTGGCACTCTTACGGAATGGTTGCATTTCTACAACAAGTGGCTCTACTGTGGCCTGTGGATTGTGAACGGCCTGCTGCAGTCCACTGGCTGGCCCTGTGTGGTTGCTGTGATGGGCAACTGGTTTGGGAAAGCTGGGTATGCTGCTCTGATTGCATTAATATTGGATCACTGAGTCTGATCAAACTCTGTTAAGTTGGTGCTCTAGACCATGCCTCGTCTTCTCTGTGTAGACAGAGCGGTTCTGGGTTAGAAGGCAGAGTGTGTTGTGAACCTCAGCAATGGTCTGTAGACACCCAGTGGGGTGCGTTCCTTGGGCTGTATGTCCCAGTTCATTCTTCTTAGGCTTTTCTCTTTTTTTTTCCAATTCTTTTTCTTTGACCTGTCCTATAAGGAATGCAGGACTTCAGTATTGCTGTGCAAGTGCTCCGCCTCTGCGCTCAATGTACAACCCTAAATGAAAATTTAATATCATTAAATCTTAGAAGAAGTTGGTTTTATCATTAAATACAATGTTGATTCTTTGTAATCTTTGTTTTAGCCCTCTTTCTGACCTGCACATAGAATCCCTTTGACACACTGTCTTTGGTTTTCCATTGTTCTCCTTAGCCGAGGAGTTGTCTTTGGTCTCTGGAGTGCCTGTGCCTCAGTGGGTAATATTTTGGGAGCGTGCCTGGCTTCATCTGTTCTGCAGTATGGTTATGAGGTGGGTATTTCTTTCACAGTTTGTGTGCGTACACTTGCTCTTGCTATTTAACCAAGAGTGACCTTGAATTGCTCACCCTCTTCCTCTTCCTAAGTGCTATGATTACAGGCCTGCACCACCATGCTTGGCAAGAAGGCTTTGTGGTTTCTGGGCCACAGTGTGTGATGTTACAATAGAAGGAAGCTACCTTGGTTTGCAGGGGCTAAGGCTGTGTAATGAACACCAGCACTCAAGTTGTAGCCCAGCATGGAAGTCTTTCAGAATGTAATGCAGGAAAGGAAAAGATGATTAGATTCCGGGTACTGAATGAAGTGGGCAGCTCTGCTGCACAACTGCCAGTGGTCCATCGTGGGTATGGAAGAGCCTCTGAAGGGACTTCCCATCTTCAGGGTACGCTGCCAACTAAAGCCCATGTAGATGGGAGGAAGCCTTTGGGGTGAGGCATATTCAATCTGCTGAGCATCTAGCAGAGTCTGGATGGGGAAGAGTAGTGGATCCCCAGATGGCTTGCATTTAAGTAAGCCTGTGCTTGTAGAAAGAGGCATAAAGACAGCTCACTTTCTTTTTGGCCTCTGAGCCTTTTGGAAGTATCATCAAGAGGTGTTGCCAATTGTTTGGATTGTTTTAACTACTTTGAATTCCTGAGGAATCAAATGGCCAAGAAGCCCTAGGCATCCGTCCCAGATATCCCTAGGAGTTGGAGTGATGCTAGAAGTGCAACTCTCCTAGAAAACTGTCCCTAAAGCCAGAGTCAACAGAGCAAGAGGCTGGGTGTATCTTATGCTGAGTGTTTGGAGAGCTGAGCAGGCTTTGTTCTGCCTTCCGGTGTTTGTATGTGCGAATGAAGAAAGAGAAGTATGCAGATGGTCTGAAAGTCATGGAAGGTACAATGGGAATACTGTTTTTGCTTTTTTTTTTTTTAATCAGTAAATTATTCTTATAGAAAAATAAGTAAGTAAGTAAGGGAGCAACAGAAGTCCTCCCACACTCCCTGTCTTTCCTGTCCCCCCCTCCCCTCATGTGTTTGTAATGAACATAGCTGTGGTGACTGCCTCTGTGTAAGAGCCACCTCTCCTCTCCTCTAGTACGCCTTTCTGGTGACCGCGTCTGTGCAGTTTGCTGGTGGGATCGTCATCTTCTTTGGACTACTAGTGTCACCAGAAGAAATTGGTGAGGAGAAGCCATTTTCGTTCAGAATGTCATACTGTCAGGAGCCAAGGAAAGTGCAAGAATAGAAAATGGAATTTCTTGGAGGAAAACTGCACGTTCCTCTCCGGGAATTAAAGGAGCAGTTTTGCCCTGTGCATCCTGTCCAGTTACGGCCAAGTCTAGTGCCACCTGCAGGCACTAGAGGGAATTTTTTTTTGAGGGGATTGATGTTCATCTTCTTGGGTGCAGGAAGAACTGAACACTTGTAGATAAGTTGTGTAATTGAGACATTGGCTAAGAATGTAACATCTTGGGATGCATTCTTTTCTTTTCTAAAAATGATTCCATTTGATGGTTTGTTTACGGTTAAATATAGAGTGCGGACAGGTAAAATCACAGAAGCAGAGAGAGGTACACAGGTCTTCCGTGCGTGGAGCAGACAGGCTCTGTAGCCTTAATTGGCTTTGGTTGTTCTTGGCCTCTGAGCCTTCATTGAGTCTTCTCAATGAAAATAAAAAACAGCAAGGCGTGGTGGTGCACGCCTTTGATCCCAGCACTTGTGAGGCAGAGGCAGGCAGATCCCTGAGTTCGAGGCCAGTCTGGCCTACAGAGTGAGTTCCAGGACAGCCAGACAGAGAAACCCTGTCTCAAAAAATATAAATAGATAGATAGATAGATAGATAGAAAGAAAGAAGACAAAAACAATAGCAACCCTGTAAGTGGATATACAAAGCCCCTGCAGGGCCAGGCACAGCACACAGGTCGGTGCTCTATAAATGGTCCCTGTTACTGTTATCCTAGGTCTCCCAAGTATTGAGGCGGAAGAAAACTCTGAAGAAGATTCACAAAGGCCACTCATTAATGGCACTGAAAACGAAGATGAATATGAGCCCAATTACTCAATCCAGGAGGACAAGGATGTTACCCAGGTGAAGGCAATAAGCTTCCATCAGGCTTGCTGCCTCCCTGGAGTCATACCGGTAAGGACTCGCTTGTCTCTCTCCACAGCTGGCCAGGCTCAGACCCTCAGCAGCACTCTGCTGGGGACCATGCTGCTTTTATTTTACTAATATATGATGATTGTGTAGCATCCTCCAGCTTCCTCAATAGCCGTGAAAAGCCAGAGACTAAATATTTTCAGCTTTGGGGGAGCTGAAAAAAAAATCTCAGCCTAATCACTTAACTCTAGCACATAAAAGCTGCGGATAGCTTGGGTCAGATGGGCATGGCAGACGTGACCCATGAACCTGCTGACCCTGATGCAGCATGCAACCACAAAGGCAAAAAAAACTTTAAAAATGTATCTTGAGTCTGTTGGTGGACCAAGAGGACCAAGAGGGGTTTTGAATGGTTCATTATCTGCCTTATTTGTGAATTCTGATCACTTCGGGGAATGAGGAGTTGCCCTTCTAGGACAGAATACCCCGGTATTTCTTGGTGATGCATCCCTGTGTTTCCACAAAGGCGAACCTGTCTGACCCGAGTCAGACCCCTGAGTCTTCTGTTGTCTGTCTGTCCGGGTGGTTTGGTGCTCTAGCACTGGAGTAGAAGTTCAGAGGCCTAGGTTGTGTTTCTAGCTTGCCCACTAACTTTTTGTGAGACTTGGGTAAGTCACCCAACCCATCCTGTGTCTCATCAGTTCCCCTTCCTGTGGGACGGAGGTGACACCCATCTCGCCTGGGTCTAGAACACTGGCTCATTTATGGCTGACAAAGCATCTTTTCTCATCGCCTTGTTTTCATGATGCTTATGTATCCTCCACCCCCACAACCCCTGTTGAGTCAGAGTCTGTAGGTCATCCTATTCTGTCCCTCCCAGGTCTCTTCTGCCTGTGCTTCTGCTAAAAAAATACTAACCCTTCCGATGTGTAGTCAGGTGTCCATCAAATGTAAGTGTGATGTCCTGTAATTCTTGAATCTAAAGAAAATGACGAGCATTCAGGAAGCAAAAACTAGCGTTCAGGTTTTTTTCAGCCTGTTCTTATGAAGATACTGTCCTTCAGTTATTAAAATACTTTGCTGGCAATTGTTTTGATTGAGACAGAACTAACTTGGGTTTGTTGTGACTAAACAAGAAACTCATTTGCTGGTTCCTTTGTATTTCCTAACCCATTGTTTTGTGGCATGGGCAGGGGTGGACAGGAAGTCTAGTTAACCCCTAGTTAGCCTTTGTCTTTGTTGCAGGCTGTCTGGGCAGAGAGCTCTGGTGGCTGGGATTTGGCTCTCTACGGGTGGCTGCTGCCCTGCCAGGGAAGCTCTTTTAAAACACGTGGCACCTGGGGAATAGCTGGCAGCTCAGGGGCAGGAGTGTACTAGCCAGACACCCTTTGAAGTCAGCCCCTGTGCCTCCGCCTTTCCTTTGATGCTAACAGTCAAGATGTCCTGGTAATAATGTGTTGGACAGGAGAGTCTCAGCCCATCACCCACTTAAAGGCAGCTCTCTTTCAAAAGCAAGCCAGGAGGCCAGTGACGACCGTATGTATCCCTTCCTTTCTGGCCCACCAGAGATGCTCTTTGTGAGGTATAGGGACTTTTGGAAGCTCTAATATGGAGTGGTACTCAGGTGGATGTCTTTCTGTCTGTGACTGAGTCACATCACTCTCCATGTTAGCAGCATTAACTTTGTAGGCAGAGAACCAGGCAAGCCTGGCTGTTCTCAGCGTGAGCTGGGATGTGTGCTAGGCTGGTTTGCCTGTGGCTAATGCTGGTCGGTAGCATGTTTTCCATGGACCTTTTGTCTGAATAAAGAAATGTGGGTACAGTGCACACTGCCTTCTGGGTTCCAAACACTGGCTTGCTTTTACCAGAGAAATGGTAGGAGAAGAAGCTGGGGATAGTTAAGAAGAAACTGTATGGTTTCTTATTTTAAGTCGTTTTTTTTTAAACCAATGGGAGTAAAAAGAAGAGGGCTCCTGGGTAAAGTCGGGGGAAGCCATCAGGCTGAGTGCTGCTTGTTGACAGTGTGTTTTTCTTGCAGTACTCACTGGCCTACGCCTGCCTGAAGCTAGTGAATTACTCCTTCTTCTTCTGGTTGCCCTTTTATCTGAGTAACAACTTTGGATGGAAAGAAGCCGATGCTGACAAGTTGTCCATTTGGTACGATGTTGGAGGCATCGTAGGTACGCACGTGTGCATCTCCTTCCTCATGGAGTTAGTCGCCTGCCATCTTTCATAGGGTTAGGGAATCTCGCTTCATTTGAAGTTTTATTGCTCGCTCCACAGTGGTCTTTCCCAGCCTGTCCTGCCAGTAAACACACAAACTTCTGTGAAAACAAAACGTCCATAGAAAGGAAGACCCGGCCCGAGACAGGACTGTGATTTATAGGCTGTCTTTTCTTAGTCTTTGGTTGATGGATCAGTTCTTTTGTCTTGGGAACACTCGGGAATCTCTGTAAATGTGGCCCCTTTGTACGCTTTCAGGAATGGCTTGGCTTTGAAGCTGATTTTGTGAGAGATTCAAGATGGAGTGGGAATGTGTTCATTTTGGTTCCTCCCACTGTCCCACTATCTCCAGCCAAGGAAGCAAACATAGCTCCTTACCACGTAGATTGCTGGATACCAGAGGAAGGAACAATAGCAGGGCTGATCCTTTGCTCTCTTTCCTGTGTGTGTGTCTGTGTTTGCAATCGCCTTGCTGTGTACAACAGATGTATTTTGTTTTCCAGGCTGGGGATTGAACCCTGGGCTTTGCTCATGCTAGCAAATGTACTATAACCCTAGTTCTACAACAGATTTTTAGCAGTGGCTTTGTGATATAGCCAGAAATACGAACAAGGACGTAATAATTCTTTAAATAAGATGAACAGACCACACACTGTGACCCCCACTTTAACATCTCTGTCTTTGTAGTGTTTACACACAGAATTACAGTCAGACCAAGCTGCCTTGAGCACATGAGCTGCACACTGGGTCCTTAGGTGGCATGCTGGTATTGTCTGACCTCAGCTGTTGGTAGTCTTAGGTCCAGAAGCAAAGGTAATGTAGACACCTGAGACCTGGCCATACTTGCTTCCAGTTCATGATCTTCCTGCTCTAGCTCCAGGTGCCAGGAGGCCAGGTTTATGTGGTCCAGTACATTGTGCTTTAAGTTAAAACGAAGGAAACCAGGGGAATCATTCCATCTTTATTTGGAAGGGAAAACAATGAATATGGATAGTGGTGGTTTTGATGTTTTTCTTTTTTCTTACTGTGATAGTTGATTGACTTGTCCTGTCCATGGGCGGTCACTGTGGTAGGGCAGACTTGGGGACGCCAGCTGTGCCTTTGGCCCCTGAGGAGCTTGTCTCTTTAGGCTGAACTCCATTGCAGCTGCTTTTCACTGAGTGGTGGTGCTCTTTGTGCTTGAAGGTGGGACTCTGCAAGGCTTCATTTCTGACGTGTTGCAGAAGAGAGCACCTGTGCTGGCCCTCAGCCTGTTCCTGGCGGTTGGTTCCCTTGTTGGGTATAGTCGTGAGTATTCCTTTGTAATTGTCTTGATTCCCAATCTCTTGGAGGCAGACACTTGCCCAGAGTCAATGGTCAGCCATGGAGAGAGCTGGGATTAGCTCAGAGTGCCTGGGAACTGTCATCACATGGTTTTATTTGTGTGGGGAGGAAACTGGCATCTCTCCTACTTTGTGGATCTGTTTAAAAGCTTGCTTGGGAATGTATTGCTTTGTTTGAGGGGCAGCTCCAGGAGGACAGCATTAGAGCCAATAAAACCATAAAAGGGGACAAGGTTTCAAAAGCAGGAAGATGGTAATTAGTAGGCCTTGGTGTGTGTGTGTGTGTGTGTGTGTGTGTGTGTGTGTGTGTGTGTGTGTGTGTGTGTGTTCGTTCGTGTGTGTTCTAAAGACTGTAGAGTCTTTCTCTGGCTTTTAGACATCTCATTAGCTCAAGCAGCAGCCAGAGGCAGACAGGACAAAAGCTGGAAGGGGCGGTGAGAGTCATCTGTCTTTGTTGTCTCTGGAGGGATTGTGGGGTGTCGGAGATGCAGCCGCTTTTCACTGCTGATGGGGCACACGCAATTGCTTTCCGAGTCACTGTGGTGCGTCTTCTTTCACAGGCTCTCCAAACAATAAGTCCATCAATGCGCTTTTGATGACCATTACAGGTATGGCAGACCGTTCTGTTGGCCGTGCTGTTCTGGGAGTTCAGAGAAAGCTGTCTCCCACAGATGAACTGACACTAAAACCTTCGCTGTATAGAACGCAGTGATAGGAAGGTAGATGCCTCTTTGTCAGTCTCCCCTCTGCTGGTGGGTGACGTCCTCAACCCTCTGCAGCAGAAGCTGTCCCTGTGGAGAGATTCCCAAACATTTGGATTGCTGCCCCAGGTCTGGATTTGACTTCAGAAAGTGGTTTAGGGAAGTGTCGCATTGGAACCCCATCCATCAGTTTAGGGAAGTCCAGGACAGCTAGCAGTTTCTCTTGTTCCTGAGCACTAGATAAAATAGTTGGGTACAATTAAGGAACATGTTAATTAAAAAGATTTTTTAACTCAGCAAGATGTGTGGGTCTGATTCCAATAGCATGGCCCAGTTCACAAGAGCACGCCATGCCCATTCATGGGTGGCCTAATGAGGGCAGTGGTGGATGGAATCCCTGACCCTCTGAAGCAGCGCTGTCTCGTCCCTCTCTTTCCAGTGTGTGGCTGGCTTGGGTGGATCGATGCTGGGGGATGTAATTCTGCTGTGATGGAACTTGACAAGTTGCTGCAGTCCGAGTGCATGCTTACAGCATTAGGAAGGCGCTCTGTTCCTCTGTATTCTTCTTACCCTCAGGCGCTGTATGTGCACTCGAGTGTCATAGCATTCAAGAAGGGATTTCAGAAAAGTAGATACAAGTTGTCTAGGAGCACCTCTTTCGTTTTCTGTGTCTCTCCAACATGTTGATTAAGATACTGGGATGATGTTTTTGTCTTATCTGGGCAATGGCTAGAGTCGTGGGTCATGCTTTAACATGAACCTGTTCTCTTTATGGCTCTAGGGTTTTTTATTGGTGGACCATCCAATATGATTAGCTCAGCTATTTCTGCAGACTTGGGTCGCCAAGAGCTGATCCAAGGGAGCAGTGAAGCCCTGGCAACCGTCACAGGAATCGTTGATGGGACCGGGAGCATTGGTGCTGCTGTGGGCCAGGTAAGAACAGCTTGTGCTTGCTGGCTCCTGCGGTAGGTGGCGCTCTTATGCTGTGGAACACTGTACAGAAAGCCCCAGGTTTTCAGCCTCTGAGAGGTGGGACCTAATATGGAAAGCAAGTCACGTGTCCATAGACTGTAGCTACCTGAGTACAGTCTGTTTTCTCCATACAGACACCTCTGATTGGTCCCAGAGGGTGACTGTAGATATACTGTAGCAGAATCGTGTGGGATGCAGAACACTGGAACTCTGCAGACTGGCTGAGAAAAGCCTGTTGACTTAAATATTCCCACAGGGACATTGGGAGAGCCTCTAGGCTAAGATGGTCCTAATGTGGTAGTCAGAATGATTTAAGTTTGCTGGCTTGTTTGATCAGTGGGGTGAAGCACTCATAGCTAGTGCCTGTGGTCAGCGAGGGAGCAAGCACTGAGGAACAGCAGACCATCCTGGTATTACGGTGTCTGCTTGCTGCAGGCTCCGTGAGGGCAGCACCATGGTTTGGTCCCCCCGTAGCCTCACCTGGCACTGCTTCTGGCACACAGGAGACATGCAGGTTCCAAAGCACGCCACAATAAGTGGTTGACACGCTTAGGATATCTGACTGTATGATTGAGGGACAAAAGCATTACAAACATGATTAACAAGGGAAGGAGAATTACCTCATCATGCTCTGGGGTAGAAATCAAATGTGGTTTCTGTCACCCAGTCAGAAGGCTTCATGTCTGAGGGGAGGGTGAATAAACATTTTATTTCATACACATGTGTATTTGTATGTGTGTGGGTATGCATGCTATGTGGCACACGTGTGGAAGTCAGGGCAACCTGCCAGGCTCTGTTCTCTCTCTCTACTCTGTGGGTCCTGGAGCTTGAACTCAGGTCATCAGTGACAAGGGCCTTTACCCTCTGAGCCATCTTTCCAGCCACATGACAGTGAGCACTTTAAACTGTTTCCTCACTAGTGCTTTCTAAGCTATCTGCATGTACACCTGCATGCCAGAAGAGGGCATTGTACCCCATTACAGATGATTGTGAGCCACCATGTTGTTGCTGGGAATTGAACTCAGGACCTCTGGAAGAGCAGTCAGTGCTCTTAACTGCTGAGCCATCTTTCCTGCCCCACCCAGGTGGATAAATTGTAATTGACATTTCAGACATTTTCTTTGAATTTTCTTTTTTCCTTTTTTTGAGGACAGTTTCTCATATAGCCCAGGGTGACCACGAGCTTGCTGTGTAGAACAGCATAACCTTGAGCTCCTGGTCCTCCTGTCCCCGCCCCCCAAGGGTTGGGGTTATAGGTTTGTGTTACCATGCCTGGCCACTTAGACTTTTATTCCTACATGTCTTCTGCTTTTTCTGTCTATGTGATATGACCCAGGCCAAATCACTCAATTGCTCTACTTTAGTTTTTCCCAGCACACATTTCAGAATAATGTGGTCAGAGTATGGGTTACCTCATTTCTGTGGTCAAGTGATTTTCACCACTAGTGTCAAGACTGTTCAGCAGGAGAAAAGAATCCTTATTTTATTCTCTACAACAATTAACTCAAAGTGGATCAAAGGCCTAAGTTTTATGAGCTAAAATTATGAAATTCTTAGGAGAAAACATAGGGACAAATTTTGATGAATAATACATAGATATGGCTAATATAACACATGGGAAGATTCTCAGCCTTAGAAGAGAAATATACTGAGGTCTGACTTCATTCCTTGTGAGTATGGCTATAATTAAAAAGCGGGAAATAGAGGCTAGAGAGATGGCTTAGTGGGTTAGAACACTAGCTGCTCCTCCAGAGGACCCAGGTTCAGTCCCAGCACCCACACAAAGGCAACTAGCTGTAACTCCAGTTCCAGAGGACCCGGTGCCCTTTTTTGGTCTTCACAGGACCAGGCACTCAAGTGGTTCACATCTGTGTGTCCAGGCAAAACACTCATACACATAAAATAAAAGTACATGTTTCCAAAAACAAAACAGAACAATAAATAGCCAGTGCTGGTGAGGGCGTGGGGATCAGAGCCATACATTGCTGGTGTGAGTATAAACAAAATGGTGTGGCTTCTGTGGAAAATATGGGTACCCCCTCCCCAACATTAAATGTCCAGTTACTCTATGACCTATCATGTTACTCCTAGATTTATTTCCAGCTGAAAACAAAGACCAATACTGGTTTGCTGGTGTTTATCGCAGTATTATTCATGGTAGACAATAGGTGGAAACAGGCGTCCAGCAGATTAATGGACCAAAAAAATGTGGTATATCCAATCCTCTCCAGCCATGGAAAGAAATGAAATGCCGATGCGTGCACACTGCTTACATGGAATATCTACTGTAGGCAGATTCACAGCTTCAGAAAGTGAATTAGGAGTTAGTGAGTCAGATGTGGCGGTACCTGCGTGTAATCTTAGCGCTTGGAAGACTGGGGCAAGAGGGTTGCCACAAGCTGAAGACTGTCCAAGACTGTATAATGAGTTCAAGACCAGCATAGACTACAGAGCGAGACCCTGACTCTGGGGGAAAGAAAACAACAAAATAGAACTTGCTAGCAGGTGGGGCTGTGGATGCCGTGACTTACAGAGCTTGTGTCGTGGATAGAAAGATTTGGGGAACCAATAGCTCTTGTGGTGGTTGTGCATCATTGTGAATGTAATCGATGCCACTGGCCTTTACATTTTATAATGGTTAAAGTGGGGGCTGGAGACAGCCCAGGGACGAAGAGCATTTGCTGTGCAGTCATGAGGGTGAAGTTAGGCTCCCAGCCCTTACGTCATAAGCTGGGAGCCCAGGCTCACCCGTAACCCCAGCTCTGAGGGAGGCACAGGCAGGAGGATTGCTGGGACATGGTGGCTCCCAGCCTAGCTGAGAAAACACGATCCCTGTGTCCAGGGAAACCTCGAAGGAGTAGGCAGTGTGACAGAGGAGGACATCTGATGCCCTCTCCTAGTCACACACCTGTGCATACGTGTGCACACGCTCACACACGTGCATTTATAAAAAAGCTACTTAAGTGCTCTCAGCTTCCTTTCAGTAGTTGAAAAGAGCTGTGTCGTGGAATGCTGGTGACATAGTAACCTTGTAGACAGACGGCGTGGTTGGGAAGGGAGCTGGGCCTGTGAGGCCGTCCTCACTCACACATCAGCCTCCAGGCTGAGCAGCCCTGCATAGTGAGACTGGGTCTCAGAAACACTTAGAGAGGAAGGGAGCAGGACGACTGCTCAGAGCACCCTCTCTGGGACCTTTGTGGAAGGTGGAGGAGGGAGCAGGCGGGACGGGGGCTCTGCTTCCCTAACGGGCAAACCTCGATCAAGCAGCTTCCTGTGTTTTGTACACGATGAGCCGGTGGAGCTGGGTGGTAAGCCACACTGTAGTCATCACCAGCACTCAGACTGACAGAGTGTGAGCCCCAGGCCAGCCTGGGCATGGTGAGACCCTGTCTCAAATGGAAACATGCATGCTGTTCAGACACCAGCTCCCAACTTTCTGACGTCGTCCTGGCTAATCTTTTAAACTACTTAATCTCATCAGTTTGTGCTTATTTTAATTTGATGTGTGTGAGTGCTTTGCCTTCACGAGTGTGTGAATCATGTGATGCCTGGTGTCTGCGGAGGCTGGAAGAGGGCATGGGATCCCCCGAACTGGAGTGACAGGTGGCTGTAAGAGCAGTGAGTGCTTTTACCCACTGGGCCATCTCTGCAAGTCCCTGATCCCCATTTTTTTGAAGCAGAGCCCTGGCTGGTCTCAAAGTGACTATGGAGTAGGGTATGACCTTGAGTTTTTTTTGACCCCCCCCCCCAAAGTTCTGGATCACAGGCATTCATTCACCACCACATTTACGTGGTGTTGGGGATCAAACCCAGGGCTTTGTAAATGTTAACTAAACACTGTATCAACAGAGCCATTCACCCAGGCCTCATTTTGTTAATTTACGAAGATACACATCATAATTTTCTTTTCTCCTCTTTAGTATCTGGTGTCTTTGATCCAGGACAACCTAGGATGGATGTGGGTTTTCTACTTTTTCATTCTCATGGTAAGCGTGTGCTTTTTTCTTTTAACCATTTTTCTCATTTAATTTAGAATATTTGATTTCAGCACTATTTGAAACCAACAAAACTGCCTATTTCTTTTAAAGGCTTTAATATGAAAAGTAACGTTTGACTAGACTGAAAAGACTCATTTCTTTTCTCAAGGAGCCAAAAGGTCCCAAGTTCACCTGTCCCAACCTGAGACTAATGAGTGTTGCCATTTGCAATTCCAGAAAAGCAAGAGGCTTATTCACAAATCGCCCACCGTTAGTCAGTGTGCTCCTTTGGGCTGCTGACTGGCTGCTAAAGAGAACTTACAAAGCAACAGTGTTACAGAGACGTGAGGCTCTAATTATTAACACTGCGCAGGTCCAAAAGCAATGGCACTCTCTGCAGGAGGAAGTTGTTCAGCTATAGATTCTTGGCTGAGATTTTGTAAAAGCTTTATGAGAAGCAGCCAATAAGGCCCTACTTTTAAAAAATGCTGCTTTCTGTTGAAAACGTGCATGACATACTCTGTTGTATCGATGGCAGGACAGTGCTCATGACAGGTCAACTTGAGCTCATCTGCAGACGGCCTTGCCCTGGAAACTAGTGTCCCAATTGGCCGCCTTCACCTAAGTCTAGGCAGCTTTGCTCTAGCCTGTTCCAAGGAGGCCCAGGATAGGTCAACATGAGCAACTCCCTGGGGCTCTCTTCTCCAGCTTCTAATGACTCAGATTTGGTGACACACACCTGTAATGCCAGCACTCGGGAGGCAGAGGCGGGAGGATTGTGAGTTCAGTGCCAGCCTGAAAGACCTTGTCTTTAAAAAAGTCCAGTTGCTTCCAAGATCCGCTCGTGGGCCAGGAGTGCAGCGTGTTTAAGGCCCAGAGTTCAGCCCCCAGCACCGAAAAACAAAGAGATGGCTCGGTAAGAGTCCAAGCCGCCCAAGCCTTGTGGCCCAAGTTTGATACCTAGATGTGGTGGCACACATCTGTGATCCCTGAACTCCTACTGCAGGATGGAAGGCAGAAACAGGAAAATCATCCAGAAGCCTGTGGGCCAGCCAACCCGTAGTAACAGCACAGCAGCCGAAATGAGAGACCCTGCCTCAGCATGGGGGAGGCAAGCCAGCTCTCCCAGGCTGTCCTCTGATCCCTGCACACGGGCTGTGGCACCTGCACACATGTACCTGCACATGTGTGCACACTCACCCCCCACTAAATAAATACATTAAAAAATAAATAAAAAGGCTTGTAAAGACTAGCTAAATAGGGGCTAGAGAGGTGGTTTAGAGCACTGGCTGCTCTTCCAGAGGTCCTGAGTTCAATTCCCAGCAACCACATGGTGGTTCACAACTATCTGTAACGGGATCTGGTGCCCTCTTCTGGCATGCAGGTGAACACGCAGTCAGAGCACTCACACATCAAACAAACAAACAAATAAATAAATACATAAATAAATAAATCAAACAAACAAAAAAAAAAAAAAAAAAAAAGCCTGAACCAAAGACTTGCTCAGTGAAGGATGCTCTGCTGAAGTGAGGCTGCCAGGAACGATGGCAGCGAACACCTGGATCTGCTGCGAGAAGCCCAGCAGCTGAGTAACTGGCTCTGCCTGTGGCGGTGGCGTGCTCCAGTTATGTTTCTGACAGCTAGTGTGACATCACGTGTTTGTGGTTCTGTGACTTTCAGAAGTCACTCCCTAGTTCACTGAAGACAGAAAGCTGACTTTCTGTGACGTCAGAATGACCGTGTTCGCTCATGCCGGTTGCTAATGTTCAAATCACGATGCTCTGACAGAAGGGAGTTGTTGCCTCATTTTAAAAACTTTTTTCTCTTCACAGACAAGTTGTACAATTCTGTTTATCTCACCATTAATAGTGAGGGAAGTATTCTCTCTTGTGAGAAGGAGACACGCTCACATGCTGAGTGAATGACTGGTACCCGCGAGGGAGAATGGATGGGGAAGCTCATGAGGGCCTGTAGGTCTTCAGTCCACTCACATGGAGCTGTCTGAAGCACCAGTGGAACCTCGGCTTGCCAGGCATCCCGCAACACTGCCAGCTGCCCCGGACACTTGGAAGTTATTTTTGTATACTACAGCAGTTGGTGATTTTTATTATATTTGTGAATTACTGGAAGGAAAGTGAACCTGCCAGCATCTTCGCTGGGCTCGTGGGCTCATCCCTTTAACCTCAAATGTCGTCTTGGTCCTGGACCCTCGTTCTTCAGCCTTAATTAAGAGCTAAGGGAACAGGAGGCAAAATCATGCAAGAAGACTGTTGTGTGATGTCTTGGTAACAAGTTTGCAGAGAGAAGATCGCCATTAAGGCATCAGAGCAGAGCTCAGGCCAGACGAGACTACAGGCCCGCCTCGAGTGGGGTGGACCTTCACCCAGGTGGGAAGATCACACTGTGTCTGTGGCTGGGTCACTCTGTGGCTTCTGGAAATCTTTGTCCTCTCTAGAATGACTGTCAGCTTGTTCTCCGACTTCACATTTGACTGACTTCTGGGAGAAGTCTTCCGTTCATGGACTGTAAGTTATCTCAGACATTCCAGTGTGGAGCTTTCAACCCCAGATTCACAGTCTGGGAGCATTCCAGTCCTTCAAGAAGCTGTGCTGTGCAGCTTTATTCTTGGAAGATTGTTCTCTGACCCAGCCAGGTTCCTAGAGTTACCTCAGCAAAAGTCTAGAATTAGAGAAGAGGCAAAGGCTCTTTGTCCCAGGATGTGAAGTGTGTTTATAAATCATGTTAGTGGGTTGGTAGAGCCTCTTGAGAAGACTAGTGTCTATGTCTTCCAGACTGTGAATTCTATATGAATCCGTACTTTAAGGTCATTCTGTACATACATTTTAAATTATGTAAACAAACGAGGAAAATGTGCAATCTTGGGGGCACCTAATTCACACTGGGTTAGGGAATATTCTTCCACCTCTTGCTTTCTGCTCCAAAATACGTGTTGATAAACTATTATTTAATCTTGCAGATTTCTGATCACTTTACCACTCAGTCACTGACAGAAAGGGAGAACACAAAACATAGGAAGGGAGGGGGGGAAATCACCAGCTCTTGTAATAAACGGCCAGCCTTTTGGTTTATTACTCTCTGCTCGAGCTCTGCATTGCCTCTTGTTTTTTCTTTTCGTGGTACCGGGATGGAGCACAGGCCTTGCACGTGCCCAGTATGCATCTCCCTCTGTGCTTCTGTCCCAGCCTAGCTCTACATTTAAGTACACTGGATGCCTTTAGTTGTTGGGCACTGCTTGTCACTGGCCAGCAGACGCTTGGCCCACGGCCTTGCCAGGTAGAGCTGCTGCCCTGCCCTAGGTATTGGGAGAGCCTCATTCCCATCAGGTGCTATGTAAACCCACTCTCTCCCTCCGCGGTAGACTTGCTCGGTTTGGTGCCTTCAAATATGAACCCTGATATGAATTCCTGACCCTCTTGCTGACATGTGGCTCAGAGCTTCAGCCTCATCAACATCTTCGTGCGCTCCTACCAGCAGTGCTTTCTTAACCCAGTTGAGTCTCCAGTGGTTGGGCAGTCAGCCCCTTGACTTCCCTGTGCCTCTCCAAGCTCTACCGGAAATGGAGTAATAAACACCCAGAACTAGATGAAATGATGTTTTGCTCTCTGGATAATTCCCTTGATCTACTTCTGCCAACCTGTGAAGGAATTATTCACTTTAACAAATGCCTAGGAGTTCACTTCAACTTTTTTATGGAAGAAAGTTCTGGGCTGGGGAGCTGGCTCAGTGAGCAACGTGCTTGCTGTGGAAGCACCAATGCCTGAGTTTGGATCCATGTGAAAAGCTGGGTGCGACAGCACACTCCTACAATTCCAGCCCTCAGGAGGTGGAGACAGGTCTGACTGAATTTGTGAGCACAGGTTCAGGGAGAGACCCTGTCTTAAGAGAGAGGGGCTGGAGAGCATAGTTCAGCAGTTAAGAGCACTGGCTGCTCTTCCAGAGGACCCAGGTTCAGTTCCCAGAATCCACATGGCAGCTCACACCCATCCACGAAACTCCAGTCTCAAGGGATCCAACGCTCTCTTCTGGCCGTCACAGACACTGCATGCACACGTTGCCCTTACGTATATTCAGGCAAAACGTGCATACACATAAATAACAAATCTGAAAAAAGTGGGGTGATAGAGGAAGCCACCAGTGTTGACCCCTGGCCTCCACATGCATGTGTACCCACACACCTGTGCACACATCCTAACACATATCAAAAATGGGAGAAAGGACAATAATGAAAGCTGGTTTGAAAATGGATCCTAGCTGGGCAGTGGTTGGCACACATTTTTAAGTCTCAGCGCTCGAGAGGCAGGTGGATCTCTGTGAGTTCAAGGCCAGCCTGAACTCCAGAGAGTTCCAGGACAACCAGAGTTACAACAGAGAACCCTGTGTAAAACCAAAACATAAATCCCTTGAGCAAGCTTGATAAATCCAGTGACATCAGATATGCTTGTCCCTGATTTTAAGTAGGTGGGAGATACCCAGGCAGGAAATATATCAGGATATATGCTTGTCTCTGATTGGACCTGGTGATAAGTATGTAGCCTTATGGGTTCTGCCTTTCTAAGTCTATCCCAGATATGACTCATGACTCGGGGGCATTTTGTAGGAGTCCCCAAATGGTGCTGGCCTGAGTCCATCATTACTGGCCAGTATTAAAAGTGGCTCAAAAATTATGGTAATGTTTTTTTCTCAACCATTGGGATTAACACCTGTCTCAAAAAAAAAAAGAAAAAAAAAAGGATCCTCTGTCAGTTAAAAAATAATAATTTGAAAAACAAAATTAGTAGGAGGTGTTTACACACCAAGATAAAGAATTATTGGATGGGAAACATTTTGGCCTTCAATTGTGTCATGTTCTAGATTTTAAAAATAGTAGTTACACATTCCTGAAATAAGAACTTAGGAAAAGAAGGACACCCTCTCCCAGACGGGTTGAAGGACCGGGGTGTGGCCACCTGTTTCACGGTGGTGCGGCTGGTACGCAGGAGCTCTGTGCTTTCTAAGCCCGCGCTCTCCCGCTGAGCTGCATCCCTAGCCCAGAGTGCTTCCGGGTAACCCTAGGTGCTGAGGAATAACTTTGGTCCTCCTGCCTCTGCAGAGTGCTGGGGTGACACACGTGCGCCACCGCGCCTGGCTACAGAGGCCTCCACTTGTGCGAACTAGCTTTTCTGACTAACGTCCTGTTCTTTCCTGTCCCCTTTCTGGCTGTACATCAACTTCCCCCTCGGCTGCTGAACCAGGTAACCTGCCAGGATGCCTGCCAGGGCTGCCCTGCTCTGCGCCTGTCGTTCTCCTCTCGCTGATGATGTCATTGTGACATCATCCGCGACGCCTCTTTTTCCAAAGAGGACATCCTACCCTCTTATCATCCTTATAAGCGGCATGCAGAACTCATTGAATTTGAAAGCTCACTCCCTTATTCCTTCTATTTTTAAAAATCTTTCCCTTGTATTTGACACTGGTAACAACTTTATCTTTTCCCTGGACTTCCCCCACCCTCCCACCCACACCCTAGACAAGGTCTCTCTGTTGTAACCCTGGCTGTCCTGGAACTCTCTGTAGTCCAGGCTGGCCTCGAAAGCACAGAGATCCGCCTGCCTCTGCCTCCCAAGTGCTGGGATTAAAGACTTGGGCCACTACCGCCTGGCTCAGGACTTTTATTTTTCTAACCCCTTTCTTTCTTACCATTGACTTCTAGAGCATTTCAATTTCTTTTTAATTTTTGGGTTTGTGTGTATATATGTTCATTTATGTATTTGGTGACTGTGGCTCCTAGGTTCACTGTGTGTGTGTGCGCGTGTGTGAGAGAGAGTGTTTATGTGCATGGGTGTGTGGAGCCCAGAGGTTGACATTGTTTTCCTTGATCACGCTTCATCCTACTAGATTTTATTTTATGCATATGGATGTTTTGCCTGCATGTGTGTGTGCAGTGCCCGTGGGGCTAGAAGGGGCCTGAGGTCTGGAACTGGAGCTACAGACAGTGGTGAGCTGCCACGTGGGTGCTAGGAATCGAACCGGAGCAGCCAGTGTGTTTAACTGCTGAGCCATCTCTCCAGCCCCATCCATCTTATACATGGCTCTTCGGTCCTTTTTTCTGTCTCCACAAAGGCCAATCTGGCAGCTGCTTGCATTAATTGTTTTCACAGTGTGTAGGGTAAAAATCTATTTGAGAATATGAAAGATACCTACTTTGTAGATCAAAATGCATGTTAAAAAAACAACAACAATCTGCGCAGTTTCGCTACAGGGTTTCTTACAGGCCCATGCTTAGAGCTTTACAAACTTCAGAGCCCTGGTGAAAAGACTCCCATCTAGTGCACTGAATCTTCTCTTTCTGAGAGCCTCCTATAGAACTGGACTGGTTAGCCCATGACTCGTGATGTTGGCCACGTGCATCCATTCCTTCTGTCCTGATCCTTCTAACCGCTAATGCCTCCTTTCCACTCTCATTTCTCTCAGTCGTTTCCCTTCAGGCTCAGCCAGCACCAGCTGTGTGACCGGTGTTGGGAGCCTCCCACCGCCTTTGCTTCCTTGGTTAGTCAAATCCATCTTACTCATCTACGTGGTTCTAAGGCTCCTAGAATACTGTGGCCCTCTGCCTCCAGGGCCAAGACCCCTGTGCGGTTCATGCTAGATAATGTTGCTCAGGTGGAAAAAGTTGGAAGGAAAATGAGAATGGAGGGTGGGCAGAATGGGCCGTGGCTCCTGGACCCTGCAGACTGCCCTCCACTGCTCACAGTAGCTCTCCTGCAGTAGCTGCCCACGTGGTCAGGCTGCATGGCCCTGCACTGGTGTCCTGGGACGCATGGCTGCAGCAGTGCTTAGGCAGCCTCTTCTGGCGCGTGCTGTCCTCTGGGCTGTCTCTTCTCTCCAGCCTTTAACAGCCTTCCTCCTGCTCACTCGTCTGGTCTCCTCTGCCTCCTGGTCACTTGGGTCACAGTGCTGGTGGTGCGCCTTCCCTACCTTCCAAGCCCTTGTCTGAGGCACAGTCTGCCAGGCCTGCTGGCCTTAATGCCTGATTGTATCCTCTGGTTGCTCCTTTTTATTTACTCAATTAAATAGTGAGTGTGGGTAACATGTCCAGGGACATGGCAGCCATTTAGCTGGCCTGCTGACTTCCCAATTTACCTTCCCACACTGCTTCTTTTGAACTTTTGGATACTATCTTAGTTATCTCCCACTCCGCCCCCTCCCCGCTTTTCCCTCTTTACTGCCTAGAGCGTTTCTGGTGAGATAGTTTGTTTCAGCATGTATCTTAAATAAATCAGATTAGATGTGAAATGCTAGTGTTAGTGTAGAGACATAAGTGGTACAAAGCCCTTAGCTGGGTCTGTGTGCATTGATGTTATACCTAGCATCTGTCTCTAGTTACATGTTCCTAATGGCATTTTAGAAGCAAGAACCTATACAGAAGTAATTTCATGCAATGCAGTGCTCTCTCATGGCTGCCCTGGGCACCAGGCACACACATGGGACACAGACATACTCATAAGCTGTGCTGATTGATTTTTTTGTCAACTTGACACAAAGCTAGACATATCTGGGAAGACGGAATCTTAATGAGAAAATGCCTCCATCAGATTGTCCATATATATAGATGGGCGGGTGGTCCTAGGTTGTTCAAGAAAGCAGGTTGAAAAGCCGGGGGGTAGGGGGATGGCGCATGCCTTTATTCCCAGCAGTAGGGAGGCAGAGGCAAGTAGAACTCTGTGAGTTCGAGGCCAGCCTGGTCTACAGAGTGAGTTCCAGGACAGCCAGGGCTACAACAGAGAAACCCTGTCTCAAAAAACCCAAAAAAAGAAAAAGAAAGAAAGCAGGCTGAGCAAGGCCAGGGGGAGCAAGACAGTAGGTTGCTCTCCTCCGTGGTCTCTGCTGGAGTTCCTGCCTGACCTTCCCCTCATGATGGACTATGATTGGGACATGTAAGCTAAATAAACCTTTTCATCACCAGTTTGCTTTTGGTCATGGGATTTTATCATAGCAATAGAAACCTTAATACATAGATAAAGCACATACACACACATAAAATAAATATTTAAAAAACCGCTGTCACGTTTACTGTTTAATCCGTACCACAGGCTTTGCAGTTCTGAGGCTTGCAGTTGAGAACCCAGGGAAGAAGATTGTGTTGTCTAGGATTGCAGAGTGATAGGAGAGAACCAAACACCCAGTGTTATTCCGTCTCCCCCACCATGTGGCCTGGCCTTTCCTCCAGCTGACTCTTGTCCTAGGCTCCTGTCCAAGGTATGGTTGTACAGCGCACTCATCTTTCCCCAGGCCAGGGTCTCAGGCAGAACTGGCAGTTTGAGGCTTTTTGTGAAAACTCCCTGCAGCCCCTGCACCTGCCACTGGGCTCAGGACTGCTCAGAGCTGGCCAGCTCACCATGGGCGTATATGGTGTTGCCAGATCCTAGTAGTTTTCTGCTATTAGTTTGGTGTGTGCCTGTGTGTTGTTTGTGTGTGTGCAGGTGTACTTAACCCATGTGTGCGTGTGGAGTCCAGAGTTTGATGTCCATGTCTTCCTCTATTGTTCCCCACCTTTAAAAGAATGTTGTGTATGGCTATTTTGCCTGCAAATATGTCTGTGTTCCTCGTGTGTTCTTGGTGTACAAGGAGGCCAGAAGAGGGCATTGGATCCTCTGGAACTGGAGTTTCAGGCAGTTGTGAGCCCCTGATGCTGGGAGCTGAACCTGGGTCCTCTGCAGGAGCAGGCAATGCTTTTTAACCACAGAACCATCTCTCCAGCCCCATCTCCTTGTTTTTTGAGACAAGCTCTCTCACTAAACCTAGAGCTTGCCATTTTGGCTAAACTGGCTGGCAAGCTGGCTGGCCAGCAAACCGCTGAGATCCACCAGGCTTCATCCCCATCCCCAGTGCTGTGGTCACAGACCCGTGCCTAAGGCACTGGGTTTTTATATGAACTCTAGGATCTGAACTCAGGTCCTCGTGTTTGCTCAGGAAGCATTTTACATGCTGAGCCGTCTCCCAGCCTCCCTTTTCTTTCTTTAAAGATGGATTCTCTGTGTAACCCTGGCTATCCTGGAATTTGCTCTAAAAACCAGGCTGGCTTTGAACTCAGAAGTCTGCCTGTCTCCGCCTTCTGGATGCTGGGATTAAAGACGTGTATTACTACTACCTGGCTTCCCCTTTGCTTCTTTAAGAAGTACTTTGTCACTCTCCTTCCAGACTTTTCTGTTTGAGTTTGAGGATACCCCATAATCTCTTCATTGATACCGCCCCCCCCCCCACCCTTTTCTGTGCTATGGAGCAGGATAGTCAATGAAAGTGGGGTCACTCCCTGTGCATGGCTTACCCAGATCTGACTCTGCTCTGCCTCCCTGCTCAGTTACCTTTCTCCTTCTGAATGTTTCATTAACTTGTGATGAAGTTCCTTCTTCTCAGATGTCGCGAGTTGGTCCTCAGCTGCTTGTCATTGCCCCTGTTAAAGAAAATGCCTTGAGCGAGGCCAGTGAGATGACTCAGTGAGTAAAGTCAGACACGTGCCACCATGCCCAAGCAGCCAAGTTTGATCGCCAGGTCTTCCTGGTGGAAGGAGAGAACTGGTTCCTAAAAGTTGTCTTCTCACCTCTGTACACGCACTCACAGATAAGGAAATATAAGTTGTTTTTAAAAAATGAAGGAACCTTTTTACCCTTTCAGACAAACAATAGCAAGACCATTTGGAACTGTCCAATAATCTCCTTAGTGTGGCCCAAGAACATTTTCACCTCAGGGTTGTAGAAGTTTTTTAGTTACGTATAAAATAATTGTTTTGTGCACAGTTGGGTGAGGGACTGTCTAGGTCTTGCCGTTTGGTTTTGTCTGCAGGCGTTGGGTTTATGGGAGGGATGCTGATTGTTAATGATCTGCATATGCTTGAGAACACTCAAGGAGTTCTGGAACAATAAAAACACCTGAGACTCTCGGGGTTCCACTGTTGACTTATGGCATTTGCCATGACGGTGGTTCCCCCGCAGAGGTCTGGAAGAGTTTGCATGTATGAAAATGCCTCTGAGTCTCACTCGGTGAGCCACCCAGTAGGTGTATTACTGCATCTCAGCATATCAACACTAAAGAGCTGCTGATCAAGGGCCACCCTGTTTGACAGGAATGCTGTGGATTTAACGGGATAATTGTGCTTAGGTAACACCCAAGACTTCAAAGGCCTTCATTTTGTGTAGCAGCTATTTGTCCTGAGCCCTGGAGAGTGACAGCAGAAGGCCATAACCCTAGGTGGGTTTTTGTGTGTGGTGTATTTGTTTGTTTATTTAGCAAATGTTTGTTTTCTTGAGCTCGTTATGGACAGTCTCAAGACCCTAGCGGCCTCACAGTTGATTCCACTAGAGAACAGCCACTATGGAACAGGTGGAGACCTAAAGGGAAGAGAGCCCATCACTCTGGAACCAGGAGCGCAGGGCTGGGAGGGGAAGCTACCATGAGAAGTACCTGGGCCCGGGACTCTTCCCCAGCATTCCACCAAGTGAAAGACTCTTCCCTTCTGGCACCGTTTGGGTCTGGATGAGAGGTGGATCTGTGGGCATCCCTTGGAGAGGCTGTCTGTGCTGCCTCGTCCCCAGGTTTGTATTTACTAAAACCTTTGAGAAGCAAGCCTGTGCTGTGACTGGGAAGGAAGATTCTAAAGTGCATGGAAGTAGGACTAGAGCCAGTCTCTGAAGCCAATTAGAGGCCATGAAAGAGCCCAGGAGGGCGGGAGTGGCTGTAGGAATACCAGGCTCGCCTTCACCGTGCATCTGCCCCCTGGCTTTGTTGAACCAGGAACTTCTTACCAGTTTATTGTAGTTACTCTATTTGATAAGAAAGCTTCTATATCACGATTTATGTTTTCATTCCTCTCTTGCCCTGTTAAAGCTCTTTCCCTGTCACAGACTTGCTGAACCTCCGGACTCCACAGCAGGAGACAGATTCCCAGATCACCGCTGGAGCGTGTTCTGTATTCATTATTGCTTTAGGTCAGTGGGAAGCTCCTGGCTCTTCCTGCCCCCTCCTTCATGCCGGGAGCCCTTACTTTCCTCCCACCTTCTGTTCTGCTAGGAAGGAGCCTCCCAGGTGCCTCTCAGGAACGGAAGCCTGCTCTGACACCAGGTACACTCCTCTCCTGTCAGCCTGTACATCGCCACACATCCAGGATCGAGAGCCCCTGGATCGCCTTCTCTCTCCTGCTGCTTCCGAGCCTGCTATGCTTAGAGGGCTGATTCTTAAGTGAAGGGTTGCCCACTTGGACTTCATTGTTTCTTACCAACTATTCCTTCTATCTGTAACCTTGACTCCAATTTGGGATTGGGGACTTCAGGGCTAAAGGGAACTTAGTCATTTTCTCCTTAGGGTGAATCCTTCGTTAAAATTTCGTTGTTGTTGAGGCAAGTTCTTGCTGTGTAGCTTTGGCTGGTCTGGGACTCACTAAATGTAGATCAGGCTGACTTCGAACTCGCAGAGATCCCACTGCCTCGGGTTCTCAAGTGCTGGGATTAAAAGCATGTAACACCCCTGGGTCCTTCCTCTAAACAACAACCACCACCAAAAACCTAATTAGTGTGTGCGCGTGTGCAGTCATATACAGGTGTGCACGTGCTGTCGTGTGCATGTGGAAGCCAGCAGTTTTGGGGAGTTTATTCTTCCATCTTGTAGAGGCAGGCTTTCTCTTGTTTCTGATGCTCTGGGTACCCCAGGCTACTTGGCCCACAAGCTTGTGCCTGATTCTCCTGTTTCTGCCTCCAAATCACTAGGAGTGCTTGGGTTGCAGATGTGCACATGCCCCCACCCAGTGGGTTGCAGGGAATG
This sequence comes from Cricetomys ansorgei, assembly GCA_026225945.1. Taxonomy (NCBI): domain Eukaryota; kingdom Metazoa; phylum Chordata; class Mammalia; order Rodentia; family Nesomyidae; genus Cricetomys; species Cricetomys ansorgei. Next base: position 4,976,026 of record JAMJFZ010003145.1, on the reverse strand, counting down.
CTTGGCTAGCACTTTTACCCACAGAGCCACTCCCCAGCCACACCCCGACTCTCCCCACTCCTCTTTTTTGATTTTGGGACAGGTTCTCATGGTGTAGCTTAGACTGGCTTCAAATTCACAATCCTCCTGCCTGAGCTTCCTGGTTGCTGGGATTGCAGACATGCCTTGCTTATGCCTGTCCCCTTCATGTCATTTTCACCAGTTGGTTGCTGACCTGTGTTGGGAATTGTCCTTTCCCAGTAACGAAGCGTGCTGCTCCCTGGGAAACTATTCTGTTGTTGAATAGCTTTAACTGTAAGAAAGTTCATTGTCCTATTTAATTTCTTCCTGTCCTCAATCCCTCTAAAGCCATACAGTCCCTCCTCCTCCGTGGGAGCGGTTGCATTTTGATTACTTCTGACAGTATTTCTTACGTAGCCCAAGTTGGCCTTGAACTCTGCATCCTTTCTCCTCCCAATTACTAGAACTATAGGCATATGCTACCAAACCTGGCTGTGTTTCCTCTTGTTAAATTAGAAGGCTTGAAGCTGGTTCTGTGGCTGCTGCTCTCTGAACAGGCCCGGCAGCGCTAGCTCTTTGGATTTGAAATTGCTGCTACCTTCTCACTCCTTACTGGTGTTTACCTTTCCGATTCAGTGTCTGCTCCTCCCGCTAATCCCCAGAAATTCTAGACAAAATCTTTTCATCTTCTGTGTTGACACTCTGTTTTCTAACATGTCTTTGTCTATTTGCATCATTTGAAAGGCAGTACCACATCTTAATTTGTGTGTGTGTGTGTGTGTGTCCTTCTCACATGCCAGGCATCCAATCACACCAGCTGCTCACACCTTGACCTTGTGAAGCATTTTAAAAATTCTTCCTACGGTCCTTGGGAAACTGTTTATCAACAAACTGTTTTAGTTTTTGCATACCTACTTCTTCATGGTTTAGTTTTATTTTATTTTCTGCAAGTTATTTTTATGATTTTTAAGTGTGCGTGCGTGCGTGTGTGTACGCTGCAGGAGTTATAATTGCTCTTCGTTACTGAGCCATCTCTCCACTTTGAGACGGAGTCCTGCTAGGGAGCTCTGGCTGGCCTGGGACTTGCTATATAGACATGCTGGCCTCAAATTCAAAGAGACCAGCCTGCCTCGGCCTCCCGAGCCCTAAAGGTATGAGCCATCATGCCCAGCGTTTTCATGTTTGCTTAAACCCTTAGACCAAATAGCACATACATGCCTAACCTCAGTTTGCTACAATGTTTCCAGTTCTTAAATTGCCTGCAGCCCCTGGTGCACGGTTTGATGCTCAGCGCTGCCTTTTGTGGGGTTGCGGGGTAACCTGCAGGTCACTAGAATGTCTGAGTGTGGAAGCAGCTGATGTCCTCAGAGCAACCTGCTCTGAATCACCGCCGGTGGTCCCTGTTTCATAAGCTGCTTGAAAGGTTTTGGAGTGACACTTGAATGTCAAGGTGTATCTAGACAGCCCCGGGCACTGACCACCTTGTGCTTACTAGACAGTTGCTCTGCCACTGAGCCCAGCCTTAGAAACTGTAATATGGGTAGAGAGACGGCTCCGTAGGGAAAAGTACTGCCGTGAGAGCCTGTGACTTGAGTTGATTCCCAAGCCCTAGTAAAGGTTAAAGGAGAGAACAGACTCCATAGATGTTGTCCTCTGGCCAGCACAGGTGTACCGTGGCATGCGTGCCCACACACACCGTATATACAGGATGAGTTTTTCAAAACCATTGGTGGCATTGCTGTCTCTGACTTGCACTCGGACATCCCCAGGAACTAAAGCCTGTGGTCAGCTGAGACACAGCTTTGTAGTACGTCCTGAAATCTGGAAGCTCGAGCTCCTCAACTTTGTCCGTTTTCACAGTTGGTTTGGTGACACTCAGTCCCTTGCGTTTCCATGGGACTCAGAATTAGCTTGTCAGTTTCTATCTTGCTTTTCCTTGTTGAATCTATATTGCAGTTTGGGGAATATGCCAACCCAACTGTTATTCTCCATCAATGAGTCTAGAGCATCTTCCCGTTAATTTTCGTCTTTTATTTCTTTCAGTAGTGTTTCATCATTTTTGGTGCAGTCATCTTGTTAAAATCTCAGTTACATTTATTCCTAAGTGGGTTTTTTTTTGTTTGTTTGTTTTTGTTTCTCTTTAAGTGGAGTTACTTGTTAACTTCCATTTGGCTTGTTCAAAGCTGGCATATGGAGATACAAATTAGATTCTGCATACTGATCTTGTATTCTGCGGTCTTGTTAATTGTACGTCTCTTGACTGCGAGGGGGCGCAGGCTGCTGTTTCTGTGCATTTGTACTTTGTGTGGCGATTTACGCTGACGTTTGTATCTGTGAAGCAGGAAGGACGTCACAGATAACATGCGTAGTCGGAACTCAGTATTCACCCCTTCTTCCTGTTTTCATGCCCTTACAAGTCTGTCTTTGTTGGCTGTGTTTTTGGAGTGTTTCTCTATGCCATGTCCCACAGTTCCTCCTGTAACCCCTGGGCAGTTATTCTCAGGTTGCTCTTTCCATTCCTAATCGCTGTATATCGTGTGTGACTCTATTCTGGTCATCCACGTGGCCTCTCACCTTCACAGGGGGACCAGCACTGGTCTCTCCCTCATCCTGATACCCACATGCCTTTCAGTGGCGCTTTTACGTTCTCACTCTGGATAAAAGTTTTCTCTCTTTTCCTTTCTCTCTTTTTCTTTTCTTTCTTTCTTTCTTTCTTTCTTTCTTTCTTTCTTTCTTTCTTTCTTTCTTTCTTTCTTTCTTTCCATTCTTTCTTCCTTTCCTTTCCTTTCTTTTTCAAGACAGGGTTTCTCTGTTGTAACTCTGGCTGTCCTGGAACTCACTCTGTAGACCAGGCTGGCCTTGAACTCAGAGAGATCTTAACCTGCCTGCACCTCCCGAGTGCTGGGATTAAAGGCCTGCACCACCACTGCCCAGCTAAAGTTTTCTTTACCTGAAAAAAAAATACAGCACCTCTAGCCTTTCTTGCTCCCTCCTTTCCTCATGGAGGACTCTGTTCAGTCACCTCCACAACACTGTTTCCTTTTTTTTTCTTCTTATGTTTGTGTCTGTGTATGTGATCGCCACGTGTGTGTGAAGAGGCCTGAGGACCATGTCAGGGCTCCTGGGAGCTGGAGTTAGAGGTAGCTGGGAGCCCCCTAGCATGGATGCCTTTATCCAAACCCAGTTCCTTTAGAAAAGCAGCAGTGTTCTTAGGTGTATCTCTACCCTCCTGTTACATCTCCGTTACTGCTGCCTTCACTCTGGTCTTTATTACTCCCATCTGAACTACAAGCCTGGTTCTGTGCCTCTGGTCCCCGCCCCCTTTGGATGCTGAAGTTGAACCCAGGCTTTAGCATGCTAGACATGAGTGCGCTCACTGCCCCCCTGCTGTGGGTTTTCAGGTGATTCTTTACATCCACTGGATCACCTAAGGGACTTCCTGTATGTTATAAACTAAAAAATAAAAAATCCCAGGGCAGCTTCCCAGTCCGAGAGGTAGCTCCGCAGCCCACCAGCTAGCGGAAGCTTCACGGGCAAGCGTGGTTGTACAGCGTACCCATCCAGTGTTAGATCAGAGATCTGTGAGCCTTCGAGAAAGAACCATTCTCGGGAGCCAAGGGCAGAGGGCTTAACTGGTTTAATGGGGGAAGGACTTAAATATTTATAGCCAGAGGAATGGTCCCCATATCCCAGGAGCACCAGTGGAAGCTCGTTGGTTAGGATAGGCAGTCCCACTTGCATATTGGGATGCTTAGGTATTTTTGGGGACTAGAGGGATAGACCTTATAAGGAAGGGTTTAGTTGCAATTCCAGATAGACAATTTTTGCCAGATCATGTGCCTGCCTTTGGGAGGGGGCGATGTTTTGCTGCAGCTTCTAGCTGGTCAGCTACTGCAGATGAGAGGGACCAGATTCCTGCCAGCTCCTCAGAATGGGATCCTGGGGTTCTGAGTGCCCTTGACCTTCTTGGCTGCATGACAGTCCCACGACAGCCCCGTACCTATGCACACCCACATGCGTATCCAGGCTGAACTCCGCGCATCTCTGTAGGAAAAACAAAACAAAAAGGAACGGGATGGTTCTCTTGTGGAAAATGTGCTTGCTCTCCAAGGCACAGCTCATGAATCCTGCCTGACTCCCCTCCAGCCAGGTGAGTCCTGTCTCACAGGACTTAGAATGGATTTAGGCTGGTTAGTGTGGACTTCTCATCTTTCTCCTGGATTTAATCTCTTTGCAGGCATCTCCTGATCTCTGTCATCTTGCTTCCTCACAGGAAATGCTTGCTAACAGGACACACTACTTAATACTTTGATCTTCCCGAAGCACACCGCATGCAAACACCTGTCCCCAAGGGCCTATCAAGACTGTGAGGACAGCGGCCTGCTGATGTCCTCCTGTGGAGCCGCTTGCGATCTAGTACAGAGAGTAGGTTCTTACTTAAATTCCAGAAACCGAGTTGAGATGGTCTCTACAGCGCTTCCCTCCCTGTGGCTCCTGTGGTCTTAAAGCCTCCTTGGGCTGTGTTGGAGGCAGATGCTAGGAAGGTGCCTGAGTGCTGCCTGTAGAGAGCTGTTCCTGGGGCCTAGTCTGATGTTTCGTTAGAGAATGTAAATAACATGATTCATCTGGTAAGTTCTACCGGGTCTGCCCTGCCCTGCCCTGCCCTGCCCTACCCTACCCTACCCTGCGCTGCCTTCTCAACCAGCTGCCTCAAATCAGTCCAGAAGGAGGTGGCTCTCAGAGGCAGGTTTCTCTCATCTCCAGGAGACAGAAACAGATTAGAGTTAGATGCTTTTGTCCTCGGGCTAACCCAGTTCGTTTTTAATGCTCATCTTGTGGAGCTGGACGAGGAAGAAGAGAAGATAAGGGTGCCAGGATGCTGACGAGGGCATCCGTGCCCTTGGCAGATCTCAGAATAGCATTGGCAGCTCGTGGTGACTCATCGCCTGCAGGCCTGCTCACCAGCACTCCCTGATCCCAGCGCTGAATGAGGGCACTGCCACTTCCTCTGTGCCTGGGGCTTCCTTCCTTTCCCAGGCTCCGGGCATTTTAGCAGAGAGGAGGTCCACGAAGCAAAAGACAGGACAAGGGACCTGCTGAGGGTCTGGGCCTGTTTGGAAGGCTCCCTTCTCCTATTTGCATTAAGGTCCTTTGGAAGAAGAGGGGGGAATCCATAGCTCTTGCCCAGCCCCATTGAGCTAGGGGCACAGCACTCCTATGGGGATCCCTACATGGTCCTCATGGATATATTCTGCCCCTCTCAAAACCTGTGGTTAATTTGCTTTCTTTGCTACTGCCCCCCACATACTTTATAAAACTTTTTTCCCTCCCTTGTGTATCAAGATTTCTATATATTCATGAAACCACAGCTTTTGGGTTTTGCTTTGGGGGCTGATTTCTCAACCTTCATGGGTAGCCTTTGTGTATCACAGGCTACAGCTGGAGAGAACATGTCGTCACTCTCAGCCCTGTGGCCCCTGTGTAGACCATGCCCTGGCTTCACCCCGTTTCTCTCCCTGACCAGCACTGCAACCATTAGCTTAAAGGCCACCCAAGACGTGTTGTAGACTTGTTTTTCTTTTGAGATGGGGTTAGGGAGAGGCTTAGTCTCCAGTACCCTAAACTGACTTCAAATGCAGATCCTCCTGCTTTTACCTTTCAAGCACTGAGATTATAGTGTGTGTCACCACACCCAGCTCCGGGTTATAAATGGCCGCAGTCTGAGAGTCTCGGGGGCTAATGCGTTCATTCTCTGATCAGCACCCAGCTCACTTTGGAAGCAAGCATCTCCCTCTTGTGACTTTCACGACACGGATTTTTCTGGGCTTCACTTGAGCTAAAACTGAAGTGTCCCCATTCCTCCCTCACAGAGGGGAGCTCTCTGCCTTACAGCTCTGCCTGTGGCTGTCCTTACCAGACTCCCAGCCCTGTTTCAGGACATTTTATGGAAATGCAGATCTGGGAACTCTTCTGGAATGAGACAGCAGCGTCTGTGGGAGGATGTTCATCTGTAGCTTCTGAAGGTCCCCGTGTCCTCTCCTTGGTGCCACAGGATACACATGCTCTGTAGAGAAATCAGTTTGAGTGGCAAGAAACCAAATATATTTATCTCCCCAAAGGAGAACACTGGGGGCTGGGGCTGTAGCCTACTTGACAGAGTGCCTACCCGGTACTGCATCTGCCAGACCAGGCGTGGAGAAGAAAGCCTTCACGCCAGCACCCGGCAAGCAGAGCAGAAAGGCCAGAAATCTAAGATCGTTCTTGGCTGCATAGGGACTTCAAGGGCATCCTGGGCGATGTGAGACCCTGTCAAAATAATAATAGTAATAATAACAGCAGCAACAACAATAAGTCAAGCTTGGTGGTGGCACACACCTTTAATCCCAGGACTTGGGAGGCAGAGGCAATGGCAGGCAGATCTCTGTGAGATCAAGGGTACCTTGGTCTGCATAGCAAATTTTAGGTCAGCCAGAGCTGCATGGTTAAGACCCTGTCTCAGAAAAGAAAGAAAAAGAAAATTCAACACAGAGTTGGGTGTCCTGCAGATTCTGACCCCCTGGCGGAGAGGAGGCTGGCTGGCTGGGAATGATGCTGTGTTCTGTGCCAAAGTCAAAACTCTCAGTGCACCCCTGTCTCTGGACCATAGCTAATTCCAAACCCCACAAATAAACAGCCTACTTACTAGATACAGATTACAGGAAGTTGTGAAGCCCAGGCATCCTTATCTAGAATTCACTATAGTGGGGATAACTGGGCACTGGAATGGGAAGCATTTGTCTTACAGAGCAATCTTATGAACAGGCATGGGGGTTTAGTCCCCATGTGAGTGCACCAAAGCACAGTGAGCTTGTCCTCAGCATTTATTCTGAAATCACAGACCTAATTGGCAAAGTTGGGGGTGGATCCCTGACCTGTGGTGTCTGCCATGCCTCCCCACCACCCCTCTTTTCAGGGAAGCTCTTTCCCACGAGAAGAAACCAACCACTGTCAATAGAGCTGAGTGGTCTTGTTTAAATGGGATTGTGTGCCATTGACTTGCCCACAACATGTTCCCTGGAGGTGTGTGCATCCTCTGGGAGGTAGTTTCCATCCCAGGAGCTGACGCCCTCTCTGCTTGGGACCTGACTGCTCTGTTGCTGCCCCTCACCCCCCTTCACAGCATTTGAATCTGCCTGATTTTCTGTTAGATAGTTGTTTATGTTGTTTGTTTTGTTTTTTCTAGTATGATACTGGAGATCACTCCCACAACCTTGGGCATATTAAGTACCATTGAGCCGCATCCCTAGTTACCATCACCTTTCCTTGCCAGCTCCTGATTTGTGGGGCAGGAAAGGGGGAAGGGCATGTGCTCCTCGCTCTCCAGAGATGGTTTCCGTCATCCCACAAGTGATGGCACGCATGACAGGTGATCGTGGTGTGCCAGGCCTGAAGATACAAAGAGAGGAAGCCTCAGCCCCGCCCTCCAGGGCTTACCCCGCCCCTCAGGGCTGAGCATTTAGTGCTGGAGGCACTTGGACTCTCTGCTGAGTCCTGGATTGTGGTCCGGTCCCCTGTCACTGCTTCATCCATCTGCTGGTCCGAGAGACGCCCCTTCTCACATGGTGCATTTGGTGCCACACTGGCAGTCTCCCATCCTCTTCATGCCCCTCTATCAGAGACCTGAACATCCATCGTGCTGACAATCCCAACAGCCCGCTCGTCCATTTTGTCTAGGCCTCTTTTAAAACACTGCGTTTATTTATTTATTTGTGTGAATGTGAGGGGTACACACGGTACGATGCGTATATGGAGGTCAGAGGACAGCTTGCAGGTGTCAGTTCTCGCCTTCCACACAGTGCGTTCCTGGGATTTGAACTTGGGTCATCAAGCTTGGCGGCAAGTGCCTTTGTCCACTGAGTTTTCCCACTGGCCCCAGGCCCCCTTAATGATGGGTATTCAGTTGTAGGCCAGTCAAGTCATCCACAGAGGTCTGTTGGACTTCACAGCAACACGGGACTGTCCCTCCGCTCATCTTTCCAGCTCAGAGCCTCTCTGAACATGTTTCACGGGGCTGACGGACCCTGACCTTGTCTCTCTTCTTCCTTTGCTTTAGCCGATATCACTAGTTGATTGCCAAGGTATTTTGTCTGACTGAGCCCAGTTACAGGCCCTGATCGCATTGGCCTGTGGGACTGCATCAGTGTTCCCATTTGGGTCGACCACCTTTCTTCTCCATTATGAATGGCCAGTGGAATCTCTCTTGAGAGTTGACTTCCCTCCGCCTCGTCTCTTTCATGTGTGCATATGTACATTCAGCGGTGTGCATGTGATGGAGAAGCCAGAGGACAGTCTGTGGGAGTAGCTGTCTCCTTCCACCACGTGTGTTCCGGTCTCACTCCTTCACCTCACGGTCCTGCTAGGGAACCCAGGTCATAGGCTTGGCGGCAAGTGCCTTAACTGGTCGAGCCATCCATCACACTGGCCCCACTTAGCATTTCCGTACTAATTCCCAAACACTGTAGTTGGCCATTTCCAAGATGGGCCTTCTGTTAAAAAGAAAGCATTCTGCATTTTAGAAATTCTAAGTCTAATTCCTCTGTCATCCTGCTTCCTATCCATGAGAATGAAAAGGTTTCCTGACACTTCCCTCTCCCCCCCTGTTGGGCTACGCATCTCCTGGGCTGTCGCCCATCTTCTGTCCCACCAGGTCGCTTTTCTTTCTGCTCTGCCTTTAGTCTTCCCAAGCCCCCATGAATTCTCTCTGCCCCTCCTACCTCTCCTAACCTAAGAAAATAGACAAAAGCCACAGGCTTCTCCCTCCATCCTCCCAGCCTTGGCTCCTTCCCAGCTCTGAAGCCAGCAGCCTCCCGCAGAGCACTCCAAAAGAGTCAGCTCACTGGCCCTCAGCCTTCTTAATGGCAGGGCGTGCATCCAGTTGCAGGGCAGCAGTCACCCACAGGGACAGTGGAATCCCCCACTCCACACAGAGCCCGGCCTTCCTTGTGGCTCTTCAGGAGCCCTGGAAGGTGTCTCCTCTCTTCTTCCAGTTCACACAGACACCTGGCTAATCATTCCCCAGGCTGCTCTGAGGACTCGCTGTTCTGCTTAGATTTAATTTGGCAGGCACGCTCCCTTGGGTCTGGTCCCCTCCCACCCCCCCAGCTTCCGCCCTGGGTTCTGTCACTGTCCACAATAGCACTTCATGGTCAGATGTTCTCTCGGCCCTTTCCCCATGCCCTCGCACCAGCCACCCCCCTGGAGTGCCCTCTCTCCCCCTGTCAGCATCCAGCTCAAGTCCCTTCTCCTCAGTCTTGTTAGTGCTCCCCACAACCAGTGGGTTTTCTCTCCCAGCTTCTGAGGCACATTTATTTATTTTTTTCGAGCCTCGTGAAAGCACTTTGCTCTGTTTCCGCTGTCAGTTCTGCCCTAGCCTTCGGTGTCCATGAGGAGTAGGACATACTTATTTTAGAGACAGGGTCTCATGTAGCCCAGACTGGGCTTGAACTTGCTGTATAGCTGAGGATGATCCTAATCCTCCTACCACTTCCTCCCAGGTGTTGGGATTTCAGATGTGCGCCATCACGTCTGACTTGGAACCTATTTTTATTTTATCCACTGCCCAGCCCTGATCCGTTATGCAGCGGTAAGCACTGCTACTGTGTGTCCTGTCACTTAAAGGTCCTAGTGTAGATGAGGTTCCTGTTCATCGCGCTGAGCCAAAGGCCCTACATACAGCCACACAGCAACCCCTCATAAGTCTTCAAAGACACTCTGTAGGTTCTCCAGGAAAAGTCAGACCACAACTGTGAGCGAACTCTACTGTGAAGCAGTAACTCATTCCTTGGCCCTAGCCCCTGTCCTGATAACTGTATCGTAATTTTTTTTTTCAGGTTAGCACTCAAAGTAATGGGCTTCTTCGTGGCATCTTCATACATCCAGGTCTTTATTCTGTTCTTCCGTGTTTACCTCCCGACCCAGGTGGTTCCCTTTCTTACCCCAGTTAGTCCCACCTTCTGCTTTCCTGTTGTGTTTTTTCTGTTACCCTCTCCATTTCCGAACTCCCTTAAGTTTTCTTTCCCTCTAATGATCCCCTTCTGATAACTTCTCTATGGACGTGCCCGTTGAACAGACTTCATGTTAATCCAGTCCTCTGGAATGTATATTTTAGCGTTGGCTTATTTCACTTAACGCAGTGTTTTCACGGTTCACACTGTGGCCCGGGTCAGTGCTGCATTTCTGTTCAGTGGGTGAATACTATTCAAGTGTATAGATGAATATACCACATTCTTTTTTTTGTTTGTTTGTTTTTGTTTTTTTCAAGACAGGTTTCTCTGTTGTAACTCTGGCTGTCCTGGAACTCACTCTGTAGACCAGGCTAGCCGTGAACTCACAGAGATCCTCCTGCTTCTGCCTCCCGAGTGCTGGGATTAAAGGCGTGGCCACCACTGCTGGGCTTTACACTCTTTTCTTATTTTCTACACTTTATCCCTTTCCTCATTTGGGCTGGGGTTAACTAAGGGCAGGGCCCCTGTCTTTTTCTTCTTTGATTTACCCAGGACCAACACATAAGTCATAAGTTGTTGCTTTGTTAAGTTTTGAACAGAGCGGCTGAGGTTTAGGCAGAACTAACTGACGTAGTCATAAATGACTGAATTAACTAAGTGCAAGACTACGTTGTAAACATGGTAAGAAAAAGAGAAAAACAAAGAGGGGAAATGAGTTACAGATCGCAGGAACTGAGGGAAGGGCTAACCACTTCCTCTTTTAAGTATTTATTCATTACTGGTCATTAAAGTTAGCCTCTGCCTGCCCACTTCCCCCTTTTCTTTCTTCTCTCTCTTGCTCTCCTTTTCATTCTTTGTCCATCCTTCCCTCCCTCCCTGTCTCCCTCCCTCCCTTCCTTCCTTCTTTTCTGAATTTCATGCTGGTGATCAAACCCAAGACTTTGCCTCCACCATGACCTTGTGCTCACCCTGCATCTCCGTCTCCGTGCCTTTCCTCTGCCTCAGTCAGCCAGCGTGGTGGTTACTCTTGTGATCCTAATGCTTAGCTAAGACTCTGTGATAGGAGGATTTCTGGGACTGTGGGGCTAGCCTGGGCTATATAGTGAGTTCTAGGCCAGCCAAGGCAAAAGAGTGAGAACAGCAATAGTGTCTGAGGATATGGCTCAGTTGGCAGAGTATTTGCCTAGCAGGAGGGGCAGAAGTTCAAGATCACCCTCGGTTATATAACGGGCCAGCCTGAGATACATGAGACCCTGTCCAAAAACAGGAGCTTACATCTTACTAGGTTGGGACCTTCCCCACGTAAGTACGACTTCATTTAAATTTGATTACATCTTCAAAGACCTTTTCCCAAAACATTTAGAACAAGTGCACAGGGAGGGGAGCCATGATTCAGCAGGGGGCCCAGGCAGAGCAAGGACCCCCCCCATAAGGCAGATTCCTAGTGCCAATCTGTCCCGCTGAACCCTCAGCTGCCCCATTGCTAGGCTGTGGGCCTGAGAGTCCACAGTGACAAAACCCCACTGCGTCACGTCGCTGTCCAGCCAGCTTCATCTTTCCACCTGAGGGAAAACTCTGAGCCCGTTCCCAGTCGACACCCTTAACTGACTCCTCCAGACTCCTCCGGCCTATCAACTTTCTACCAGAAAGTTCTCGGGCATTATTCTGTTGCGAATTCATTCCCAGGAATGTTTCATGAACAGGTTAATTTCCTACGTTTGTCACAGACGAGTACATTACGTAAAGCATTTATCTTTGGTGCCAACTGCTGAGGTTATTTTAGACATAGCAGTTAAGTTGACCCAGAAATAATTCCTCCTTTGAAATGTCCCCCGAAATTTTATCCAGTGGGACTCAATTCAGCATTACATTGCGCAGTTCCTCTTCAGTCTCCTTGTAAAGATATATTTAGTTGTGGGTGTCTATGCCTGTTTAAGACACATTTTAGTTGTGCGTGTGTATGTCTCTGTCTGTATATGGATCTATGCATGTGTGTACAGATACCCGAGGAGCCCAGAGGTATCGCGTCTCCCTGGAGCTAGGGTTATAGGTGGTTGTCAGCCACCTGACATGGGTGTTGGGAACTGAACTCACGTCCTCTGTAAGAGAAGTATGTGCTCTTAATCACTGAGGTATCTGCCAGCCCCTTCTCTTTAGTCTTAACCCTAGCCTTTTATCAAAATCTGCCTTCTATTAGTAAATGGTTCCATATATATGTAAACACACACACACACACACACACACACTACTTCAGACACAGGATGCTATTATGTATGTGTGTCCTCATTCATACCATTCTATGAAGCCAACTGTCTGATAATTGTAGTATATTTTCAGATAATCACTTTTAGACTTTTGTGGAGAAAGTATGGTGACTTCCTGGTCCATTTTACTGCTGCCTAATTTCCAGATGTAGGAGGCAGCAGAAGTCAGGGGCTGGGCTTTGGGTCCATTCAATTGTGCCTACCCTGTAGTCGTCATCATCATCTTCTTCTTTTCCTCCTCTTCCTCCCTCCTCCTTCGTCCTCCCCTTCCTCCTCCTCCTCTTCTTCTTTTCTTTTTAGCAGTTGGAGAAAGGCTTTTATTAGAAGCGAGGAAACAGACCCATACAGCAGGCACACAGAGAGAAAGACCTTCCACAAGCAGAGGGTGACCTCAGGAGGCCAAAGCCTTTCTATAGCTGTCTTCAGTCTGTGCTTCTGCCAGTTGACAAGAGTGGTTTTCAATACACTTTGCTCACAGGGGAGTGGGGAAAGACACGTTAGTAGGCAGCAGAGGGTGTTCTTCAGAGGACAGGGAGAGGCTGGCACGATCCTAGTGGGGAGAGAGAAAGGCAGGGTGGGTGCAGCTGGTCTAGGCAACCTGGGTCTGAACCTCTGTGGGTTCCTGCACAAAGAAGAAGTGAACTCCAGATGAACTAGTGATTCTGACCACCTCGTGTAGAATCAGAGGCCACGACAAAAGCAGTAGCCACACAAGGCTGATGGTAGCATTTGGAGAACTTCCATGGAGCCAGCTGCATGCTAACAACTTTGCATGCATGCAGCCTTGCCCGCTGACCTGCATTTCTGCTCTGGGTGGCACAGCGATTCATTCTTTCACTTGGCCATGGGCTCTTCTGTCTTTTCTACCCAGATTCACAGCTGGGCTAATGTGACTAGTGCATGCCTGTAATCCCAGCACTAAAATGGAGGCAAGAGGACCAGGATTCAAAGGTAGCTTCAGCTACATGAGACCCTGTCTCAAAAAATAAACAAACCCATACAAGCAAGCAAGCAAATGAACAAAAAACTAAACACAAAACCAAACACTAGCTTTACCATAAGCCTTAGTTTTACAGTAAAGTGACTCGCAGAATTGCTTTTAAAAGTTCAGTGTCCCGTGGTATGGTTAATACACTGTATAAAGCAGCAGCAATGGAGTGGGTGGGAGAACCCTTTTCATTAAAGCATAGAATTAAGAGAGGCAGAAAGACTCTGGTCCACTGGGGGTCCACTTGCCACAGGCCATGTGACCTGCAATAGAATTCATTGTACTTCTAGACATGATGGCTCGAGGTCCCCAGAGCTTTTCTGAGTGGGTTGAAAGGAACTTTCCCGCTGGTGTCCAGCCAGAACTGCTCTCGACCCACAATAAAGCTAGGCCGATTTTTTTTAAAAGGTAGCCACTAAAAAAAAAAAAAAAAAAAAAAAAAAAAAAAAATTTCTATGGATAATGCTTTGTTTCCTTTGTTCCTTTGGATCAGAGTTTGATCTTCCCAGCACGTCAAAGTTGTTTTTAGCTCCAGCCAGGATTGATTTATGTCTGTGTCAGTGTGCTGTGTTCCCAGTGGAGGTGGGAAGACGCTGCCACCTTCAGTGATGCTTCAGCTGTTAACGTCCTGGGAACGCACACCTTCAGCAGTTGTCAGCGTCTCTTCCTGCTTTTGCACCTAGCCTCCTGGATGCTTTCTTGTCTTTCTCCTACTGGAATTTTTTTTTTGTTTGTTTGTTTTTCCATCTTTCTTTTGAAAATATATTCACTTTTTGAAATCAATGACTTGATTTTTTTTTAAACTCATTTTCTCCAAGGATAGAGTACAGAAAGATATTTATCCATTGTTTTTAAAAAATTCTGGCTAAAGAGGCTGGGGATGTGGTCAGTTCATAGAGTGTTTGCCTGCTGTGCTTAAAGCTCTGGGTTCAGTTTCCAAAACCACACGAGCAAGGCGTGGTGGCAAACACGTGAAATGCCAGCGCTCAGGAGCAGAGGCACAAGGGTCGGAACTTCAAGGGTATTCTTGGCTACATATCCGGTTCAAGCCAGCCTGGGCTACTTAAGACTCTCACCTCAAGAGAGCAAAATCCACAAGAATCTCTGGGTAGACTGGCTGCCAGGTGAAGGAAGATCCCAGGAATGATTTCCAGAAGATCAGGGATTCCCAGACTCCCTCAGGCCGAGCAACACCAGGGCAAAGGCTGCTGCTTCCTATAGACGGTGCTCGGAGCCCAGCTTCCGCCATCCGTGGCAGCTACATTTAAGAAATCTGCTGTACTCGTCGTTTTTCTCATTGCTGTGACCAAATGCCTGACAAGAGACAAGAGGAGGTATTTATTGGGGGGCTTGTAGTTTGTAGTTTGAGGAGATGAAGCATGGTGTTAGGAGCTCCAGGCTCCCCATTTGGAAACAGAGGGCAGGCAGAGAGTGGACCTCCTCTCTGAGACCCCTCCATTGAGGCTCCACATCCTAAAGGTTCCACACCTTCCAAAACAGCACCACCAACCTGGGGCCAAGAGTTTAGCTCATGAGCCTATGGGGAAACAGCTCCCACTCAGACCACAACACTCATGGACACACCCATCCGAGACTTAGAGTCTCCGTGAACAGCTGATTGTGCCTCTGTGGACTCCAGACAAGGTTCTTCCTAGTGTCCTGAAGGATGGAGTGGGGTCTTGGTGGGCGGCCCTCACAGTCCCTGATCTGCCATCCATAGCTGCTGCAGCCTGCCTAGCTACCGAGTGCTCTTGAGCCCTGCAGGCTAGCGTAGACACAAGAGATAACAAATACCACCCTAGTCCATTTCACAGCAGCTCCCAGGGGGCCTCCTGTACTGCTTGGACAGTCACGCCCTAGATGAGAGTGCGCAGTGCCTGGGGACATCTGGAGAGCTATAAACAACACTTAACAAGATGTTAACAGCCAGGGATCGATTTGAACATGTGTTAGGAAACAACAAGCACAGAAAACTGGAGAGTAAACTTTCCTACAAAAGTAGTCACACGTTGCTTAGTGACAGGGCTAAGTTCTGAGAAGCCTGTCTGTGGACGAGTTCACCATTGCCTGGACATCACAGATTGCACTTACATGAATCGAGATACAGAGGGTGTCGCCAGGTAACAGGACCTTAAGGGACCTCTGTCATCTTTCAGTCCACATTGACTAAAGCATCTCCTCTCAGCACCTGGCTGTTATCCACTTTAAGTCAGCCACATGTTACTGTGGTTTGGAGGGCAATGGGAGGCAGCCATGTTTACCAGGAATACTTGGACAGGTGACCCTGTATGCCTCAGGGTTCCAATACCCAAGGGGATGCTCAAAGCATCCTCCACTCTGCTCTTTCACCTTCTTCCTCTTTCCTCTTTCTCTTCTTCCACTCCCTGGAGAAGCTGAAGCTTCAGGCTGGAACACTTTCCTTACTTCGGTGCGCAGGGCCTGAATAAGGATCAGTGGATGCCAAAGGGAAGGGCCCAGTGGGGTGAGAAGTGGATACTATAGACTTTCAAAGGTTCCCCACAAGGAACCTACTGATTCTAAGAGGAGGGCGACTTTACCTATTTCCTGCTACTATAGCAGAATGCCACAGACTGAATAATTATATCTATTTCTCATAGTTCTGGAGGCTAGGAAGTCCAGAGTCATGGTACTGGCTTCTGAATTAATAGCCATCTAATTGTGCCATACCATAGTTGAAGTCATACATGGCAAGAGTATTAAAGATCCGGTCTCTCCTCCTCTTCGTTCTATTCTCTCCCCTCTCCCAGATCCTTATATATTGATATATTTACCCACATACTAAAAAAAAATGATAGGTCCAGTCCACAGATAAATGTTGGATGAATCACACTATGTTGTTAGATATATTCATTTATTTTAAAGGCTTGTTTTTAGTGTGTGTGTGTGTGTGTGTGTGTGTGTGTGTGTGTGTGTGTGTGTGCACTATCACCACATGTGTTCATACCTGTCGAGGCCAGAAGAGGGCATTGGATCCACTGGAGCTAGAGCTATAGGTGGTTGTGAGGCCCCTGACATGGGTGCAGGGAACTGAACTTGGATCCTGGCAAGAGCAGCAAGTTCTCTTAACCTCTTAAGTCGTCTCTCTAGCCCCTGCCTCTTCAAGTCTAATGACCTGAGTTCGAGCCCTAGACCCCACATGGTGGAAGGCGAGGACTGATCCGCGTAGCTGGCCTCTGACCCCTGCACCCCCCTTCTTTTGTATGTATATGTGTTCACATATGTCCACGTGTGTGTGCAGTGTGTAGGCTGATAGAGGGTGCCGCTTTTTTCTCTATTGGTCTCCACCTTTTAAAAGTTTTAGTCTGGAGTTACTCACTGAGCCCAGGCTTGTGTGACCCACCTATCTCTGCCTACTCGTCCCAGTGCTGGGGTTACAGGGCATGCCTGACTTTCATGGGTGCTGGGGATTTGAACTCAGGTCCTCTTATTCCACAGCAAACAGTTTTATCCACTGAGCCATTTTCCCCCTCTTCCTCCCCCCCTTCTTCTTAGAGAGACATCCATCTCATCTTAGGGCCCCACCCTTAAGACTTCATCCAGCCAATTACCTCCCGAGACCCAAGATCAGGTACGGTGGCGCAGGCTCTGGTTGCGGCGTTTGGGAAGCGGAGGCAGGAGGATGGCCCTCAAGGTCATTCTTTGCTATTTAGTAAGTTTGAGAACAGCCTGGGCTTCTTCAGACCCCACCTCAAAACAAACAAAACCCCTTCAAAAATGAGAAAATAAAAGAAAGGGATGTTGCAGAGCTAAAGCAACAAGTCAAAACCCAAAACACTGAAAATTAGTAAATAATCACGGCTAAAAGTCAAATCAGCGTCATGGAGGAAAAACTTAACAGTAGCTGCAGAAGAGGACAATAAGGAGTTAAACCAATTAGAAGAATGTGATCAATCGAAGTCCATGATGTTCTAAAAGGATAATTGGTGTTCCTCGACAAAAGGAGCTTAATGCCGACAGGAGACACAGGATAGGCAAACATCTCTGACTGAATTAAACTTGTGAACATTAGAAAGAAGCAGACAGTTCTAGGAAGAGCTGGGTTTAATGTGATTGGCATCAACATATCTTGTTTGAGATTCTGGACCAGAGAGACGGCTCAGCAGTTAAGGTAGTGCTTGCTGCTTTTGCAGAGGACCTAGGGTCAGTGCCCGGCACCCATATCAGGGGAACTGTTAACTCCAGTTCCAGGGGGATCTGACACCCTATTCTGACCTCTTTCGACTGCATACACATGGTGCACATAAAATCATACACACACACACACACACACACACACAGGTACACATAAACAGTAAAGAAACCTTTTAAAATGTATTTAAAGAGAAAAAGAATTTAAAGAGAATTGTTGCTGGGCATGGTGGAGGAGGTGTGGAAGTTTATTTTTAGTTATATTTAAAATAATTGTTTTTGTGCACTGTTGGAAAAGGGATGCATAGGCCTTGGTGTTTTGTACTGTCTGCAGGTGTTGGATTTCTACGGGGAATGTTTGGTTGCTTATGATCCACACCTGAGAGTTCTGAGTCAATAAAAACACCTGAGCTGAGACTATCCGGGTTCCACTGTCAATCAAGTATGGTACTGGCCAGGACCGTGGTTCCCTCTGCTGAGGTCTGGCAGGGCTTTCACATATGAAAATGCTTCCTTGTCTTCCCCGCCGAGCAGAGACAGCGGCGTACAACAAGAAGGAGGAGCAAGGGGAAATTACGTGTTTTACCTTGTTCAGTTTTAGGCCTCAAACCTAGGGCCTTGTGTGTGCTAGGCAAGAGACATATCTGTGAACTACATCCCCAGCCCCCTCAGAAGTTTTAATAATATGACCTGGAGGAGCGATAATTCAGAATAACTGTAGGTCAGAGAAGCCCTAGAGCAGTGGTTCTCAACCTGTGGGTCACAACCCTTGACCCTTTCACAGGGGTCGCCTAAGACCATCCGCGTGTCAGTTTTTTACATTATGATTCATAACAGTAGCAAAATTAGTTGTGAAGTAGCAACAAAAATAATTTAATGGTTGGGGGGGGTCACCACAACAGGAGCTGTATTAAAGGGTTGCAGCGTTAGGAAGGTTGAGAACCACTGTTCTGGGGCAACGTGTTGGGCATTGAATCCCCTCCTGCGGCACTAGGACTAAAGGAAGAGTTACAGGAACAAAGATAGGCAGAAGGGGTGGGGAGAGGCAGGCAGTGTGAGCACTGGGGGTCGCACAGCTGGAGTCCGCAAGCGCATCAAGCCAGCACTCCACCCTACTGTGGCGAGTTGCCCTGTGGAAGGGATTAGCCATTTCTTGTTATGTCTTTATAGCTTACTAACTATGTCTTTGTCCAGGATGGAGTCATTCATTAGTTCAGCCTGAGTTTACTATATGAAACAGTAGATACAATATCATCTGTGAAATAGTAAATATATTACATCTATTTCTTCCTACTCAAGATTATGGCTTTCTTTGTACAGATTTGGTGTTTGGGGATTATCTCAGACCATGTGGGCTGCTGTAACAAAACACCACGGACTGGGCGGCTTCCACAACAGATCCTGGAGGGTGATGATCCCAGATCAGGAGCTGGCAAAAACGCTTCTAGGCTCGTGGAGGCTCTGTTCTGAGTCTGTGCGTGATGTAATAGGCGAGGGAGCTTGCTCCCTCTCAGTTTGCTTACTTAGTGTGCGTGTGCACACACATGTTAGAGGACAACTTGTGAAGTCTGTTCTTTGGGTCCTGGGGATTGGATTGTCATGCCTGTGGCGGTGTCCTTACCCACTCGCAAAGGCCCCACCATCTGACCTAGTCAGCTCCCAACAGCTTCATTTCCTAATACCTTCCCGCAGAGGGCTGCCATTTCAACACGAACCCAAGGAGAACAGATTCACAGTCCTCTGAGAGCGCTGCAAAGAGGAGATGGAATGCCCATTTCATTTATTCAGCATTGCTGAAACCCAGGCTACCCAGGCTTGTGGATGGAAGGACTTCTCAGCCAGGACTCAGGGGCAGCAGCCTCCGGGTCCCCCAGAATCCCTAATGTCAATTTTAAGTACTGATCACTAGCTGACCAATTCACTGTTGGGGTAGATGGGTACTCACTACATTGTAGTTAGAAAATCACCATTGAAGGTGCTGCAGGTGGGGATGTCACAGGCTCCCCTAGAGCCTGGCCTGGGTTTTAATTAGAAAGTTAGAAAGTGCCCTGGAGTTACTAAGCCAGTAGGTTAGCATCCTGCATTTAATCTAGATCCCGTGGAACTCTTCCCTAGCATGCACAAGACCCTGGGGTTCATTTCCAATACAACACAGTTTAAGTTATGTATTTATTTAGTTTGTTTTGTTTTGAGACAAGGTCTCACTATATACTCCTCGCTGGCCTCACAGGAACTCACAGAGATCCACCTGCCTCTGCCTCCTGAGTGCTGGGATTAAATGTTTCCAGCACTTTACCTGGCATCACAGTTTAAAAAGAGGGAGCCTGGAGAGATAGCTCAGTGGTTAAGAGCACTTGCTTTTGCTGAGGACCTGGGTTGAGTGTCCAGCACTCACATTACAGCTCACAGTTGTAACTCCAGACCCAGGGGCCCTGACCCTTCTGACCTCTGCAGGCTCCTACACGCATATGGTACACATGTGCATACATACAAAATTAAGTAAATATTTTAAAAAGAAGAAAAGGAAGGAGAACGGGAGGGGAGAGAATTCAGGTCTCCACAGACAAGTGTGCACACATATACAATACATAACACGGGGGCGGGGGCAGGAAATGAAACGAAAGGAAAGCAAAGGAAAAAAAATAGCCAGGCATGGTGGTGCACACCTTCAGAGGCAGGCAGATCTCTGAGTTCTAGGCCAGCCTGGTCCACAGAGCAAGTTCCAGGACAGCCAAGACTACCCAGAGAAACCATCTCAAAAACAAAACAAAACAAAAACAAAACCTGAAATGATGATGATGATAATAGTGATGATGATGGTGGTGGTGATGATGGTGGTGATGGTGATGGTGGTGATGGTGATGATGGTGATGATGGTGGTGGTGATGGTGATGATGATGATGATGGTGATGATGGTGGTGATGATGATGATGGTGATGATGATGATGATGGTGATGATGATGTGATGATGGTGGTGATGGTGATGATAGTGATGATGGTGATGGTGGTGGTGGTGATAGTGGTGGTGATGATGATGGTGATGATGGTGATGATGATGATGATGATGATGATGGTGATGATGATATACAGGGGGTTGGGGATGTAGCTCACTTAGTAGAGTGCTCGCCTAGCCTGCGTGAAGTCCTGGGTTTAATCCCCAACTCATGTGAGTGACAGTAGTGCAGGCTTCTCATCCCAGCACTTAAGAGATAAAGGCAGAGAGTCAGAAGTTCAAGGTTTTCCTTCACTACATTGTGAATTCAAGGCCTGCCTGGACTACATGAGACCCTGTTTCCAAAGGAGAAGAAAAAGGTGGGGTGGGAGGAGGGAAGAGGGAGCATGAATTGAGTCACCAACCCCTACATACTCTCCACATAACCCTTGTGTCCAGAGGGAACTAATTCTCTAGTCTCCCTCATCACAGGTTAGCTGGGTTCTTGCCTGATCCTCGAATAAATGGTCTTACATTTCACGTGTTCTCTTGTGGCTGGTTTCTTTCTTGAGCACCATGTTTGCAATGTCTATGTCCCTCACCAAGAACCCAAGGTTTCTGTTGAGACAGGGGTCCAGACTGGCTTCAAACTCAAAGCAATCCTCCTGCCTCAACCTCATGACTAATAGGATTATAGGCATGAGCCACCACACCTGGGCAATATTTAGACTTTCTCAGCTAAAAGTTTTACCTCTCAGAAAGTCCTCACTCCTTGTCTTTCTCAGGACTTCCAGAAATAAAGGGAAGGGGGAGCATCCCATGCTGTTTTCCCATGGACGCCTGTGGTGCTAGGAAACCTTTATCCAGTTTGTGATCAGCAGTCAACTTCCTTTTCTGCCTTCTTCCTTCCTTCCCTCCTTTCTCTTTTTTTCTCTTCCCTTCTACTTTCCTTCCTTCCTCTTTTCTGTCTCTCCTTCCTTTTCCTCCCTCCCCTCCCTTCTTCTTCCTCATTTCCCTTCTCTCTCCTCTTCCTTCCCCCCTTTCTATACTGGGGATCAAACATAGAGCCTCAGTGCATCCATGGACCATTAAGAGTTCTAGTAATGCCCAGATATTAGATAGAATTGTTTGTATGCATATTTTCGGGGGAGGGAGCTCAGAGCAGTGATCCCTCAGATTAAATGGCATCATTTTTATTGATCCCCAGAACCAGTCAGCTGGCACTCATATCCTGCATCGAGTGGCTACTGGAGTCCTTGGTCTTAGAAAGCAAAGGTAGTTGCTTTGAGGATACAGATAGCTGCAGGGCCCCAGAACTTCAGTGTCTGGTCCCTGCAGGTGAGATCACATCAAGAGACATTAAAAGCATGGCCTGCATAGAGTCCAGTTTCAATATGACCTCAGTCTGGATCCCATTGTGTTTCGTTGGCTTGCTTTCTAAATGCCGTAGCTAAAAATGTACAAAAGAAAAAGACATTAGAAACCTAAGAGCCGCAGCTATTGTGACCCTGCTTGCAAGTCTGGTTCTCATAACCAAGCAGATGAAAACAGAGCAGTGTGTCTGACAGTTCAGAGAGCCAAGTGTCTCTGCCCGGAAAAATGGCTCTGCTGAGTGACCCAGGTTCACCCAGGTTCACAGATGGACTCTGGTACTCATCTGTCACCTGAGAAAAGGAGGGAGGCCGAGCCTTTCTACCTTCCTAGGTCTAAGCCATTCATGCACACACAATAATATTAGGTTACACATTCCCTCAGCGCCCTGGCAACAACCGAAGGCAAAGGCTTTCATTACAAGCTGGCTACTGCTGGTGAAGGAGCTGCTTTTCATTCCTCACAAACAGCAGGTCTAGCTAGGTTGTGATTGTAAACAGGATTCGGCTTTTGCTTTGCTTCCGTACTGGGGAGCCCAGGGCCCCGCATATGCTAGGCAACTGCTTTCAACTGCTTTTAATTGTAGTTTTCAATTAAAAGTTGTTTTACTTATATGCCAGCAAGATGGCTCAGTGAATAAAAGCACTTGCTGGGCAGCCTTATAGCCTAAGCTTGGTCCCTGGGTCCTGTGAGCACCTCCACGAAGTTGTCCTTTGACCTTCACATGCACTCTGCGACACACATACCTACCCCCACAATAATACATAATAAATTAAAAAAAAATAGTTTAGAAATGGGAGTGGGTAGGCAAAGCCTCACCGTGCAGCTCTGGCTGGCCTGGCATCACTGTGTAGACCAGCCTGGGCCATGCCTTTAATCCCAGCACTTGGAAGGCAGAGGCAGGCAGACCTCTTTGAGTTTGAAGTCAGCCAAGTCTACATACTGAGTTCCAGGCCCTGAAAAAAAAAAAAATGCTATTGTGTGCATGTGACCAAGCACTTGCCATTAGGAGGTCAGAGGACAACTTCCAGAAGTCTGTTTCCTCCTTCCAGAGTGGGTCCCAAGGATCAAATTTAGGTTTTACCAGGCTTGTGCAGTAAACCATCTGCTAGCCTAATTCTTAGTTTTCTGTTTTGAGACAGGGTCTCACTATGTAGCCCTGGCTAGCCTAGAACTCACAGAGATCCACTTGCCTCTGTCTCTTAAATGCTAGGATTAAGACAAGCCCGGCCACGACGGGCCTGACCTTGAATTTCTGATCCTCCTGCCTCCACCTGATGAGTGTTGTGATTGTAAGTATACATCGCCAGGCCTAGTTTATTTATTTTTATCCTTGTAGTAATTATTTTACGTGTATGAGTGTTTTTCCTGCCTGCATGTATGTGTGTGCACCGCGTGTGTGCCTGGTGCCCGTGGAGAGCAGAAGAGGATGTCAGATTCCCTGGAACCAGAGTTACAGATAGTTGGGAGCTGCTGTGTGGGTGCTGGGAGTGCAACCTGGGTGTTTCACACGAGCAGTGAGTGCTTTAGCTGCTGAGCCATCTCTCCAGTCTTTTTTTTTTTTTTTTCTTTTTTTATGAAGTGGAGTTGGAAATTTTATGTAAAGATTTTTTAGTATATGTTTAAACATGAGGGTTAGGAGAAAGAAAGGTGAGAGCATTGGTGCAGGTTTCTCAGAGGTAAATGGCCTCTTTTTATTTTTCAGATACATCCCACAGAATGTTGCCAAGACTGGTCTTGAACTCACAATCTTCTTGCCTCTGTCTGAATGCATGGGTTACCAGGTCTAGCTTGTGTAATCAGTATTCTTTTGTTACATTTTAAAAAGTGTGTGTGTGTGTGTGTGTGTGTGTGTGTGTGTGTGTGTGTGTGTGCGTGTGATCAGATTCCCTGGAACTGGAGTTACAGAGTTGCCGTGTGGGGTACTGAGCCATCTTTCTAGCTCTAATTTGCTCTGTACACCAAGCCAGCCTTGAACTCAGAGATCTGTCTACCTCTGTCCCGCTGGGTTTAAAGGCATGCACCACCATGCGCAGCTTAAGGCATCTCTCTTAAAGGCTTGCACAGCCTATCCTTAAGTACAATGACACTCATGACTACTTCTCCTGTGTTTCTGCCTCAGTAGCAGGAGCACTGGGTGCTTGTTCCAAATGCAGAGACCCCAGGGATTGTGGCCCTATGCCCACAACCTCAGCTCTTAGGAGACAAAGGCAGGAAGATCAGGAATTCAAGACCTGCCTTGGCTACATGGAGAGCTCAAGGCGAGCCTGGCTTATCTGAGACCCTGTCTCAAGTAGAAAGAAAGAAATCTCAGCCATTCTAGATCAGCTGGAGCACAACCTATGTTTTAATACTTAAAAACCTTCAGGTGATCCCCTGTGAGGGGCACATTAGAGTCGGGGATGTTCTCTTGGGTCATCACCTAAAACCTCTGCAGCCTGTTCTTGCATCTGCGCTGTGAATCGAGTATTGACCAATGCGTATGAAAGTCAGATCTCTGAGCCCTCTAAAAACCCAGGGACTACCGAGGAGCCCCTCTTCCTGAGGAGGAGGAAGCAAGCCCAGAAGATGAAAAACTTGGAGGGAAAAGAGGACTCAGCACGCGGCCCTAAAAGAAGATGTTCTCCGGCTTGAGATGGTGGTTCTACCCGGGAGGAGCCCTTGACTAACGACCCACAGGACCCCTGTGCCAGGCTGGGGCTTAGGCACTGTCCGTGAGCCGCTTAGATCTTGTCCCCTTTCCTCCGGGTCCCACTGGAGCATCTGTGAGGAGGCTGGGGCGTGAACCACGTCAGTCTTTCCTCCTGCCCTGCCCACTTTACCATCTTCTGTTCCCCTTAGTCATCACTCTGATGTTTATAGCACACAGCGCCTCATGGTATTTTCATTTCCCTTTCGGTTTCCTGCTGGTGAGATTTTGGCTAACGCAGAGTTAACTCCATCTGTCCTTCTGCAGCTTCGGCCCCTTTTCCAGCTGGGCAAAGTAACATATTCCCAGGTCCCAGGGATTCAGATGAGGACCCATGATTGATAAGCTGCCTACCGCACAAGAGGTTAAATAATTCCCAATCTCTCTCTTTCTCTCCCTCCCCATTATTCTGGTGGGAGGAGCTTATAGCAGAGCAGTTTTGTTGGAGGGGGGGTGTTCTAATTTACAAAGTAACTGGGATGCTAAGTGAGTGCCCTGGAATGCACTTATAGAAGACAACATGGCTATTGCAGGGTGAAGAAAACTGAACTTTCCAGAGCCGCCTGGATCATCACCTAGATAGATTCCTGACACTGCATTCAAGCTAAGTGGAGCCATTTCTAAATACATTTCCAAAATGGCTCTTTTTTTAAAAAATTGCAACAGTGTGCAGGGCGGGGGGTATTGGAAAGCTCAAAATATATGTACCAAAATGTCACCACCACCGAGAGAGATGTGTGTGCGTGGGGGAGACTGTTGACACGCTGGTGCACTTCCTCCCTGTTTCCAGGCACAGGAAACTGGAGTCTTTTCATTCTGCTGCTTCCGCTGTCCTGTCACAGTCTCTGCTGTTGTGGAATCTGGTTATTTGAGTCAGAGGAGGCAGGAAAGGACTCATCCCTATAATCCACAGTAACACAGGACCCGGGACTCTGAAGACAGCAGGTTACAAAGAGTTGGGTGCTGTCCCAACTCTCACCTCTTTGGTCCTTTCTGCACACATGGGCATAGTAAGGTTCTTAAGAGTTAACTGTGTTAGAGGTTATGATAACACTGGGCTTAGCAGGCCACCATGGCAAAGGGAGGGTGCGTCCATGTGACATACAGAATGAAGTGGGCTTTGCAACTCAGCAGCAGAGTCAGGGAGCATGGAGGGTTCAGAGGGGGGCCAGTGGTTGCAGCAACTGAGTGGGTGGCTCAGGAGGGGTCAAGAAGGACCACCTGTTCCACTCCCCTCACAATCCCTGAGTGCCAGCCATGCCCACAGGAGCCCGGAAAGGAACACGAGCTGGGCATAATGGTGAGTACCTGTGATCCTAGCACCCAGTTATTGGAGTCAGGAAGATGGGGATTTTTTTAAGCCTGACCTGAGCCAGGAAGTCAGATCCTGTCTCAAAAACAAAAGCAAAGGACAGGTATCAGGCTGGGTGGCGCATGTCCGTGACCCTAGGACTTGGGAAGGCAGGAAGATCAACAATGTAAAGTCATTCCTGGTTACACAGCAAGTTTTCCACCTGCCGGGGCTATGCTAGATTCTGTCTCAGAAAGGGGAGCGGGAGGATTTGGATATACAGGGAGAAGTACCGTGTGACTGTGACAGCCAGGATTGAGTGACTTTTCTCCAAGCCAAAGCCACTGATAACTAGCCGATCCTCGGGAGCTCAGTGACAGATAGACAGCTTCTCCCTCGCAGCCCACAAGCCAGCCTTGTAGACACCTTCACCTCAGACTTCAGGCCTCTGAAGCTGTAAGAGAATAAACATCTGTTGTTTTAAGCCACCCATTTTGTGCTATCTTGGCATCGTGGTCCTGGAAATCTAATATGGCTTCCTCGGGTTTCACTAATGTTGTATTGTAGTTCATTGTCTGGGTTCCAGTACATGGGAGTTGACTTTAATACTATTTCTTAATAGTAATCATTATTATTAATGTAATTGTTAATTAATGTAATAATAATGTAATTAATAATGTAAATAGATATTTTATATACATAGATCATTCCACAGTGACAAGGCCTGCACTTTGAGGTTAAATTCAAGTTGGTTACATTTGGCCACGGGATCAAGACCACAGCAGGGGATGTCACCACCTGCAGGAATATGGGTCATATGTAGGGACTTTCTGGGGATACAGCTGTGATGGTAAATATTGGTTGTTGACAGGGTTTAGAATCACCTAGGAGATAAACCTCTGATCATTTCAGTGAGAACATTTCTAGATTGGATTTATTTATTTATTTGGTTTTTTGAGACAGGGTTTCTCTGTTGTAACTCTGGCTGTCCTGGAACTCACTGTGTAGACCAGGCTGGCCTCAGACTCAGAGATCTGCCTGCCTCTGCCTCCAGAGGGCTGGGATTAAAGTCTTGTGCTGCCACTGCCTGGCTCTGGATTGGTTTTACTAACCCATCCTAATGTAGGTGGTACCATTATATGAATTGGGGGTCCCAGACTCACACCCCCCCCATCTCCCCATCTCTCTCAGCTTTCTGATTGTAGATGCAATGTACTCAGCTCCCTCAGACCCCTGCTGCCTTTCCCACTATGAGGAACGGTTCCTTCGAACTGTGAGCCAAAGTAGACCCTTCCTTGCCTTTATCAGGTGTTTTGTAGCAATGAGGGAAAAAGTCAACAATTCAAGGTTGGTGGCTCTTATCTTCTAAGCAAATGGTTTTAAATTCCTGTGGCACAGATAGCATCCTGACCTGTGCCATGGACACAGAAAATGAGATACACTTCTTCCCCAGGCCCACAGGGAAGGTTCTGGACTAGGGAGCCCAGGTAAAACTGTTTATCGGGTGAGCCTTTCAAGCATTCCCTAGAAAGTTCCATTCTAGAGCCCTGCTACCCTGTAGCATGGAGACACAGGAAGCTTTGCCTCTCGGTGTGGAGAGAAGCCAGGTGACCTTGTGTGGTCTGACAGGGAAAGCTGTGGTAACAAATTTTAGTTAAACTCTTTTTAAACCTCCCACCCCTAGTTAGAGTTTTCATTCATGAGTCAAAATACCTGACAGCTTGAGGGAGGAAGGATTTATTCTGGCTCATGGCTTCAGGCCATCATCCTGGATGCTATTGGTTCTAGACCCAGTGACAAGGGGGGACATCACAGCAGAGCAGAGAAGGGACCAGGGACCAGGTCAAAAGCACCCTCCTAAGGTGTCCATTGCCTCCTGAAATAGTGCCACCAACTGGGATGAAGCATCTGACAGGTGAGCCTGTCCATGACATTTCAGACTTGGACCCAAGCAGTTGTGAGTGACTGGAAGCTTCCAGGAAGAAGGTTGCCCAGAGCAGGTCTCTCAAGGAAGTGGTGAACCACAGAGTCAGCAGCGGGGACAAAACAAGCTGTACATGGTGTCACAGGTCTTCATCTACCTTTACCTCCCTCAAAACACTGTTGGTGCAGGGAACTGACCCTGGGGCTGCTGCCTCCTCTCAGTCAGGAATATCAGGGCAAATGGAGAATTTCCAAATTGTTTATTTAGTTGGATTTGATTATTTTATTTTATGTGTGTGAGTGTTTTGCTCACGTGAGTGTCTGTGTATTGTGTGCATCCCGGGAATGTAGTTATAGACAATTGTGAGCCACCATGTGGGTGCTGGGAATCAAACCTGTATCCTTTGCAAGGACAAGTGCTCTTAACCACTGAGCCGGCCCTCCAGCCTCTATGTATGTATGTATGTATGTATGTATCTATCATTTATTTTCTGCTTAGTTCTCTGCTTTGTAGTTAGAGGTAGTAATGCCTATTCCCAAAACTTCCCAGCTATGGATTTTACTTGAGCTGAAAAACGAAACAGTAAGCTGGGTATGGCGGCACATGCCTACGCTGTCCCAGCACTCGGAGTGCAGGCAAGAGGACCAGGAGTTCAAGGGCAGTCTGGACTACGTGAGATCCTGTGTCAACCAACTGGATAAGAAGCCCAGGTCTGATGGCTCAGAACTCTAATTTCATCTACTTAAGACACGGAGACAGGAGGATCAAGAGTTCAAGGCCTGCCTTGGGTGACTTAGTAAGACCTTGACTCAAAAAAAAAAAAAAAAAAATGTGGAGGCTGGGGGATGACTTGGTTGGGGGATGACTTGGTTGGTGAAACGCTTGCCATGCAAGCATGAGGACCGAAGTCTGACCCCTCCTCAGCACCCACATACAGAGACACCATGGTGGGGTATGCTGGGGAGGCAGAGACTGGGGGGCCCTGGTAATCACTGCTCAACCAGCTTGTCGGATCAGTGAGCTGGTCCCAAGGAGAGACCTTGTCTCAAAAAACAAGGTAGTATAACCTCCCAAGGAACAGCACCCAAGGCATGAACATATATGCATCCACACTTGCACTTATGCACACAAAAACAGTTGAACACACACACAATGAAAAATACAAACAGGGCTGGAATTTTAGGTCAGTGATAGAACCCTTGCCTGGCATGCTCGATTTCAATCCCGACTCTCAGAAATAAAGTGACTATTAGACACACTATGGAACCACCCTAAACAATTTGACACTGGTTCTAAACATAAGAAAGAAATGCTGTAGCTGGAGAGGTGGCTCAGTCCTTATGAGCACTGGCTGCTCTTCCAGAGGACCTGAGTTCTGGTCCCAGCGCCCACGTAGTGTGGCTTATAACCATCTATAACTCCAGATCCAGGTGATCCAGTGCCCTCTGCTGGCTCTTCAGGAGCTGTCATATGTGGTGCACAGACATACATGCAGGCAAAACACTCTTGACAGACAAATTAAATAAATAAATCTTGAGAGAGAGGGTGGGGGGAGAAATGGATTCTGGAATGCGGGCAGAGATGCAGAAAACCTCTCTCCCCCTCCCTTCCCCTCCCCTCCCCCTCCCTTCCCCTCCCCCCCCCTCCCCTCCCCCTCCCCTAAGCTGTATTAAGTTCTTTTTAATGGAGACCCTGGGAAAAGGATCTAACTCCTTTAAAGGCTGGGCCGAAGTGCAGCTGGACCAGGCTGTAAAGCGTTCGGGAAGCAGGAAGGGTCGTGAAGAGCGGTCCTGTGACCAGCGCTGACGGTGCTGGGCGGGATCTGGAACCGGCTCAGAGCTAGCAGCCGAGGGAACAGTGTTCGGAAAAATAACATCACGGGACTTTTATTCGGCCCGCTGGTATTGTGATGCAACGCGAGCGTTTTAGCTTTTCCCCAACTTTCTGTTCTTCCCACAGGAAGAGGGGGAACCGAGGGGTGCTCAGACGCCTAATTACCAGTGCTTCCCTCAGATAAATTGTAAACAGACAGTTAAAGAACTCTTCTGCTACAGCCAGGAAACGAAGCGGCCTGTAAAGGCTTCACATGTCAGGATGCCCTCAATTTCCAAAGCACCACAGCAGTGTGTAACCCCCAAAATATATTTTTTTTCTCTGTAAGGAATGATTAAGCAGTTTTTTGTTTTTGTTTTTGTTTTTTGTAATGCTAGTTCGCGATTCTCATTCCTGAGCTGGTGGCAGATATTGTTGATCAATCAAGGCAGTTTATCTTCCCCACCCCCACCCCCAATCTCGATGGTGCCACAGAATGCCCAACACTGTGTGCCTGACATCTCCTCTAACTGGATCAGGATCTGCACGTGAGCTGCGGCAGAGAGAGGCATCGGGATGGTGGAGCTGCTGGAGTCGGCTTTGCTCAGCCACTTAAGCTCTCAGGCCCTTATCTGTGAAAGGCAGATAATAACAGCACTTATCTCAGCGCTGTGGAAAGATTAAATCAGCTGCTACACCTACGGAGCTTAGAACGAGGCTGAAGAGAAGATATTCAAACAACATATATCCTTTCTAAAACAGTGGTGCTGTATCCCGGTAATGAGGAAGCTGCGGCAGGAGAATCATAAATTTGAGGAAAGCTTGGATTACATAGTGAGGTAGTCTCACCATGGTCTCCAAAAGTGAAAGAAGACATTTACTACTTAACTGCAAGAAACACTGGATAAAGATTTAGTTATGATCAGGACTGAGGATGTAGCTCAGCTGGTAGGGTGCTTGCCTAGCTTGCCCTGGGTTTGATCTGATGCACTGCATACATAAATGGGTGAGGTAGTGCTTGCCTGTGACCTCAGCTGGTCACCCGAAAAACGGGACAGGGTTTCTGTGTTGTAACTCTGGTTATCCTGGAACTCACTCTGGAGACCAGGCTGGCCTTGAACTCACAGAGATCTGCCTGCCTCTGCCTCTCTAGTGCTGGGATTAAAGACAGGTGCTACCACTTTCAGTTTAGTACACACTCTTAATCCCAGTGTTTGGATCTCTGTGAGTTCAAGGCCAGCCTGGTCTATGTTCAGAACCAGTCAAGGCTACATAGTGAGATCCTGTCTCCAAAACAAACAAACAAATCAATTAATAAAGGGAGAAAATGATGAAAGATATAAAAATATTTTTGTACCTGAGAAACAGGTGTCTCTAAACGCCCTTTAGTATACTTGATAAAACGAATGGAAAGCACTTCACCAAGGCACTACTCTAGCATTTCTAGATCACAGGGACAGAGGAGCGATGGGACAAAAGTGTGGGAGGTACACAGAAGCAGACAGTCATACGGCACTGGAGTCTTAGCCTAGACATTTTTTTTAATTTATTTTTTTTCTCTTGTATGTTACATCCCGACCCCTCTTGGCCTAGAGTTTTCTACCCAGTCTAGCTATCAATCATTGTGAAGACAGAACGTGTTGTTGTTGTTGTTTTTTAAATATAGTGGCTTGAAAAATACCCTTCTATTGGGCTGGGGAGAAGGCTCAGTAATGAAGCACACTTGTTGCTATTGCAGAGGCCCCAGTTTTGTTTCCCAACACCAACATGGTGGCTTACAACCGATTGTAACCCTAGCTTCACAAACATGGTCCACATACTTGTACACAGGCCGAACATACACACACATAAAGTAAAATAAATCTAAAAACAAAAACGAACAAACAAAAAACTTTTGAAAAATAGCTGTCTAAGCCAGGCAGTGGTGGCACACACCTTTAATCCCAGCATTCAGAAAGTAGAGGCAGGTGGATCTCTGTGAGTTCGTGGCCAGCCTGGTCAACAGAGTGAGTTCCAGGTCAGCAAAAATTACAACAGAGAAACCCTGTCTTGAGACAAACAAACAAGAAAAATGTATTATTTTGCATTACTATCACTGTCTACAATTTAGAAGTGTTATGCAGTTTAAAGGCAATGAAAGCTACGGAGCTGGCCCCCATGGAATCAGACTCAGTTAACTTAGCAATCACGCTATAAATAATTTATAATTTCCCACTAAAGAACAAAATGTTCCAAGTTCATTCCCAAGTAACTTTTATTAGGGCATCAAGAAGAGGGAGCGAATAAAATAGAAGAAGGAAAAGAAGAGACTTGGAATCCCCACAAGAGTGTGTAGGATATCCAGCAGTAAGAATGGAGAAGCCTGGGCTACAGTGGTGAGACAGGCAAAGCTGTGCCATCCCAGAGCCCAGAAAAAGGAGGCCTCCTGACTGAGGGGTTCCCAAGGGAAGACATGAACTCGAATCCTTGAACACACAGAAAATATCACAGAAAGGCTTTCAACAGCAACATCGAAGCTTCTAGAAATCACTAATGATAAGGTATAGAAAACAAGGGGAATTTTTAATCTGGGGCTGGAGAGATGGCCCAGTGGTAAAGAACACTGAGGACCTGAGCTCAATTCACAGGACCCACATGGCAGCTCACAACTGCCTGTTCCAGGGTATCTGACACCCTTCTGCCTGCTACTCCCACAAGCAGACACAGGGTGCACAGACATACATCAAACACCCATACACAGAAAGAAAGAAAGAAAGAAAGAAAGAAAGAAAGAAAGAAAGAAAGAAAAGAAAGAAAGAAAGAAAGAAAGAAAGAGAAAGAGAGAGAGAGAAAGAAAGAAAGAAAGGGAAGGAGGGAGGGGGAGGGGAGGGGAGGGAGGGAGGAAGGAAGGAAAGAAAGAAGAGAGAGAAAGAAAGGGGAGGGAGGAAGGGAAGGAGAGAGAGGGAGGGAGGGAAGGAGAGAGAGGGAGGGAGGGAAAGAAAAAAGGCCATTGTTAACTTTAGGAAAACTGGAGTAAACATTAGAGTAGGGCTATGTGAGCTCAATCATGAGTTCAAGATCAGTGGAGGCTTCCTAATGAGCCCTGGTCTAAAAAAGAGAGAAAGAAACAGAACCTAGCCACTCCTCCAGTTGGCTCAGCCTTGCGTAATACTAGCTTTCCTCTGAAGAGTGTGATAAAGCTGTGTTGGAATGATGCTGACGGGCCTGATGGGTATCAAAGCTCAAAATTACAACAAGTTTAAAGATCTTAGTTGATCTTTACCCATGAATCTAGAGCGAGGCAATCCCTCATTCCCCCGAGAGAATGAGTGTTCTGGTAAGCAGAGCAGAAGAAGCTGGGTTTACAGGCAGGGCAGATTGCTACTTTTCTTGTAAAGACCGAAGCAGAGGGGTTCCTTTTTCCAAGCTGAGACTGACTTGTCTCAGGCTTGGACTCCTGTCTCCACTCTCCTGACTTCTGAGAAGGTCACAGAAACCGCTTCCCTCAGAGATGCGCAGCTTCAGCTCGGGAGACTCCATTTTGGTTTGGTCAACTGGGCCTCCTGCAGGGGGTTCAGTCCAAACTAATGGGATGATTTCCTTTCAACTGGGTGTACATGGTCATCTATTCATGTCAGTGAATAATATTCAAAACTAATAAAGCCAACCATGGTGGTACACACCTCTAATCCCAGCACACAGAGGCAGAGGCAGGAGGATCATTGCCAGCTGAAGGCCATCCTGGACTACGCAGTGAGTTCTAGGCCAGCTTGGGCTGCACAGTGAGACCCTGTTTCAAACAACCATGAATAAAAAAATAAATAATAAATGAAAATAAAATAAGTCAAAACTAGCTAATAAAAGCATAGTATTGAGAAAGTAGGAACATAGATCCTGCTGGCTGCCCCCTGGGAGGTGGTTCCTGGAAGTAAGTCCAGGGAAGATTTGGTTTTCACTAAGTTTCTGTAGCCAGGTATAGAGTATGTCTGTAGTCCCAGCACTCAACAAAACCTCCTTCTCTCTTTCCCCCTCTTCCCCCTCTTCTTCCCCCTCTTTTTCCCCCTCCTCTTTGATTTTTGAGACAGAGCCTTTATATGCAGCCCTCACTGGCCATGCCGCTTGAGCGTTAGGTGTAAGGATTGTGTTGAAGAAATATTCACTGGGATTGGGCTCCCCACAGTCTGTGTTTCCTCTGCATTTTGGCCAGTTTGGGGTTTCTGTAATAGTCTCCATTTGCTGCAAAAAGAAGCTTCTTTGGTAAGGAGTGAGTTATACTTATCTGTGTGTATCAGGATAAGTATTTAGAATGCAGTTAGGAATAATACTGGTTTAGGAAAGTTTTAGAAATAGCTTTCCTTTTGGGCCCATGATCCCTTCAGCTATGGGTTAGGGTAATAGTACCAGGCATGAATTGCCTCCTATTGAGTGGGCCTTAAATCCAGTTAGGTAGCTGTTGGTTACTGCCAAGATATGTGCCATTATTGCACCCTTGGAGCTATCTTGCTGGGCTGGTCATTGTGGTTCATAGGCTCTACAGCTGGGCAGGACTATTGACGGCTCTTCGCCCTTGGCAGCATGCACAGCTCCTTCCAATAATACTCTGAGAGCTAGTCTTCAGGAAGGAGGCTTCTAGGTCAGCTCCAACTCAATTTCTCCAAGACTCTTTTAAAATGTGGTTCAGCTGTGAGCAGATAGACACCTTGATGGATAGATTTAGAGACCAGAGCAAACCCAAATATATGCAGGAATTTAGTTTATAATTTATGGCAGACACTTGGAATCTTAAAGGCCTTGGGCTTCTGGCTAGACCTGGCCTGTTTACCACAGCCTAACCTAAAACAAGATGCAGACTGCACAAAATTAAAATGTGAAAATTGAAACCATAAAAGTGCTAGTAAAATGTGGAGGATTAAAAACAAAACAAAGTGTTTCCTCCCCATGCAGCATTGGAGATCAGGTTTCCAATGCTTGAATTTTGGGGACACATTCAGACCATAGTTTAAACCCCTCATGAATATTGGAGTTTGATAAGGGAATCCTGGAGGAATCATATTTAAAGTGGTCACTCTTCCTGATGAAGTTGGAGTGGGTCCATCTGCATAGAAGACATCCCCTGCCCCCAAATATGAGTGGCTTGAATAGGTAGTTTCTTTCTCAGAAGCAATGTAGAGCTGGCTTCTTATGCGATCAGGGACCTAGGTTCCCATCTAGCTGCCTGCTAACCTCCGTCTCACAGAAACATCATTCATAGTCCGTGATGGTTGCCAGAGCCCCCCTCCCCAATCGCCTCTCTGATTAAAGGAAACAGGCTGGGTGGTGGTGGTGGTGGCAGCGGTGCATGCCTTTAATCCCAGCACTCGGGAGGCAGAGGCTGGTGGATCTCTGTGAGTTCGAGGCCAGCCTGGTTTACAGAGTGAGTTCCAGGCCAGCCAAAGCTCCCTAGTGAGGCCCTAACAAAACCATCACAGTGGGTGTGGGATATAGCTCAGATGGAAGAGTGTTTGCTAAGCATTGACAAAGCCCTAGCTTCTGTCCCCAGTAGCACATCAACTTGGTGTGGTGACAAATGTCGGTAAGTTTAAAGTCATCCCTGGCTATATGTCACATTAAAGTCAGTCTGGGATAAATGAGACCCAGACTTCAAACAACAGCAACGAACTGTTAGAGGTCTGTTAAAAAGAAATAGAATGAGTGGGCAGTGGCAGTGCAATGCCTTTAATCTCAGCACTCAGGAGGCAGAGGCAGGCAGATCTCTGAGTTCGAGGCCAGCCTGGTCTATGGAATGAGTTCCAGGACTGCCAGGGTTACAACAGAGAAACTCTGTCTCAAAAAAAGCAAACAACAATAGAATGGAGATGAATACTAGGGTGGGCACCCAGTAGGCCTACATGCCCAGATTCTTTGTTTCTTTGTTTTGAGACAGGATATGCTTTCTTGGGTGGACCCAAACTCATTATGTAGCCAAGGATGACCATGAGCTCCTGAACCTCCTGTTGATTCTAAAGCCCAGTTGTAATTAAGTGGCTCCAGGAACTTGAAAGTAATTCCATGACCTTCCAGTCACCAATACAGGTGTGCCTCCCTGTAGGGACGGTTAAATCGTAATAAAAAATGTCCGGGGCAGGATAGTAGAGCACTTGTCTAGCATGTGCAATGCCCTGGGTTCAATCCCCAATACTGCAAAAGGAGAGCAGGGATCGGTCAGGATGGCTATCTGTCAATCTAATAAGCACTCCTCCCTTGCCTTTCACAGAGCAAGGCCCAACTGTGGCGCTCCATTCCCTTGTCCACAGGACAGGAAGCCCAGGGACCTAATGCAATGAAGTGGTTAGAAGCAGGCACAGGGTCAGCGAGAGGGCTCACTGGGTAAGGACAAGGATGCTGCCAAGCTGGACAGCCTGCGTTCAGGGCCCACATGATGCATAAATACATGCACTAGAAAACTTTTCTTGCGGGGCAGTGGTGGGGAGGCAGAGGCAGTGAGATCTCTGTGAGTTCCAGGCCAGCAAAAAAACAAAAAAAAAAAAAACTTAAAGCATGGCCGCTGGGCACAGCGGTCACAGCTGTGATTCCAGCACCTGGGAGGTTGAGGCAGGACTCCAAGACAGTACGCTCCGAGTGGCTTGAACAGCACGAGCTTACTTCTCGCAGTTCTTTACAACAAAACAAAACAAAAAACCCCTCAAGTGCTGGTTTCCAGGCTGTGCCATCACACTCAGGTTCTTCGCATGGTTCTGAAACCACGGATTTTGGTCCTCTCTTTCTGGCTTTCACATAGCTACCTTTCCGCTGTGTCTTCACATGGCGGTGATGCTGGGCGGTGGGGCAGACAGCTCTCTTCCAAGGATGCTTGACCTGTAAAGACGGGGCTCCGTGGCTCCAGCCTTGTGGCCTCGTTTAGCTTTGATTTGCCTATTTATTATTTAAACATTTTAAAAGATTTATTTATTTTCATGTATCTGAGTGTTTCCCCCACATGCCTGGTGCCCTGGAAGGTCAGAAGGGGTCATCAGATCCCCCGGAACTGGAGTTACGTACAATTGTGAGTGCTGGGAACTGAACTCAAGTTCCCTGCAAGAATAGCACATGTTCTTAACACCACTGAGCCATCTCTCCAGGCCCTGATTTTAAAAATGTGTACACACACACACACACACACACACACACACACACACTATTATTATGTATTATTATTTACTTATTGTATTATTTACTTATATATGTATGAAATGTATATATGGGTGTGTGTCCGTGCACATATGAGTGTAGGTGATCTAGCAGGCCAGGAGAGGGCGTGGGATCCCACGGAGCTGGAGTTACAGATAGAGTGTTTCTTTGTTTTGTGAGCTTCCCAGAGTGGGTGCTAGAACCTGGAACTCAGGTCCTCTGCAAGAGGAGCAAGCATTTAACTGTAGAGCCTGCCCTCTAGTCTCTTAGGCTTTTGATCTAGGACCTGTTTCCATATACAGCCACACTGGGGATTAGGGCTCAGGGAGAGATACTGTTCCGTCTACGCCGTGTGGTCAGGGTAGAACCATGAGTTACCCATGCAGAAGTGAAATGAGCTGGTTACTGCCCCCACAGTTTCGCAGGGCAGCCAGGAAGTGTCATTATTCCCCTCCTATTTCATGGCCAGTTCCCCTATTGATTTCCCAAGCAGGTCAGACTGGGCCAGGTGTTTGTTTGAACTTGATCTGGCAGCCCTTTGTAATCACAGCCCATGGCTTTGAAAACACGAGGGCAGGGTTGCAGCAGGTGGCTGCATCCCCCTGCACCACCTCCACCAAATGTCACCCAGGAAAGGGGGAGAGGCTGAGAATGTAGAGACTGTGACAGCAGGGGACTGCAAGAGGCTTGGCAACCTCTCCTGCCTCAACTGTTCCAGAGGACTGAACCCCATTCTGTGTCTCTGCCCTTGGGAGCAGGACAGGGAACATTTGGGAGGGGGAGAAGAGAGGGTTAAGCCTGTCCTGGTCCTTCATTCAGTGTGATGAAATGGGAGCAGGGCGTCTGCCACGAACAGGTCAAGCCCAAAACAGGAAAGCCTCGTGCAATGATAAATGGACACTTCTCTGTCGGCTTTACATGGATCTCTGGGGAACGTGCTGAAGCTGATCTCATTCCCCCTCATTTTTTTTCTCCAAATCTTGTTGGAAAGGAAATGCCCGATGAGCCCTGCGGGGTTGCCAGAGCCTAATCTCTTCCAGGTGCCCAAATGCTAAGGTAAAGGGGAAGCTGAGGAGCTGCAGAAGTTGCTGGCGGCCACAGGAAGAGGGCCCTGGAAGGGGCAGGAGTCACGTGGAGTGCCTAAGGGCCAGCCTGCTGCCCTGCTCCAAGCTCAAGCAAAGCTGAAGGCCCATGTGCTGGGAGTGGGGGACTGCCAGCCCACCTGGAGGCCTCACCTCAGCCCTGGACCTGCTTTCCGAAGCCTGCTTTCCTGCATACCAGTTAACAGGATTCCTTCTAGAATGGCTCATCATCCCTCTGAATACAGTGGATGG
Source organism: Cricetomys ansorgei (assembly GCA_026225945.1). Classification (NCBI taxonomy): domain Eukaryota; kingdom Metazoa; phylum Chordata; class Mammalia; order Rodentia; family Nesomyidae; genus Cricetomys; species Cricetomys ansorgei. The sequence goes on along the minus strand of JAMJFZ010003145.1, from coordinate 4,938,143 downwards.
TTCTGTGGGTTCCTCTGTTCCCCTCACCCATTCTTTTTTTTTTCCCATTCCTTTGGTTTGTTGAGACAGTCTCATATAGCCCAGGCTGGCTTCAAAGAACTTGCTTGAACTTTTCTGATCCTCCTGCCTCCACCTCCTGAGTGCTGGGATTACAGGCAAGCACCTGTTGTCCTGGCTTTATGCTGTGCTGGAAATGGAACCCAGGGTCTCATGCTAGGCAAACACTCTGCCGACCATCTAGCATCTGTCTGTCTCATGTATTCCCAGCTGGCCTTGAATTCACTTTGTAGCCAAGGTTGGTCTTGAACTTCTGAACCTCCTCCCTCTCCTTCTCAAGTGCTGGGAATATAGACCTGTGCTAACATGGCTCCACTTTTTTTGTTTGTTTGTTCTGTTTTTGTTGTTGTTGTTTTGAGACAGGGTCTCACTCTGTATCCTAGGTTGGCCTTGAATTAGAAGCAGTCCTGCCTCTACCTCTCAAGTGCTGGGATTACAGGTGTGCACCACAGTACAGGGTCTTGTTTTGTTGTTTTGTGACAGGGTGTTGCTCTGTAGCCCAAGGTGGCTTGGAACTCATTGTGTATAGGACAATGGCCTTAAACTTACAGCAATCCTCCTGCTTCTGCATCCAGAATGCCAAATCTATCCGACTTGGTGTGTGTGAATCGCTGACCCTCCTCAGCCTCTAGAAGCCCTTCCCTCTCCTGTCTGCTGGGTTGGAGTTTGGAATGATCTCCGGTTGGTGCATCCCTGGTCTCCTTTGGCCTTCCTTAACCTTTTTAATAAGCCTAGCTCACGAAGTCCCCACTCTGTTACACTCTGACAGGGTTTGAGAGGAAAACAGAAGCATCCCCTAGAGGACTAGTTCTAGAATTCCGGAAGGGTTTCATCCTCTGCTGGGGCCTCTCCTCCCACAGATCCTGCTACCATCGAGATCTGTCACCTCCAGCTCCCCTTGGCACGTCCTACATGGTTCTGCTCTTCACTTTCAGTGTCACGGCCATTGATGCGGAAAGTCTCTCTGATACAGGCGTTTATTTTTGGTTATGTTTAAAATGGTTGTTTTGTGCACTGTTGGGTGAAGGGCTGCCTAGGCTGTGGCATTTGTATTGTCTGCAGGTGTTAGCTTTATGTAAAAGATGTTTGATTGTTCATGAGCTGCACATGCTGTCAATAGATCACCCAAGGAGCTTAGGTATCAATAAAACCCCCTGAGATGAGACGCTTGGGGCTCCACTGCCCAGTATGGTGCTTGCTATGATAGTGGTTTCCTCTGCTGAGATCTGGCAGGGTTCACTCCTATGAATATGCCTCCTTGTCGTTCTTGTGAGTACACAGGAGCTACCTGTAGCTATCCAGTAGCTTACTTTCTTGACACCAGGACTCCAGGCCCGATCTTTACTGATGGAGCGTTAAGTTAGAAAATTTTGTTGGACACAGGATGAGGTTTGGCTTTATCCTGTTGTACGTATTTGTTACAGATGGCAAGCTGGTCCTGCTGCTGTCATTTGGGGGGAGGGGGGGTGGACTTTCAGAAGTTTAAATTACTGGGAGGGGAACCAATGAAAGAAATGACTCAGGCAGGCATTGTTAATGAGTACCAAAGCTGCTGGGGGGGAAGGAGCTAAAGAGAAGGACATTTACATGGTGCCAAAATTCCATCCGAGTCGAATTTTGGAAATTTCCCTGAGTGGAAAATTCCACCAGGGGAAAAAGTAGCTTTATAAAATAAATATTTGTGATCAGGTGACTGACTTAGCATTATTTGTAAAAGGGACTCCAGGACATTATTGTCTCCTTGATGTCACCTGATATAAAAACATTCTTGCCTCGAGTGGTTAAACTTAATCTGAGCACCTTAGTCTCTCAATCAAGACCTGAGTGTGAAATGAGCCCCACGGCTTCTGTATTGCTAGGGTTTTGCAGAAAAGAGAACCAGGAGGGCGTACAGCTCAGAGAAAGAGGCTGACTATACGGGACTGGCTCACACTGTTGCAGAGTCCCAAGTCCTGCCTGTAACTGAGGACAGCCTTGGACTCCCAATTCTCCTGCTTCCACCGTCCAAGTGCTGGGACGACAGATGTGCACCGCCACACCCAGCTTCAGCATTTCAATGTGTTTGAACCTTTTCAATAACCAGTGTCTGGAAGTAAGGATGGAGTCAGGGGACCCTTGCCACTCTGTGTGAGGCCATGAGAGGATTTAGACACCGGAGAACAGTCATGTCAGGTCTGTCTGGGGGAAAAAAGATTAAGAGGCTCAGAGAGTATACAAGCTGGCCTGGAATTCACATGTCGCCGGCCTTAACTCAGAGATCCACGCACCTTTGCCTCCCAAGTGCTGGGATCAGAGGAATACACCGCCATGCCTGGCTTGCTTTCATTGTTTCTAATTATGTGTATTTGTGTTGGGGGGTCTGTACATGTGAGTGCAGGCACCTAAGAAGCTGGATTCCTGGGGCAGGACTCACAGATGTGACAATTGTAAGCCAAGTAATGTGGGTCTGGGAACTAGACTGAGGTCTGACAGAAAGAAGAGCAATGGGTGCTCCTATTGCTAAACCATCTCTCCAGGCCACACCATTTTAACCATTTTTTAAAACTAATTAATTAGTTAGTTCTATGAACATTGGTGTTCTACTTGCATGATGTTTGTGTGAGGGTGTCAGAAACACTGGAGCTGGAATTACAGTTGTGAGCTGCCATATGGGTGCTGGGAATTGAACCCAGGTCCTTTGGAAGAGCAGCCAGTGCTCTTCACCGCCATCTCTCCAGCCTCCCATTTAAACCCTTCAATCATGTGTTCCATGACTGTATTCTGTGCACACCCAGGAACGTGCGAAACCCTAAGCTGAGCATGTTCAGCAATGAGGGTAAGGTATAACTGAGCATGCTCAGTGTGTTCCAGGAAATAAATCTGTCTTCACTCTCCTTGGCGATGACTGTGCTGATTGGCACACACCAAGGACTGAATCCGCAGCGTTCAGTTGGTTACACACACTGTCAGGAAGACACAGATGACGGCTGCCTACGAAGGTGAGGGAGGCTTCAGAAGATGGCGGTCTGCTGGCCTGTGATCTTAGATTTCCAGACTCCAGCCCTGTGAGAAGATGTCTCTGTGGTACGTAAGCCACGTCCATTGCATCTCTTCTTGTAAGCAAGTAAAAGACACACTGTTGTCTACACCGTGTAAGCAAGGCTCAGCTCTCTCATGGGAAAGTCGAGACAAAGTTCAAACTCTTCTGGGCTTCCCTGTGGTGAGGACAGAACCAGCTGGCCTCCGGCCTGAGGCCATCATCCATCCTCCTCGAGAGAGCAGGAAGTGTGGACAGACCGTGGAGCCACTGGACTGCAATCATCTTGGAACTTTGGTCCCTGGAGCAGAATTCCATTTTTCATAATAGCTTTCCCCCATGCTATTAATAAAGTTATGTTTTATAACTAAACTACAAAGCAGAGCAATAAAGTTGTCTGCAGTTGTTGAAAATACATTTATCCTATGAGAGCGAAGCATGGGCGACAATATCTCACCAGAGAGATGAGCACCGTGAGGTTTGAAGTCTTCTACTGGAGCTGCTGAAGGATTCTGACTTAGGCTCCATCAGCATTCTGACTTGGGCCCCAGTGGACATGTACATGGCTCGCTCCTTCATTTAGGAGCCATAAGATATGTCTCAGGGAAGTTTATACAGCTGCTCCGGGTCACACTTTCCTCATCTCAGAAATGGGCAGAATGCCACTTACCTTACAGAGCTACTAGAGGGTTCTGGACAGAGAGCACTGGGTGTGGTGCTGGATTTTCCTGGTGCTGTTGGGAGGGAGTAGGGGCCACTGAATGTGAGGAACTGTAGCAGGAGGAGAGTACAGATAAACACCAAAGAAAGAGTCCCCATTCCAGAATGTGGGGGACTAGATTAAAGCACAAGGAAATGGGATTTTTTTTTTAAATGTAAAAACTATAAACCATAAGAACATTGCTATATTTGATCACGTGAAAAAATGCAAATTCTGCAGGGTGAAGGTCACTATGAACAAAGGTAAAGAAGAAGCTGGGAAGAGTGTTCCCAGTTTCTTTCACATGGAACTCCTGTGCCTGCTGAAGAAGTCCTAGTGTTGGATTAGCTCTCTACCTTGTCCTTGTCTCCTTTCTCTGGAGCTCATATAGAGCCCTCTGTCTGTTTATGGAGATGGGGTCTCGCTGTGGAGCTCTGCCTAGAGTTTGCTGTGTGGCTCACACTCACTGCACGCATCCTGCCTTGCCCCTCTAAGTACTGACACTGCAGGCATGTGCTGCCACACCGGCCCAAGACTTCTTCAGACACATACAGGCACCACAATTGCATTCAGTGATTGTGGAGGGAACCAGCCTTTCCCACAAATGGGTTCACGGAAACTCCACGCAGGAGGGAGTACGAGTGCAGGAAAAATGAGGAATGACAAACGAACAGGGTAGTTCATTCTTTATGGGACCCAAGGACATGACACGCACGATCGCGCTTTAAAATGGCACGTGCGAACACACTTTAGAAGTAAAACGCAGGAGCATTTTTAATAGGGGAATTAACAGTACACATGTTAAGAAAAGAGAGGGGCGAGAGAGAGAGACTGACAATGCAGTGCGCCTTGTCAGTGGAAAAATCACACCAAGAAGAGAAGGAGGGAGAGACTTACAATATACATTACCAGGGAAATGGCCCACACCAGAAAGAGAGAAAATTGCTCTGGGAAGAGGTTTAAAAAACCAAATACAGTTTTTTGGTCTGTAGATGTTGCTCAGGCCTTCAGAGGAACTGGTTTCATATGTAGATGCAGTCACGCCCAGAGGGGAGGAGCCGGATGTCCTTCCTCCTGCAGACTTACAAACTTTGAGGTTATCTTGTTTTGCTAAGAAAGAACATTTGACTTAATACTGTTAGCTGAGTAATATCTCTGTCTGCCTCAAACAGAGCAGAGTGCCATGTAGGCAAAGAAGGTTTTTATTTTACAGTTTTTAGCTGTTTGGTGCATATTTATTTTTTCTCTATCTAGGCTCCTTTTGCTTCTATCTGTTACTATCAATATGAATAGGTAGCTTTACACATGCCAGGATTTAGAAGCCTGCAAGATATTTTACAATGACAATTACTTTTGAGTAAAAAATGGCCGCTTCTCCTTCTCAGCTAACACCAGCCAGCTAAGGTATTACTAGGCCATGTAGACATACTGAAGGGCTTTTGTCACCATTACAGCAAAGGGGAGAAAGGACTGGTAAGCCGAAATTCCCAGCCAGGGAGTCTGGAACTTTATCGACAGACTTCAACCATGTTGCCAGGGTATTGGGGCTCCCAGCAAGTGATTCCTTGTACTGAGGTGTATTCACTTCCTTAGTCTGCCATGCCAGAGTTCCATATAAATTGCATTGCTAAAAACTTCTCATTCACAGTTTCTCTTACTTATTTATTTAGAAACAGGTCTCACAGCATAGCCAGGGCTGCCCTGGAACTCGCTAGGTAAGATCAGGTGTAGCACTGAACGCACACAGATTATCCTGCCTCATCTCAGAGTGCTAGGATTAAAGGCATGCCCACCACACCCGGCCCACTCTGTTTTAGAGATGAGATACTGGAAATGGAGGAGTCAGCAGGGCTCCTGAGCGACTCTTCCGTGTCTCTTCCTAGTTTTGTGAGGCCCTGGGGTCCTCAGCTATGACAGCATAGCTCCAACCTCTCTCTACCTCTCTCCACATGGCGTCTGCATCTTTGTGTCTGTTCTCTTCTTTACACTTAGATGTAGGGCCTAACCTCCAGCCTAGATTACTTAATCTAAAGAGCGTCGCTAATCATAGCTGCAAAGTCCTTATTTTCAAAGCCCATCACATTTGAAAGTTCTGGGTGAGTGTGGATTGTGGGGTGGGGTGCATTTCCCAACCACTCCATGAACAATTTCAAATAGTAGAAAACTCCATCTACCTAACATTATTGGTGAGAAATCCCCAGTCCCTGTATCTGTTAAAGAAAAGTTTAGACTTACTTGTTTTGTTTTCTGTGAATGATTGTTTTGTTTGAAAGGATGTTTGTGTACATGTCTGGTGCCTATAGAGGCTAAAAGAGGTTGATGGGTCTCCTGGAACTAGAGTTACAGGTGGCTTATGTGGGTGCTAGGGAACAAACCCGGGTCCTCTGCAAGAGCAACAAGTGCTCTTAACCACTGAGCCACCTCTCCAGCCTCACAGCCCCTATATTTATTAGCAAAATGCTCATGCACAGCCCTGGCTTGGATTAGGACAAGTGCCCATCTCTATATTGCTAAGTTAGCTGGAAGGCTGTTTGGTTCCAATGAAGGCACACAATGGAGGTTCAAGCTCCAGAGACACTGGCCAGGAGAAAGAGGAACAGGTGTAAGAAGGCAAAAAAACAAAAACAAAAAACAAAAAAACAAAACCACTACCCACTAGAATGTTGGTTTTCCCTCCATCATCAGTGAGCCCTTGGGAGGCAATGACTGTGATCACAACTGCATTCCAGAGCCTTGGAGATCAGCAGGCCCTCAAACAAATATTTGCTGAGTTAGTTTTGAATTTTAACATGATTCAGTCTCTGGGGGCTTTAGCCACTATCACTCTGACCCAGGGTGATCCCTGTGTGGGACACATTGCCTTCTGTAAGGCTGTGTCTAGGTAGACCAGGTAGCCCATTCTTCTGTGGTGTAACCTTCCTTTCTTCCTTTCTTCCTTCCTTTCTTCCTTCCTTCCTTCCTTCCTTCCTTCCTTCCTTCCTTTCTTCCTTTCTTCCTTTCTTTCTCCCTTCTTCTTCTTCTTCTTCTTCTTCTTCTTCTTCTTCTTCTTCTTCTTCTTCTTCTTCTTCTTCTTCTTCTTCTTCTTCTTCATAATTAGACAAGCCATTAGGCATGCAAAGAACTGTAGGAGTCTTAGAATAACAGAATCATGTGTCAGGGGTCATTAGAGAGAATCCTGATAGTATTTGACTTTGCCTCATAGTAGATACAACATGGTATACTCCTGAAATTCTCCCCTGATGCTGAATGTGTACTCATGTCTGCCTACTGTGTGATGACAGTTATTACACAGATGACCATAGGCAACTATTTCTTCTCCATCTTTCTCTTTCATGGATTTATGTGTGGTCAGCATAAAACCCACTGCACAGTCTGTATAGTACAGTAAGAAAGGTCTGTTCTGTAGACAGGTGTGACCTTCTTGGCAGCCAGAAGTACCCTGGATAGCTGGATAGGGAAACACTCTTGTAGGTGGCCCTGTGAGAGCATGGCTCTCTGGCTCTCCCTTTCTCAAAGGCTGCTGGCAGATTATAACCCATTCATTCTTATAAACATCTATGAAGGAGAGCCAAGAATGAAGGGGCTGGCTCATGTTGGGGCCAAAGTACAGCAGGAGAGAAATACAAGTAGTATATGCACCTGAGCAACAAACTCACACATCTCCAGCCCATCCCCTGAACACATGTTTCAAGGCAAGCTTTGAGTACTGTTGTCCTCACGTACCCTGGAGCCCTGCTGCAGAATGTAATATTCTGGGTCGAGACTCATCCAGTGGTTTAGCCAACAGTGTTGTGCCTTAATCACCCACAGAGGAGCCTTGTTTCCTAAGCTTCAAAAGATTCCTTGCCCAGAGGGTGAAATCAGTCAGCCCTTAGGCGCAAGAAGCTAGATTTGGGAACTGTGCTGTGGAACTGAATTTGCTGACCTAGATGTAGTTTGCAGCCCACAAACCTCATACAGCAGCAAGGCTCTTTTGTGTGTGTGTGTGTGTGTGTGCGTGCTGGAGACAATGTTGCAATGACTAGGTTCTCAGCAAAGGTCTGAAGAAATCAGAGGCCTGGATGACAGCCCCCAAGACCACAGGCCCTTGGGAGCTTCCTGTTTGTTCCACGGGTGAGGGAGGGGGAGAGAAGGCGATCTTCCCCGTGTGGGCACTGGTGTTTCCTCAGAAGGAGCAAGCCTGAGGCTTGAGTTTGAACTGTGTGTGTCCAATCCACATACTTTGTTCAGACAATTGCTTTTTGTGAGACTGTATAACCAAATACAGAGGCCCAAAGCCATTTTGGAAATTGGGCTCAAAGCTGTGTGTGAATTGTGGGGCCGGGGAGATAGTTGAGTGGTTAAGAGTGCTTATTGCAACCCCCCCATCCCATTAAATTTATTTCATGTGTGTGAATGCTTTGTTTGCATGTATGTATGTATGTGCACCATGTGTGTGCCTAGTGCCCAAGGTCAGAAGAAGGTATCTGAAACTGGAGTTTTGGGTGGTCCTAAACCACCAAGTGGGTCCTGGAAATCAAACCTTGTTCCTCTGGAAGAGAACTGCTCTGAACCACTGAGCCATCTCTCTCCCCTCCAGGCTTGCCGAGTTCCATTCCCAGCGCCCACACACAACCGCCTGTAACTCCAGCTCCAGGGGATCCGACCTCTGAGCTGGCCTCTGTGGGCACCTGCACTCTCGTGCATACATATAATTAAAAAATAAAGAAATAAAATAGGAAAAAGGGGGAGTTTGGGATGCAGCTCAAGCATGACCAGGTCCTGGGTTCTGTCCCCAGCACGGAATAGAGCAGGTGTGGTGGTGTGCACCTGTAGTGGAGCACTTTGGAAGTGACGGGAGGAAAATCAGTCAGGGGACTCATTAAATTAAAAATTAGTTAAGATTAAAAATTTTTAATTAATTTTTTTAAAAAGGAGAAACTAAGGGAAGTCAGACAAAAAAAAAAAAAGCAGCATCAGAAAACTTAAAAAAACAAAGCCCAATATAAATATGCTCAGAGAGATAAAATAGATTTCAGAGTCCACCAAGATTAAGAGTAGGATGGTCACCTCTGGCGCTCTGCAGAAGCAGATGCTGGAACCAAATTTGGATAGCAAGGGGTGAGGCAGGAGCAGACTGAGGGGGAGTGGAGCTGAGCCATAGGCTGGGGAGGCTCTGGCCACCCCTGTAGGGAGTGCTGGAGGGGGCAGGGACCAAAAGGGGCTCCCAGTGGATCTCCAGGGAACAAGTATGTTTATTCCCGGGTTGGTCAGTTGTTAGGCTCTCGGTGGCTGGGTGCATGTGTACCTGTAAGCAAGGCAGTGGCCCTCAGTGGAGGCAAGCACCACAGGAAGGAGAGTGGAGTCAGCCTGTTCTCCTTTCCTGGATGTGAACCTGGATGTCCCCAGGCTATCACTTTCTAAGTGGCTATTCAAGGAATTCTTGGAAGGTGGAGCTGACATGGCAGAAACTAAAATTTTAAGCACATGACTGGAAAGTAAAGCAGAAAAATACTACTGCATAGTATTTGGGAAGTATTCGGGAAGATCAGAACAGAGGGGAAGCAGAATGAGGCCGAGCATGTCTATATTTCCAGCTCCAGGGGATCTGGAGAATCAGGAGTTCAAGGACAGTTTCAGCTCTATTGGGAGATAAAGAGCAGCCTGGGTCTATGTGAGACATTGTTTCAAAAAGCAAAAACCAGACCAAAGTGAAGAAAGATGACATCCAAATCAGAGGTAAATTTAGAGATTTGGCAGTTGAGCAAATAGAGTTCCATTAAGAGAGACTAGGAGGGGCTGGAGAGACAGCGCAGCATTAGGAATGACACTGCTCTTGCATAGAACCTGAGTTCAGTTCTCTTCCCACACTCTGCTGTGCACAGCTGCCTAGAGCTTCAGCTCCAGGGAATCTGATGCCCTCTTCTGGCCTCCATAGACATGCTCACACACACACACACACACACACACACACACACACACACACACACATACACATGTGTAATTTAAAATAAAATAAATCTTTAAAAGAAAGAAAGAATACAGGTGTGGCGACTCAGACCTGTAATCTCGACAGTCCGCAGGCTGAAGAGGCAAGGCCACTCGAGTTGGCTGCCAGCTACATAGTGAGACACTATCCTGGGGAAAAAAAAAAAAAAAATCAACAGGGGCGTGGAATGGGAAAGCAGGAAGTCATATGGTAGAGAATAATAACCCAAGAAGATGTTTTTTAAATGGATGTCATGTATTTTTAGATTGAAAGGGCTTAAGTGTCTTGCCCAATGAATGGGAAAAACAAAAAACAAAAAACAAAAAAAGCCCAACCACAACGAGGCAGAGAATTGTGAAATTCCCTAGTAATGATGAATAACATGCAAGCAGAAGGCAGGACTGGGGAGGACTCGAGACTTCAGCTGCAACACTGGGAGCTAGATCTAACGTCATCCTGATGTCTTGCACGGCTGCGAAGGCTCCAAGGATGAAGGCACTTGCCCTCAAAGCCGAGTTCAGTCCCTGGCACTCACACATGGAAGTTGTCTTCTGACATCCACACATGCTACAAGGCACACATGCGGATGTGCCCCACCCCACCCCGGAATACATAAAAATGCAGTAAAAAGACTGACTTCGGAATTCTGTGTATTTATGTGAAAAAGAGAGACAGTTTTTTACACGTGTGTGTTGCATGTGTGTGTGTGTGTGTGTGTGTCTCACTATATAACCCTAGCTGGCCTGGAATTTGTTGTGTAGGTCAGGCATGCCTCAGACCCACAGATCCATGAGACTCTGCCTCTAGGAACTGTCATTAAAAGCATTCACCATACCGGGTGGTGGTGGTGCACACTTTTAATCCCAGCACTTGGAGGCAGAAGCAGACAGATCTCTGTGAGTTCAATGCTAGCCTGGTCTCCATAGTGACAGGACAGTCAAGAGTTAAAACAGAGAATCCTTGTCTTAAAAAAAAAAAGAAAAAGCATTCTCCACTACACATAGCCTATTTATTTTTATTTTATGTGTATGAGTGTGTGTAGTTGAGTGTATGTATGTATCCCACATTTATGTAGGTGCCCACAGAGACCAGAAGAGGGTGTTGGATCCCCTGGAACTGGAGTTACAGGTGGTTGTGAGCCACCTGATACGGGTGTTGGGAACTAAACCATGGTTCTCTGGAAGAGCAGCAAGTGTTCTTAACTGCTGAGCCATCTCTCCAGCCCCTAAGATCGGGTCTTATGTAGCCCAGACTGGTCTCAAACTGCTACATAAGTAGCAGGGGATAGTCTTTAATTTCTGACCCACTGTTTCTACTTTCCAAATGGGATTGCAGGTGTACACCACCATGCTGGGCAGAGTTTTTACACCGTGTGGTTTCTGATTTGCACACAGCCAAAGCACATATAAGTGAGAAGGCAGACGCAAGGATTTTTATCAGTAATGTAAGGTGTCAAACGTTCATCTCCCCAGCAGTCTTTTCCTGGTGACTACTGTATAATACATTTCCTGATAGCACAGGAGTAAACAAGTCAAAATGCAGGAGGCAGGAAGACAAAAGGGTATTGTCTGAGAGGCGGGAGGGCTCTAGGACACCTTCAAGGGAGTAAAAAACCTATGGGTAGATGGCCTGCTGGTTTAGATATGAAGGGGCTAGGTATCAGCAGCATGCACACTGATAACCAAACAGAAGCTGAAGCAATATTTATTTCCTGGAAAAACGAAAAGAAAGTTTGTATCAGATAGGAAACGCAGTCCCGGCTGTGAGTAGTCACACCGTGTCTGTGCTGATGGCTGGCTCAGCCAAAAATTGCAACAGAAGCAAATGAGGAGGATACAGAGAGAAGACTCACAGGGCCTCGTCCTTAGTTTCCAAGAAAGCAAGGGATGAGAAGTCAGACAGAAGATGGGCAGGGGCTGGAGCGATGGCTCGGCGGTTCGTACCGGCTGCTGCCAGCCTCTTCTGGTCTCTGCAGGTACTGTGTGAAGACGGTACACAACACACAGACAAGCAACACACCAATACACATTAAAATTAAAAACCGATAATAGTAAAAAGATGGACACGGTGTCACATGCCTGTGTTCCCAGTACTTGGGAGGTGGGGGCAGGAGGATTAGCAGTTCAAGGCTAGCCTCAGCTACAAAGTGAGTTGGGGGAACCGCCTGTTGTGCTACATGAGATGCTGTCTCAACAGACGAAAATAACCCACACTTTTTCAATTTGTGTGTTTTTTTTAATTACACTTACCTGTTTATTGTGTGTTTGTGGGAGCAGTACATGTGCCATGGTGTGTATATGGAGATCAGAAGACAAATGGTTCTCTCCCTCCACCAGGTAGGTCCTAGGGGTTGAACATGGTTCTCCAGACTGGAAAGGAGGTGCCTTTACCTGTTGTTGATCCATCTCATCAGCCCAGTTTATTTTTTCCCTTCTTTATTGAAGACCTAATGAAAGTATCTCCCATTCATTTGATGTCTTTGTTAGTAATTTCCCATCTGAATACCTCTTCTTCCTGCCCTTTGGCTATAAATTCTTTCTGATTTCATTTATTTCAAACTAACCTACAATTTTTAAGTATTTATTTATTTGCTGTTTTTATGATTTAGTTATTGAGATGGGGGTCTCATTATGTAGTGTTGGCTGGCCTGGAACTCCCCTATGTAGACCAGGCTGGCCTTGGACCCACAGCAATCCACCTATCTCTGCCTCCCAAGTGCTGGAGTTAATGTGTACCAGCATGTTCGGCCAACTAACCCACTATTAAACACAAACAAACAAAATTCCCCTTTAGCTTTTGATGGTGTCTTGTAACCCAGGCTGGCCCCAAACTTGGTTTCTCTCACCTCAGCCTCCAAGTGCTAGAATCACAGGTGTGCACCATAGTGTCTGGTTTAAAATCCCATTCATTTAGAAGAAAAGCTTATTATTGCACAGGAAGACTATTCGGGATTATAGCAATAGGGCCATTTAAACATGGGAAGAAATTCAGGCTGTGCGAGGACACAAAGGGATTTATAGCCAAAGGGCAGGATGCAGTGGGCAGCAGATGGAAGATTAGTGAAAGATAACATCAGGGATCAGGTGATTTCTTGCTAAACTGGCTGAACAGAGTTCTTGCTGATATGTTAAGGGCTTAGTTATCAGTGGTGGTGTGTCAGGAACTCAATCAGATATTGAGGGTAGAGAGGTAACAGAGCAAGAATCTTTGTTGATGCTAAGCTGAGCTTGCCAAGAACAAGATGAAGGCCAAGGTCCAGGCCTTGTTGAAAGAGTTTAGCTGGGCATGATAGCACATACTCTTAATCCCAGCGCTTGGTAGGCAGAGGCAGTGGATCTCTGTAAGTTTGAGGCCAGCTCGGTGTACATAAGAGAGTTCCAGGCCACCAGGGCTACATAGTGAGATCCTGGCAGGGGAGGAGGGAAGGGGGAGAGGGGGCTAATGTTTGGTTAAGGTGAAAGTCTTGTTTGTTTGTTTTGTTTTGAGACAGGTATCACTCTGTAGCCCCCCACCTGGGGTAGGGCATGGCTAGAATTTACAGCAGTGGTCCTGCCTCATGTTCTGAGTGTTGGGATTAGGATGTGACCCACTACACTTGGCTAGGGAGCACAGGATAATTTTCTGATTGTATATTATCACTGTGAACTGGCCCTTCAGATTCTTATTGGTATAATTAAATTTTATTATTATTATTATTTATTAGTGTGTGTCTATGTGTGTGTTATAATTTAGGGGAGAGGGGGCATGAGTATCTGGGTGCACGTGTAGAGGTCAGCAACTTAGTGGAGTTAGTTCTCTCTTTCCAGCTTAATGTGGGTTCCAGGTCATCAGATTTCATTACAAGCATTTTGACCTGCTTTATTGGTTTAATTTAACTTGTTCTTCTACGCCCCGTGTATCCTGTGAACTGAATATGAATCAAGAGGCTTAGTTAAATTCATGTTAATCACTTTATTTAAGAGATTTCTTTTTTAATGTTTATATGTGTGTATCAGTATATGTAGCCATGTGTGTAGGTGCCTGCCAAGGCCAACAGAGGGTGATAGTTCCCCTGCAGCTGGAGTTACAGGCACTTGTGAGCTGCCTGACTTGGGAGCTGGAAACTAAAGTTAATTACTTTTGACAGGAATAACTCACAGGTGATAGAGGTATTTATTTCAGATTTATCATACCAAGAGGTACATAACCATTGCCTTAATACGGACACTCAAATTGATCTCTTGGGTGGGGTATGGCCACCAGATCTTTCCATTGTAAAGAGAAATTTTTCCTTTGGTAATCTCTACATTGTCTGCAGGTGATTCTTTAACCCAACATGATATCTTGCTCTTCAGTAACCTTCCACACAGTTTGCATTAACAGATAATCTTTGCCCAAGTCACTTATGTCACGGGGAGTTACAGAGCAGTGATTTCCAATTTTAACAGCTTATTAGCATGTATTAATTATACATAGCAATGTGTTTATTATGACATTTTCATACATGTGTATACTGCATTTCCATCATGTTTAGCAACCCCTTACTTCCTTGTCTCTCTCTTCCTCTCCTTCTGATTCCTTTTCTCAACCAGTTCTTATCCTACTTTCCTATCTTATGTGTATGTGTGACCCAATGGTTTTCATAAGGGTTGTTTGTAGGATTTGGGGCATCTTACTAATGGCTACCATGCAAAATAAAATAAAATAATAAATAAAAATAAAATAAAATAATGTCTCTTTTTCCCAGCATCCCTTAACTGTGTTTATATCTCCAGGGAGGGTGGAGGTTCCTAAGTCCCTCCTTCTTCTTGACAGGATGTTGACCAGGCCCAATCAGTGCTAAATTGCCAATAACCACCACTGAGGACCACCTCGGGACAAGAGAATGGAGGGATGGAGGCAGGTGTGGGAGGGCGGGGCGTCTGGGCGTGGCAGAGCCCTCTGGATGGGTATATGCCTTTGCCCAGGTAGTCTTTGTCACATAGTGTTGGGGAAGCAGAGACACTGCTGGAGCTGGAGCCTGCGAATTCCTGGAGAGTCTCCCCTTTCTGATCTGCACAAAGGCTCCTCGAGAATCTCAGAAGGCTTCTCCCACGCAAAGATCCTCGGGTCTGAAACTGTTCTGGGTTCAGCAGCAAATGGCTATGATCTCAATAAGAAGCAGCTGCCTCCTCCCAACAGGAATTTCCAGTCCCAGTTATTATTATTGGGTGTGACCCAAAGGTAAGATCATCATTTCCCTTCACAGCTCAGGTTCACCCCAACAACCTGTCCCCTGGTGCTTTTCCTTGCACGGCCTTTTGGCCTTGACCCCTCACCCTTTTTTTTTTCCTCTACTTTGACCTCAGGGTCTCGGCAAACTTCTGGCTGTGCTTAGTAATTAGCCTTAATGCCAGGACACTGAGTTTCCCCCTTCTCTTTTCCTCTCCCTCCCTGGATCTGAAAGAAATGCCTGAATGAGTCCCAAGGTGAGCGCTCTTCCGTGGAGTCATAAAGTGAGGTAAGGGGTGTCATTAAGGGAAAGGGAAAAGCAAACAGAAGCAGATGTCCCTGCAGCCTGGGTCCCAGCCTAGGGGACCATGGGAAATGGATGGCAGCTGATAAGGAGTGTCTCCAACCTGGGCCAGAAGCTAGGCTGGACTTCTTGGTCCTCATCTCTCCATAGCAACTTGATTCCTTCTTCAGGGACAGGCCAGGGGACCTTTCTTCCCTTCTTCCCTTGTGTGGATGTAACTCGCATGTACTAACCCTCCAGCCGCCCTCTGCTCCAAAGGACACAGACAACAGCGGACCAAGACTGCAGTGTGCACACCAGGAAGCACCAGCACCCCTTTGCAGCTTCTTAGTTTCATAGACAGAATAATTAAAAATGGGCACAGAAAGGGACTCACAAGTTATCAGAGTTAGGGAAAGCAAACAGAAGGACAGTCAAGGTTGGGATAACTATAGCTGCCTAGGGAGAGGCAGAAAGAGCTAGGAAGAGGGAAAGTGACTCAGGTAGGAGTCAAAGCTGGCAGGCTGGCAATGAGCCTTCAGACAGCAGTGGGGTGTGTGAGTGCCTTCATCAGTAATATTTATTTATTTTTATTTTATGTACATTGGTGCTTTTTGCTTGAATGTTTGTCAGACCTTCTGGAACTGAAGTTACAGACAGTTGTGAGCTGCCATGTGGGTGCTGGGAATTGAACTTGGGTCCTCTAGAAGAACAGCCAGTGCTCTTAACTGCTGAGCCACCTCTCCAGCCCTAGATTTTTTTTTCTTTAAAGATTTATTTATATGAGTGCTCTATCTGCATGTAAGCCTGCATACCAGAAGAAGGTATTGAATGCCATTACAGATGGTTGTGAGCCACCGTGTAGTTGCTGGGAATTGAACTCAGGACTTCTGGAAGAGCCGCCAGTACTCTTAACCACCAAGCCATCTCTCCAACCCCTATTCTTAAAATTTTATCTTCAAGTGTGGAAGTAGGAGGTTAGGGAGTTCAAGGTCATCCTCAGTTGTATAGTGAGTGTGGGGTTATAAAAGACTGTCATAAAACAAAACAAAAAAAAAAGAAGAAAAACAAAGAGAGAAAGAAAGGAAGGAAGAAAGCAAGCCTGCTGGGTAGAGTGGTGCATGCCTTTAATCCCTGCACTTGCTGGCAGAGGCAGGTAGATCTCTGAGTTTGAGGCCAGCTTGGTCTACAGAGTGAGTTCCAGGACAGCCAAGTGTTACATAGTAAGACCCTGTCTCAAAAAAACCAAAATAATAATAATAATAATAATAATAATAACAACAACAACCACAGGCCCCACTGGCTTACTGTTTGTAGTGCTCACTCCATCCCTGTCAGTGGCGCTGTGGGGCTGAGACACAGCTCCACACTGCCAGCGGCAGCAGCAGAGCGCCTCCCTCTAAGGGACCTCTACGCCAGTAAAGCCCAGTCTTTGACATCACAGCAGGAAAGAATTTCAGGAGTCAGCATGAAGCAGAGTAAGAGTTTGCTTATTTCTTTTGAAACTAGGTCTCCTGTAGCTCAGGTTGGCTTCAAACTTGCTATATATGGGAGGAGAACCTAGAAGTTCTGATCCCCCTCTCAAGTGCTGGGATTACAAGCATGCAGCATCATGTCTGGTTTTATGGATGTCCTGCATAAAACCCAGGACATCGTATATTCTAGGCAAGCACTCTACCAACTGAGCCACAGCTACAGTCCCACAGTTTGCATTTATTTATTTGTTTGTTTTTGAGAGTTTCTTGCTATGTATCCCCATCTGGCCTGAATCTCTGTGAGTTCGAGGACAGCCTGGTCTAGAGTGAGTTCCAGGACAACCAGAGTTACAACAGAGAAACCCTGTCTCAAAAAACCAAAAAAAAAAAACGAAAAACAGACTTCCTTTTTAGTCATGTATTTATGGTTGGGTGGGTGGGTGGGTGCCTCGGAAGCCAGAGGCATACCATCTCCTGCAGGTGGAGTTAAGGGCTTTTGTGAGCTGCTTGACACAGGTGTGGGTATTGAGCTCCTGTCTGCTGCAAGAACAGTGTGTGCTCTTAACCACTGAACCATCTCCCCAACCACTTTGTAAGACATTTTAAACAGATTTAAGAACAGAGGTTAATAGAAGGAAAGGTGCTTAGGATAAGGTAGAGTTACAGTTCTCTTCGCAATAGTGGCATGTCAGATTCTGGTTATTTCTGAAGTCATTATCTATAAAATTGGCCAAAAACTTAAATGAGATCACAGGGTGGTTCCAGAGGTGTGTGGACAAGGTTACACTTAATTACATAAACCACCAGACATGGAAAAGCAAGAATGTATCACTGTGAATTAGTTAATGGTGTTTTGTTGTTGTTTTCGAGACTGGGTTTTTCTGTTGTAACTCTGGCTGTCCTGGAACTCACTCTGGAGACCAGGCTGGCCTCGAACTCACAGGGATCCACCTGCCTCTGCCTCCTGAGTGCTGGGGTTAAAAGCCAGCACTACCACTGCCTGGCAATAGTGTTTTTTAAAATGATTGATTGATTGTGTGCATATGTGTGTACATGTATCTCTCTACACATGCATGTGGAGGTGAGGGGTCAAGTTGAAGAGTCGATTCTCTACTTCCGCTATGTCAGTCCAGGTGTTGGAACTCAAGTTGACACCTTTACCTACTGAGCCATTTTCCCAGCACAGTATAATAATATAATATAATATAATATGATGTGGGATTCTCACAAAAAATTCTAGGAGAGGAATAAGGCCTTACCTGAGACCTTAAGCCAGATGTTTTTGTTATTTTAACATTCATATCTGAAAATATATCCATATAAAAGAAATATTGCCTTTAGTGGTAACCTTCATAGTAAATATTGTTAACGGGATGGATTTTTTTTTTTTTTTTTTGAGATAGCGTTTTTCTGTGTAGCCTTGGCTGTCCTGGAACTCGCTATGTAGACAATAACGGCCTCAAACTCTGCCTGCCTCTGCCTCTCAAGTGTTGCGATTAAAGGTGTGGACCCCCAATACCTGACTAGAACTCTTTTTTTTTTTTAATAATATTCAAAGGTTTATGCTTAGTAAGTCTGGGTGGGGGTGTGTGCACCTGAGCACAAGAGCCCGTGGAAGCCAGAGGCCTCAGGTACCCTTGGAGCTCCAGTTCTGAGCCACCTCATGTGGTCCTCTACAAGAGCAGTACAAGACCTTAACTTCTGAAACTCTCTCCTGGGCCAGAGTTATTATTTTTAAAGGCTTATTTATTTTTGTTTTATGTATATGAGTATGTAGCTGCCCTGTATGCATGTACACCGTATGCATGTTATGCCCGTGAAAGCCAGTAGAGGACAGTGGATCCCCTGGAACTGGACAGACTAACAGATGGTTGTTCGCTAGCATATGGGTGCTGGGAACCAAGTCTGGGTCCTCTGCAAGAACAATAAGTTCTCCATATTAGACTAGATTTTTTTTCCCCAAGATTAGGTTTCTCTGTTATAGCCTTGACTGTCTTGTCCTGGAACTCACTCTGTAGACCAGGCTGTCCTCAAACTCAGAGATCCACCTGCCTCTGCCTAAGCGGTGAGATGAACCTGGGCTGGAATTCTTGATTCTCAGCTGGTTAGAGGCTTCATCCAGACTTTGGAGGGAGGCACTAAGTTTCCTTGTCTTTCCTGTCTCAGAACCTAGGCATCACCTGCAAGTAGTCTCCAGACATAGGAAGTCAAGTCAGAGGAAGTGGAAGCCCAGGTCCCTCTGCTCTTAACTTCAGGGTGTCTCCAGCAGGGGCTGATCCTTGCTTGTTTCTTCCAGACTGGCTGCTCCCCCCTCCCCCCTACTTCCCCATTTCCCTGGATGACACTTGGTGCAGAGGTTCCCTCCCTCTAGCCCCCCTCCCCCACTAGCTTAGGGATGGCAGGACAGCTGGCTGACGCTATCCTGGAGCTCTTTCTTCCTAGCTAACGTGAAGTGCAGGCAGGACTGCACGGAGGCTTGTGGAACCTCCTAGGAAGGATGCCCAGAAGCCAAGAAGAAAGCTGGTTGTGGAAACTGGTGAAAACCAAGGAAAGGAAGGAAGCAGATGAGGCAGAGGGAGGAGTTGAAATGAAGTGCAGCTGGAGCACTCAACTTGGCAACATGTATGCTCAAATCAGAATATCAGAGGTTAGCGGGGCCCCTGTGCAAGGATGCCGCACACACGGTTTTGAAGTATTTTATATAAACATACATATGGTTTGGGTTTTTTTTTTTTAGGATTAATTAATTAATTAATTTTTAGACAGGCTTTCACTCTGTAGCCTTGGCTGGCCTGGAACTCACAGAGATGCATCTGCCTCTGCTGGGATTAAAGGCCTATCTCACTGCCAGCCCACGTCTCACATTAGATAAAGAAAAAGAAAGAACAGAAATGTAATTGCGACGAAAGCTTTGGCTTTAGCAGTGTGGTAGCTTAAACCCAGTTCTCTGGAAGGTAACACACAGGGTTAATGTGAGTTTGATGCCAGCCTGGTTACAGTATGACTCTGTATAAAAACACGCCCCCCCCCCCCCAACAAAAGGCACAACCAACAGTGACAACAAACCTGCTCTCCATCCCTCAGGGGTTCTGAAATCAGTGTGGTCTGTCTTGAGGGGAAGGCTAGGTTTTACACCCCTGCTCCTCATTCTCATGGCCACACAGTTGACCTAGATTTGGCCCCAAGAAGAGACCAACCTTGTTGGTCCCAGCTCCTTTCAGGCAGGGAGTTCCCTGAGAAGGAGTGGGTGTGAGCTACTGTAGTCCCCAAGGACAACCTGAACAGAGGTCACAGGTCTACCAAGATTCAAGCCAGCTCAGCTCTTTACCGCCTAGGGACCTTGACCTGGTTCTGATCTTTATTTAGCATGCATTTCCCATTTCCTTCTCTGTAAACAGGGCAAGAAGGAGGATTAAATGAAACTTTGTTCCTGGAGGGGTAGGAGGCTCACCACACCCCAACCTGGGTTGGCTTCCCTCCCAGAAGCAGCTGTTAAAGGCTTGGTCTGGGGCCCTGGGGTGGCCTGCTCTCCTATTTCCTGCTCCTGCGGTGGTTGGACTTGGCTCTCTGGGCTCTTTTCCAGCTCTGGGGACAGGAAGCTGAACCCCGTCCTGGCCCACGTGCCCTCCCCTCTCTTCCTTACTGGAGCCCTGTCGGCTTGTGGGTGTGTGTGAGGGGGTGAGGCTCTGGTTCCTGGAATTCCCAGCCTCAATTGTTTGTCCAGCACAGAATTCAGTCTGAAGTGTCACTTTGGGCTCTGGGCCATTTGCTTTTGTCCTCTATGCAAGGATGGA
Source organism: Cricetomys ansorgei (assembly GCA_026225945.1). Classification (NCBI taxonomy): domain Eukaryota; kingdom Metazoa; phylum Chordata; class Mammalia; order Rodentia; family Nesomyidae; genus Cricetomys; species Cricetomys ansorgei. The sequence continues at coordinate 4,917,660 of JAMJFZ010003145.1, read as the reverse complement.
GTGATGGAAGAGACACAGCTGAATCCAGGAATTCTGGACCACGGAATTTCACCTGCACTCCCAATGGTGAAAAAACAGGAAAGACAGCAATCGGATAGAGTGGGGGGTGGGGCAGGGAAGTGTGTCTCAGAGACCTCTGGAACCTGCGTGAATTGGGGTCCTTCCTGCGAGCAGACACAACTTAGCAGACAGTACCTTTGTGTAAGCTAGCGAAGCTTATAGTCGTCCCTGGGAGCCTGAGGTCCAGGGTCCTGCCTTTTGGACCCCATAGGCGGGCTTGGATGAAGGTTCAACTTGACGCCACAGGCTCCTTGCTTCACTAGGTTTCTCAGCGTCCTTTGGATTCTGGTTTGTGTGGCCGCTCATCATCTACTTAGAGCTCATCTTTCCCCACATCCAACATCTCTGTCTTAGAGCCTTAGATGTTGTTTTCTTGGATAGCATTCACAGGATGCTAGCCTAGCCAGGGGTCTGACTGCTGCTGAGGTTCAGGGCAGTGAAGCCCGTTTCCTTGGGGACAGACACAGAGGCACCCCACCCAGCCTGTGCACCCACGTGTCTGTCCAGCTAGTCTTCTTTGCTTTGCTAGAGACAGAGGGTGTGTGTTCGAATTTTGACTCACACAGAAATATTTTTATGTGCCTTGGTTTTCTCGTCTATCAAACAGGATGGTGTCAAACTTTGAGGGTTGTTTTTAAGAATTAAATGAGTAAGCACATAATACCTGATCAAAATCAATACTGCTAGCTATTATAGCTGTAACCCTTGAGGTCCCAGTGGGTAAACACATTTGTCAGATTTCCATAAGCTCGGATTTGAGATTCCCAGCAAAACAGTGTAGCTGGTCTAAGGAGAACCACATTGGGGAAAGTCAACCTTTCATCTCCAAGGATGATCCCTGCTCTAAGGAGATCTTCCAGGCTACCAGGGGCTTGGAGGCAACCTGGTTACCCTTCTTGTCCTGCTCAGAACTCTCCTGATGGGCAATAAAGGAAGCACTGTGAACAGAAGGCCTGTCCCTGTCAGCAGCCTCAAAGAACACATCCCATGTCCCCCGTATCCTCCTTCCTCGCTGAGTCATTAGGGACAGAAAGCCAAAGCCCCCAGGACTTTGTATTGCTAGCCTGACATTGGGAAATGAGTTCTGCAAGCTGGCCACCCACCGAGACGCCCGCCTTAATACTCCCCGGACATAACTCCATGGAACTTGAAGCCAAGTGTTTGAGTGCTTCTAACTCAGGATGGTGAGTGAGCTCATGATGTCTGAACCAAGTTACTACCCCTTACGAACGAGTGCTTCTGCATTTTGGCCTATGTGTATCTGTCCATATGGAAGAAGTGTTGAGGTGTGACTGTGTTCTCCCTCCCTCTCTCCCTCTCCCCATCTCTCCTTCTCCCCTTCAGTGTTTTATGGAGCCCAGGCTGGCCTTGAACCACTCTGTAGCCAAGGATGACATCGTAACTGATCTTCCCAAGGAGTTACAAGTTATGTGCTCAGTTTATACAACACTAAGGGTTGAACCCATGCTTCCTGCATGCTAGACAAGAGCTAAGCTATACCCCCAGCCTTTTTACCGGCCTCAGCTGCCCTACAGGCATATACCTCCGTGGGACCTGGGTTTATGTATGTGTTTATGTACAGTTAATTATGTTTCTTTTATTAGGGGGAGAGCTCTTGTGCCATGGCATCCATGTGGAGGTCAGAGGACAACTTGAGAGAGTTGGTTCTTTTCTATTACACAGGCCCCGAGGACCGAACTCAGGTTGTCAAGCTTGGTGGCAAACACCTTTACCTGCTGGGCCATCTTGCAGTGACCTTCCCCCATCTTGGCTTTTTTGTTTACTTTTTTTTATTTTTAATGTGTGTGTGGGTGTTGAGGGGAGGTAATGTGTTCATCTGTTAGTGCACTAGAAAGTCTAAGGCCAGAGGCCTAAAATCCCTTGGAACTGGAATTACAGACAGTAGTGAGCCGCTAAGCAGATGCTAAGAGCCTCTGGAAGAGCAGCAGGTGCTCTAACCACTGAGCCATCTCTCCTTAACGCTTTTTTTTTTTTTTTTTTTTTTTGAGACAAGCTGTCAATCTGTAGTTGAGAGGTTAGTGGGGGAATTCCCAGCAGTCTCCCTGCCACAGCCTCCAGGATGCTGGGGTTACAGTTGTGACTGTGTGGGACTGTCCAAGGGCTAAGAGTGTGTCAAAGCTGGCTTTGAACCCTGTGTCATCCAAGAGGACAGCAGGCGTTTGCTGTTCCACACCTTAAGTCCTGGCCTGAACCCACCTATATTATTAAATTATTAGATATTAAATAATGTCTGCTTCACTGAAGCAAAGATGCTTTGTCTGCCCTGTAGGCTGGAAACAGGGAAGCTAGAACTCCATATGCAGACAAGGCCACTCCCGGCATCCTTGTCCTAACCAAAGGGCATTCTTGGGGTCAATGCTCCTCCCCTGCCTGAACCCCTATAAGTAGGCACTCACTCTGCATAAAAGTTGAGACTGCCCTCTGATGCATGCTCCCTGAGTTCCTGTGTGTTGTGTGTTCTCAGGCAGCTTACCATGCACCCCCAAAGACAGGGGAGATGCTGTAAGAACTACAGCCTACTCCCAGTGTGGCTCAGTGGTTAAGAGCACTTGCTGCTCTTCCAGGAGTTCTTAGCATCCACTTAGCGGCTCACTACTGTCTGTAATTCCAGTTCTAGGGGATTTTAGGCCTCTGGCTTCAGACATTCTAGTGCACTAACAGATGAACACATTACCACCCCACTCCAACCCACACACACATTAAAAATTTTAAAAAGTAAACAAACAAAAAAGACTGGCCACATGTCAAGTACTCAGTAGCCACACGTGGCTGGTGGCCACTGTACCAGACAGGGTGGGTCCACAAAGCAAGGGATAACAGTGATAAATGGAAGTGAAGCCAACAACTGTAGAAGTATGTTGCTGTAATAGCTCACTCAGCAAAGGAGATAAGGAGGCATTTTCATAGGTAGAAGCCCTGCCAGATCTCAGCAGAGGGAACCACCGTCATGGCCAGTGCCTTACTCACAGTGGAACCCCAAGCATCTGAGCTCAGGTGTTTTATCAATTCAGAACTCCTCAGGTGTTCTACTGACAGCACATGCAGATCATTAGCAATTAAACAACCGCCACTGAAATCCAACACCTGCAAACAATACAAAACACCAAGCCCTATGCATTCCTTTTTCCAACAATGCACAAAAACAATTATTTTAAACACAACTAAAAATGAACTTCCACAACAAACAACATTTATTGATAGGAATATTAATTGTTCAAAACCATCTTTTCTTTCTTTTTCCTTTCTAATGCTAAGGGTGGAACCCAGGGCCTTACATATTAAATACCTCTTGCTCCAACTATGTAAGTTATAAGCCACTAGTCGTATTTCTATTGATTACATAGTATTGATTGCATAGTTTTATTATCATGAAAATAGACTAAGTCCACCCTGAGCTTCCGTTCCCTAGAACTTAGATCACACAGCACGGGGAGCTCCTGTGGCTGACTTTGCTTCTCTTTTGAGCTCTCTTATGGATGGAACACATTTTGCACATTCTTAGGCACAGGGGATCTCTGAATGACAGGTTCTTCAGCTGCCCTGGGCTTCCATCTTTAACACTGAGTTATATCAGACTTTTAAAGAGAGTCATACTGTGTCTGTGGGTTCCAAAGCTGGTTGCTCATTTAAGTGACTTCAGGGGCACAGCCATGAAGCCATCTAATGATGTTTTGGACAGTGACAGATCAAATAAATAATGATGGAGCAGGTTGTGGTGCTACACACCTGTGGTCCCAGGACCTGGGAGGTCAGGGCATGAAGTGTTTTAACTGAACAATGTCCCCCATAGGTTCAGGTATTTGCACGGTTGGCCCTCAGCTGGTGGGGAGGTTAGGGAACCTGTAGGAGGTGTGACTCTGCTGGAGGAAGTATGTCTCTGGGGGAGGGCTGTGAGAGTTTATAGCCTTGCCCCAATTCCAGTTGGTGATTTGCTTTCTATGTGTGGCTGAAGGTGTGACCTCTGAGCTTCCTGCCACCATGCCTGCCTGCTGCCATGGCTGCCCCACCATTGTGTACTCTATTCTCCTGAAACCCGGCAGCCAAAATATACTCTTCCTTAAGTTGCCTTTCCTTAAGTTGCCTTGGCTGTGGTATCTTATCACAGTGAGGGAAAGTAAACAATACAAGGCAGGAGGGTCAGGAGTTCAAGGCCATCCTTGGCTAGATAATGAGTTCAAGGCTGCCCTGGGCTACAAGAGATAGATAATGATAGATAATTATGTTGCCTATGCTAGGTGGAGTGGCACATGCATTTAATCCCAGCACTTGAGAGGCAGCAGCGGCAGGCAGATCTCTGAGTTCGAGGACAGCTTGGTCTACAGAGTGAGTTCCAGGGCAGCCAGGGAGACACAGAGAAACCCTGTCTCAACAAAACAAAACAAAAACAAAAACAAACAAAAGATTATGTTGCCTAAACCAGGATCTGTGTCTCACACCTGTGGCCCACAGCTGTGTGGCTGTGAGGGAGGACCACTTGAGCTCAGAGTTAGACCATCCTGGGGAACTGAGGCCCTGTCTCAAAAACGGAAAAACAATTATACTCCCTAGGCAAGTTTGTAGCTGCTTTAGTTTATGTGCTACACTCTGATGTCTGCACAACCGAATCGTCTAATGAATCTTTTAGAATGTATCCCCCATCAGTAAGTGATGGGGGGCTGTATTGGAAAAATAACACAAGACCTCAGGAATCTCACATGCACTGGGTGATGTGTGCATTCCCTGATGGGTGACTGTGCCGAACATGAAGTCTTGAGAACTATTAAGCGTCACCTGCTTTGTCAAAAAGGCCCAGAGGCTTCACTTGATACTGGGGTAGAGACACGGTATGTGTCTGATTAACAAATCCTTGCTATAATACCCCTATGAACAGTTACCCGTGGGGAGTTTTGTTTCTTCAGAGCTGGAACCATTGTAGTGGCGAAGGGGAAGGCTGCAGAGGACCAATATGAGGGAAGTCAGAGGGGATTGTGAATGAAAACAGAAATAGAAAGGTAAAGGACATGACTGCTCCTAGGTATAGTGGGGGAGAAACTTTATTGTTTACATGAGGGAGACATAGTAGATATGGGGGAGAACATAGCCAGAGGCAGAGATATCTGGGGGAGTCTAGGGTGGACATGACCAGGCTGAGCCGCTGGGCCGTGTGAGGAGAGATGGGAGGGGGGAAGGAAGAGAGAGAGGAACCGGAAGATGAAGAGACCAAGAGGACAGGAGGCCAGAAAGGCAGAGAGAGAGAAACCAAAATGGCTGGATTAGATAAGGAAGGGCAGCCCAGCCCCCTTGGATGGAGAGTTCAGGGTAGGGGGCAGGGTGTGCCAGCCAGGAGGACCCTGTAACAGGTAGAGGTGGAGGGATGCTGGGGGAACCTGGAGGCAGGTTCACTTTGATATGTAAACAGGTATCTCAGCCAGCAGTTTGTGAGTCTGAGACCTAACAGAGTTTCAGGTCTGTTCCTGACGGTGGGTCATGGAATCGTCATCCCACATAGGTGATTAACAGAGCCAGCTCCTGTTTCAAGGAGAAAATTTGAAGGAGCAAGGTGGAGGAAGCAAAGAACCCATTCCTTCCTTCCTTCATTCGTTGCACTTCAGCTGAGGATCCTCGCCAGGCCTGGTCTCTTCCTTTGATGTAAATTGCTCTGCATTTCCAGCCAGGACCCCTGCACTCCAGCCTGATCCAGCACTAACTGGCTGGGGCACGCTGGGTGTGGGTTAATTTATCACAGTGCCCCTTATGCCTATTCATACCTGTCCTGTAGGTTATAGTGATACCGCATAAAATAATACAATAGACGGCGATCGAAGAACTCAAGGCAGTAAATGTCTGCAGCAGGGAAAGGTGACATAGGACATGGCACACCCAGCCCTCCTTCCCTTTCCTCCACTAGCCGCTGTGTGGCAGAGGACAGAGACAGGCTCTCTGATCCAAATCACAGAATCCAGGGACATGCTGGTGACATCATACACACCTATCCCCGGCTTCTGCAAAAAACAATCTCCAAGAGAAGGCTCTTGGCCGGTCTCCAGGTTTCTGATGTCAGTCTCTTAAAGAGGGTAAGTTTCTACTGTGCCTATAATTGGTGCCACTATGTTCCAGGAGCTACTGCTTATCTGAGAATCGCGGCCCACCAGAGGCTGCTCCTGCCGGGTACTTCTTGTGGGTTGCAGCCACACTTCTGCCAAGTCTTAAGCCCAGTCCCTACCACCTCTGTCAAATCACCTCCGTTGGGACGCTTTCCCTGCCAAGCTAACGCTGTCCTTTCGTGGACGTCTCTCTGGTCGCCTAAGAGGCTGAGCATCTCTCTCTCCCTGGTTAAGGACAGAAGCTGCGCCTTTGTCATTTTTCTCAGGCGCTTTCCCTTAAGCCTGTGGAAGGGAGTGGGGGGTGGGGATTCCTGTCTCTGTGTCTTAGGATGCTGGGGTTAAAATACCCTGGACTCCAGGCAAAACTGTAGAAAATACATTCTCAGCACCGTAGAGCGCGCTCGGGCGGTTCCGGAACTTAAGAGCACTGGCCCAGTTCCCACCTCCCTCTGGCCCATCAAGATGTCATTGTTCCTAGGTTCCCTACAGCGAGAAAGCCTGACTGGGCGGACCGGCCGCAGCTCGGGACGCCCCTTCTCCAGCAAGGCTCGAAGCCCGGTGGGGGCGCAGAGCTGCAGGTCCGTAGCTGCCAATCACCGTGCGGCGCACGTGCGGCACGTCTCCCTGCTCCCGGCGGGGGTGCGGGGCACGCGCGGGGTTCCGCGGGCCCGGGGGCTGGGCTGCTAGGAGGCCCGGAGTGTGGACGCGCGGGGTGGGGGTGCGCAGAGAGGTGTGAACGCGCAGGAGGTGGGGGAAGATGCACTGGCTGGAGGGATTCTTCCAGATGCCCACGTTGGGGTCTATCCTCTCTGCTACTGCTTCCTGAGTAATTAGGAGAGCGCCAAGAACCCCCCCCCCCCACCCCACCCCAGTCTGTTTGTGCCCCTCTCGCTAAACACTGGATCTTAAACAGGTGGAGACGGTCTGTTGTTGATCCGCGGAGTGGGTAATTCAAAGGCTGGGCTCCGGAGTACCTGCTCAGAAGAAAGCAGATCGTCCTCTTAGAACCCTTATGTTGTCGCAAATGTTTATTTTTTGGTTGTGATTTTCAAACATCCAATGTGCAGACTGAAGGGTTGAAGGCCAGGAAAAAAAGAGGGCTGGCCGTGAAATGTGTATGCAGGCCAGCACCACCTGCTCAATGCTAGATGTTTGTTTTTTAGGTAGGGTTTGCTAGGTACCCCATTGGCTGGCTTGGTTCTTGATGTGGAGCTCGAACTCGTGGTAATCCTCGTGTCTCAGCCTCCCGAGTGCTGGGACGATAGGCCTGTGCCGGCTCTATTCTAGTCATCTCCCAGTTGCTTATTTGGTCAAGCAAAGTAGAGTTGAAGTTTTCCTAAAGAGGTATTTCAGGTCTTGGGTATATGGCGTGGGCCTCAGAATGCGGGGTTGATGTGTCTGCAGCTTGGGGTGCCTTCCCTGGGCTGTATTGTTTACGCTCCTTGAAAGGGATGCCTGTAACAACTTCCGGGAGAGGAGCTCCCTTTGAAGTGTGGGCAGGGTTTGGATTCTCCTGACTTCACTAGTCTGTTGTCTCTGTGGCTTCTTTGATGTGGTGGTGACTTCAGCCAGGCTATTAGAGACTAACTACCAGGACTAATAGATCAATCATCCTTCCAAGTTCACCTCCACAACGAAGTCTGTGTCAAAGGGGCAGATTGAGATATGCCAGAAGCATCTCAAAGATTTCCATTTCCTGTTTTTGTTTCATTAATTCAGCATATATTTTTTTCAAATGTACTAGTTTCTTTGTGTCTAGGAAATTACAATGGAAAACATCGTGCTGAAATGCTCTACCAATGGCCATTGTATCTAATCCTCAGAGTAGCTCTAAGGTTGGGTGCTTGTCCACAATTTATGGAAGAGAAACGGGAGGCCTCCGCTGTAAAGCTGTACAGCTCAGCCAGACTCCTCCTTTACTGAGAGTTAATTGGGTTCATTAAATGAATTCAACCATACAAAACACTTACATCAGTACCTGGCACACGCTCTGTGCAGTTAGAAGTTGCATCACTCTCTCAACAATATTTTATATTTACTTATTTTAGTTCATTTGTATGAACGTATTGCCTGTATGCATGTATGTGCAGCGCGTGTACACCTGCTGATCCCGTTGGACTAGGTTGGATGGTTGTCAGGTACCAGGTAGGTTATCAAACCTTGGTCTCCTGCAAGAACAAGTGCTCCTAAGTGCTGAGCCAGCTCTCCAGCCCTGTTGTAGCATTCTTATTACTGCAAGGAGAAACTGAATGTCCTCTTTTTGGCTGTGGAAAGCCCCACCAGAATCTGAGGAAGCAAAGCTTGCATTCTTGTAGCAGTAAATTGGGGTTTGGCTTTTCTCTGGCTAGAGGAGCCTCCACCTGGTCCTGGAGGTCCTGAATGAGGTGCTCCAAGACACACTTTACAATGCCTTCCCATGGAGATCTGGTCCTAGACTCTCTGTTCCTTCCTTCCCTACTGGAGAGATTATCAGAGGCAAGCTGTTCCGCTCTCTGCAGGGTACTTTGATGTCCATGAGTCCAGTGGAATGGAATGTGAGGTTTGTTTTTATTGACCTAGATAATGTAACTGACTTTAACATTTCACCAAGAAAGTCAACAGTACTTACTAAATCTTTTTGTTTTGTTTTTTTGTTTTTCAAAACAGAGTTGCTCTGTGTAGTCCTGGCTGTCTTGGAACTCTCTCTGTAGACCAGGTTGGCCTCAAACTCAGGGATCCACCTGCCTCTGCCTTCCTTCAAGTTCACCTCCATCGTGAGCTCCATGTCAAAGAGGCAGGTTGAGATATGCCAGAAAGCACCCCAACATTTCCCATTTTATGTACTTATTTTATTCATTCAGTATATATTTTTCTTTTTTCTTTAATATTTTATTCATTTATTTTAAGTGCATCAGTGTTTTGCTGCATGTGTGTCAGTGTGAGGGTGTCAGATCCCTTGGAGCAGGAGCAACAGACCGTTGTGAGCTGCCATGTGGATGCCGGGAATTAAACCCAGGTCCTCTGGAAGAGCAGCCAGCACTCTTAACCACTGAGCCGTCTCTCCAGTTCAGTGTATATTTTTTTTATAATGTACTAATTTCTTTGTGTCTAGGAAATTACAATGGAAACTTCCTGCTGAAGTGCTCTACCTATGGCCATTGTATCTAATTCTCAGAGTAGCGGTGAGGTTGGGTGCTTGTCCACACTTTATGGTGGAGAAACGGGAGACCTCGGCTGTAAAGCTGTGCAGCTCAGCCAGACTCCTTGCACTCTCTTTCCTCCTGAGTGCTGGGATTAAAGGCGTTTCAACATGCCTGGGTTTAAACCTTTTTTTTTTTTTCAACGCATTTCTTTGGAGTAGGGATTGTGTCTTTTGGAAATGTTGATGTAAGGCTGATAGAAATGATCAGTGTGAGGGACATTGTGCCTTTGGCCTCTGTGGACACCTGCACTTGTGTGTGTGTGTGTGTGTGTGTGTGTGCCTGTGTGCGTCTATGCACACACACTTAAGAAGAAATAAAAATAAATCTTTAAACGAAGAAAGGTAGTTTCTTCTTCAGTAACTGCTTGAGCCCCCTGACTTCTCAGTGATGGACTGCTTGTTACCCGGAAGTATAATCTAAATAAACTCTTCCCTCCCCAAGTTGCTCTTGGTCATATTTTATCGCAGCAGCAACATAGAGGCAAAGAAGAAAGACTCTCCCTATATAGACCAGACTACCCTCAAATTCAGAGACCTATCTGCCTCTGCCTCCTGAGTCACGGGATTAAAGGCATTTGCCTTCTTGTCAACTTTGAGCCCTACCCCCATCCTACCCCCAGCCCCACCCCCTCCTGCCCCAGAAGTAACTCAGGTTGGCTTTAAACTCAATATACAGCCAAGGATGATCTTGAGCTTCCGCTCGTGGGATTACATCCCAGCAACACCCAGTCTGGCTGATACCTTCACTTTAACAATGTTATGGGTTGATTGTGTCCCCTCCAAAATTTGAATATTGAAGTCCTAACCTCTTCAGATGTGATTTAGATCATTGCAGATGTAACTAGTTAAGATGAGGTCATACCAGATGGAGTACTTGGGCTCCTAATCCATGCTGACTTGTTTCCTTACAAAAAGAAGCCCTTTGAGCACAGAGAGACCATGCAGGGAGAACGCTGCGTGACGGTGAAGACAGATACAGGATGTGAGTCCATGAGCTGCGGAAGGTTGATGCACACACGCCTCAGAAGCAGACAGAGAGCCCCAAACAGATTCACCTACCAGCCGACACCAGGATCCTGGACGCTTAGTTCTGGTCCCAGACCCAGCCAGTTTGGGGACTGTGTTATGGCAGACCACAGTCTGAGGAAGGTTCTGACTGGGATAGGGGCCTATGATTTAAAAACATTGCTTCACAGAGGCCGGTATGACTAGTTCTGCATAAGATTACTTTTTCTCATTTTCTAACAGAATGGCATATGCACGTAATTTAGAAAATGAAATGGACTAAATACACAACAACATAAAAAATTAGAATCGCTCTTGGCTTCTCAACTATAGCTTTTTTTCTGGTATTTGGTATTATTTTTCTAAATAATATGCTAACATTACTATCTTTTTATTTTTGTTTTTCATTTCTATTGCAATGCTGGGATTTGGACCTGGGGCCTGCGGTGACCGCAAGTGCTCCATTGCTGAGCTATATCCACGCCTTTTCCCTTCGTACTTTTTGTTTTTTAGACAGGGTCTCTCTACGCTGCCTAGGTGGGAATTAAATCTTCAATCCTTCTGCGTCAGACTCCAGAAAAGTATCACCAGACCCAGAGATTCTCTCTTTGAGACATCACTTGTTCCTTCCCAGAGAGTAGAAGAGGAGTTAGTCTTTTGGCACCCCACACCCCACACCCCACATCTGGATTTTGATAGGCAATTCTTGCTGGAGGTATTGGGACACACAGTCCTTGGTCACCAATAGATGCCTTCGTTCATCACAGATTCAGGACGAACTGACCTCAGGGTTCCGTGTCTGGTTGTGAATAGTTGGAGGGGCAGCAATTCTCAATTTACTCTTATGGAAATCCATGTCGGTTTGATTGGCTTGGCAAGGTGGCATGTTGCTGGCAGTTGCTTTTAGTAGATTCAGAGGAGAATTCATTTTCTTTGCCCATGCTGAGTCTGCATTGAGGGGCCAACTGTGGATAAGGACCTCAGAGCCCCAGCTTCCTAAACAGAGTTGCCAACCCATATGGGGTTGCATCACAAAATGTGGGAAGTCATGGAAATTTTGCTGAAAATTAATAGAAAATTAAATATGTAATACATCCACAGTGTTTCTGGCAGCCTTCACACCCTTGCCAGACCCTTGTGTTCCTCACTACAGCCTTGGTTCTGAGCATACAGTGTAAGCACTTTGCACTATGAATGCTGTCAGCCGCACAGTGCCGAAGATCACTGCCCAAAGCATCTCTATTTAGATTCTTAAATTTGAGACTATTGTGTGGGCTGGGGGCGTAGCATTGTAGGGAGGCTGCTTGCCTAGCATACATGCAACCCTGGCTTTGAGCTTCAGCACTGCATAAACTGGGACTGATGGTACACAACCATAATCTCTGTAAGCAGGAGGTACACAGGAACACCAGAAATTCTAGGTCACCCTGGGCTACACAATAAGGTAGAGGCCGTATTACAATACATGAGAGCATATCTCAAAAAACAAACGATCACTGTATGTTGTGAGTGCAGTGTTTTGACATGTGTGAGTGTTTTACCTGTATATCTGTCTGTCTGCCACACATGTGCCTGGTACCCATAGAGACTAGAAGAGGGTATCAGATCCCCTGAAACTGGAGTTACAGAGAGTTATGAGCTGTCATATGGATAGGGAGAATGGAACCCAGGTCCTCAGAATAGCCAGGGCTCCTGGCTGCTGAGCAATCTCTCTAGTCCTACCATCTTTTACTATATGTTTATGCAAAGTAGCATTCTCAGCATTGATGTTTATAAAATGAAAATATCAAGAAGCAAGTTGGGCAGGTTATGTAGGCTCACCAGTTTGTAGTTCCCGGGACAAAGGGACACACTTTTAAAAGTGTAAAAATCCAGGTGGGCGGCTGACAACTCTGAAAAATGTTGAAAATGTTCTGTATCTCCCTGCATTAAATAGTCTGGCATCATTTAATTCTTTATGTAAAATATAAGAACACTCATCTCATTAATATGCAGATTTTAAGGGTAAAATTATATGTATGCCAGAGGATTGTTTCTATTTATGTATTTTCTTTATTGAGACAGGTTATTGCTTTGTAGCCCTGGTGGTCTGAAACTCACTCTGTAGACTATGCTAGACTAGAATTTGTGGTAATTCTCCTGCCCCTGCTTCCCCAGTACTGGAATTAAACACATGTGCCAGCATGCTCAACTTAATTTAAAAACAAACACACAAACAAAAATACCCAAGTTATTCATTTTATTTACTTTTTAAATTTTATTTTCTGCTCATAGTTGTTTTGCCTGTGTGCATGTCTGTGCACCATGTATGTATGTGCCTGGTACCCAGGGAGGCCAGAGAGGGTGTCTGACTGGAGCTGTAAATGGTTATTAGCCACCATGTGGTGCTGGGAACTGAACCCCTGTCCTCTGCAAGAACAGCCAGTGCCCTTAGCTGCTGAGCCATCTCTCCTGCTCCATCGCTGGAATTTGTAATTTGCTTAATTCTCACTGTGATTCTTTGCTTGACTTCTTCAAATCTCAGGATCTTCAGAAAAAACAAGCAAACAAATAAACCAAGCAAACAAACAAAAGACCAAGGACTGTAAAGGCCGGGAGGTAGCTCAGATGGTAGAGTGCTTACTTGCGCAGCACACATGAAGCCCTGGCTTCAATCCCGACACTGATAAACTGAGAGCGATGTTCTGAGCCTTCAATCCTAACATTAGGAGGGTGGGGGCAGGAGGAGCAGACGTTCAAGGCCATTCTCGACCTAACAAGTTCCAGGCCAGCTTGGGATGCATGAGATCCCATTTTAAAAACAAAAACAGCTTCCGTGTCCAATAGCAGTGGTTTTGAACTGAGATTAAAGTCCCGGGGTTTCCCAGAAGTACTTCTGAGTTTAATGTTAGTGGCCGTGACCGGCAGGGAGGCCATGCATTGGGCATCTACATTTTACATGCCCAGGTCTCAGTAGCTCTAAAATACCAGCCAGGGGCAGAGAGTGCTGGAACTGTTGTGGGAGGTTCTGGGTTTCAGGAGAAGCAAGTTGGGCAGGTTATGTAGGTTCATCAGTCTGTAGTTCCTGGGACAAAGGGACACACTTTTAGAAGTGTAAAAATCCAGGTGGGCGGCTGACAAAACGCTTGGTCAGACTTTCATGGTTCAGTCATCTCATGTCCTCACTAGGCAGCATTAGAATATATCCCCCAGGGCCCAGGAGGTGTCCAATATTTTAACATTGTTATTTACAAAGTTCACACTTGAGAATCGGGCAATTGATTTTCAAATATCGTACTCCTATCCCAGAAAACAAAAACTCCTTTTCCTGTGTCCTGAGCCCAGACTTCAGCTCTCTTTTTATACTCTGGCACCAGAGGACAGTCCTAGGTCCAGCAGTAAGTGTCATAGCAGGACTGTCATTTAAAAAACTTCTGCTCTTTGACAAGAGTGTTGGTGCAGAGCCAAAACTGTAACCAGCGTGGTTTTATACCTCCAGAAGAATCTCAAGGAAAAGTACTACAGATAGCAGGGTCAAGACAATAGAGAGAGCCAACCAGTTATCGGAAAACTGGGAGAACACACTCTTCTCCCTGGTCTAGCCCACAGAGGGTTGGAAAGAGCCTGGTGCCCATGGAGGCCAGAAGAAGGCGTCGCATCCTCTGGAACTGGAGTTGTAAATGGTTGTTAGCCACCATGTGGGTGCTGCGAAAGTGTGTAGCCTGAAGTCACCTTTGAGATGGTATCATGTGAAGCTGAGGAATTCCATGGAATCGGGTAGGTAGGCTTAGCAGTCCCCCTCCCCCACTTTCTCAAGGCAGGGTCTCCTGCAGTTGAGGCTGGTCCCAGACTGCTATGTAGCCACGTCATAGCTGATCCTATCCCTCTATCACCCAAGTGCTAGTATTGTATGCATGGATCAGCACATCTGTCTGGCTTAGAAACTTTGAATAAACATTATTTTCAGGGTCATCGAGACGGTTCCCTGGGTGAAGATGCTTGCTGCCCAGATCTGGTGATATGAGTTTGAACCCATGTAAATGTGGACAGAGGAACCTACTCCATAAAGTTGTCCTCTAGTCTGCACACTTGTGCCATGGCATACATCCCTTGCCACGCACATATCATGCTCACACCACACACACACACACACACACACACACACACACACACACACACACGATAAATAGAAAACAACAACATGTTGCCTGTTTGTCATGGTGTCCTATACCATACAGAAGGTTAAGGTAAGTTAGATTCAGTCAATAGATCCTTGAGGCTCAAAATAAAGTTGGGCATGGAGCTAGAACTCAGTTGGTAGTGTTTGCTTAGGATTCACAAAGCCCTGGGTTTGATCCTCACATCACATACACAGGCATGGTGGCACATGCCTGTAGAGGTAGGAAGATCAGAAGATCAAGGCTGTTCTTGGCTAAAAACAACTCCAAGACCAACCAGAGGTTTACACATGATCTTGTCTCAAAAGTAAAATGAAAGTAATATTGTTAGCATTCTGACTCTGAGGCAAACCTGAACAAGTTTTGGACCCTGGAAGTTGAATGATTGTGAGGGGAGGGGAGGGCAGGGAAGGGGGTGGGAGGTAGGGTGTGAAGGTTGGGCTGGTGTTCTTGGCAACATGCAAGTGAAAACAGCTAGCCAGATCCCATTGCTTAATGTTTCCCCTATGTATTGTATCTTTTCCTCTTTACTGTTCCTACTCCATCCGCCTCAGGTTCTGAAGTCTTTGCTATCTCCAAATAAATTCTTTTTCATTTCTAGGCAGATGACTTCCCACTTCACAGACAAGAGCCTTGACCGAGTTGTCTCTGTCCCCCAGTGGCCTCTCCTTCCCATCTGCCTGTGAGGAACTGTGAACTGGGCTGTGCCCAGCCTCAGACCACAGCCACTCCCCATGGTCACAGGCAAACCCAGGAAGCAATTTTAGTTCATATGCGGGCTCAGTGTGCCTGGTTCATCCTGTAACACAGCGAAGGTCAGCACACAAGTGTAAGCACGCCTATGTCATCTGGGTATATCTGTGGACCCCCACCTCAGAAAGAATATGGGCAGATGTTGGTCTTTAAACTCCTTCAGTGTTTGCTCTAAACTAGGAGTGATGTCCTCATTTCTGAGTCACCCATGGGTTGCTGAGCTGTCTGATTTGCATCATCTCGGATGTAAACTCAGCTCCTCCATTTCAAACCCACTGATACCCAGGCAGGGGACCCTCCCTGGACACACCCTACTGGCATGACACACCTGCACAGTCGCTCACATCTGAAGCCATTGGTTTCAAAGAATGTTCTAGGCCCTTCCTCAGAAGCACACATGAAAGGACAGAGGGGATGCTTCCTAGGGTAGCTCACCCACGGTGTTGTCTATGTCTTCTTGCACTAGTGTGATTTCTCTACAGTGGTGACAGGTTGGGGGCTGTGACTTCTTGTGTGTAGTGGCCTTGGGGATACCCTGTCCCTTCATCATCTTCACACCCTGCCTCTGGCTCCCCTCCTGCCTCTGGGCCTGCTCCTTCTGTTGCCTCGTAGGTTACCTCTTCCTTTTTAACCTTAAAAAAAAGGCAGAGTGGCGGTGGTACACACCTGTAATCCCAGCACTTGGGGAGGCAGAGGCAGGCAGATCTCTGTGAGTTTGAGGCCAGCCTGGTCTACAGAGTGAGTTCCAGGACAGCCAGAGTTACAACAGAGAAATTCTGTCTCAAAAAAACAAACAAACAAAAAAAAAGATTTATTTAATGTGCATGTGCATTTTACCTGCATGTATGTCATATGTTAATTAAAAAATTAAAAGAAAATAAAAAGAGAAAATCCTTTAAGGCACAATGATGCCCATGGCAAGAGCAGAGGCGGGTGTTAAAATTCCTAAAGGGATACCTGACGAGCTGTTCTTCAATCCACCTTGTAAATATTTAGACTTTAATACCCACCTCAAAAATGATAATAGACATATAGAAAACTGGAAAAGAATGCTAGAAAGAATTAGAATATTCTTGTCCTTGGATTCTCCAAATATTGACATTTGTCATGACTACTTTGTCACCACCCCCCGATCATGCATATTCTTCATGAACTATAGTGAATAAATTATAGACATAATTGTCTTTATATATACACATATTTATATTCTGTTATTATTTGTATGTGCACGTTTTTCTTTTTCTTTTCTTTGTTTTTTTGAGACAGGGTTTCTCTGGCTGTCTTGGAACTCACTCTGTAGACTAGGCTGGCCTCGAACTCACAGAGATCTGCCTGCCTCTGCCTCCTGAGTTGCTGAGATTTAAAGGCGTGCGCCACCACCACCCCGGCACTGTGGAGCACTTTCATATATTTTCATTATGTGTCTATTTTCTTACTTACATGCTATGTGGGGGAGGACATATGCACTGTGGAACATGTATGGAAGGCAAAGAAAGACTTTCAGGAGTCAGGCAGGGTTCCAGAACTGAACTCAGGTTGTTGTCCTTGGTGGCAGGTACCTTTACCAACTTAGCCAGCTCACTGCCTCGAGGCATAATTTTCTTACGCCCCTAAATACTTTAATTTGCATCTCCTCAAAAGCACATTTTTTAAAATTTAAAATGATGACCAAATTGAGAAAAGCGGCACAGATGAAGTGTGATTGTTTAAGCTGTAAACTTTATCTCAGTTTTTACTAGTGATCATGATGCAATTCTAGCAAGGAGAAAAAAAAGGGTTGGCTTTTGTTTGTTTTTGTTATTGTTCCTTTTCTGGTTCAGATTCTAATCTGTGACCCTGTGCTGAAATCCATAGTTATATCTGTTTCTCAGTTGCCTTCCTTCACTCTGCCCTTTGTGGCCTTGATGGTTTTTGAAGAGCACAGGACAGTAATTTTAGGGATTGTCCTTCCATGTGAGTTTGTCTGATGGCCCCTGGGATTAGATTGGGATTATATGTTTTGGGAGGGACTACTACAGAAATGCTGTGTGGCCTCAGGGAGCCCTATCAGGAGGCGCTTGATGTCACCCTGCCCCTTACTGTCGAGTTTGACTGTGATCACTCAGGGATGGTGTCTGCCAGCTTTCTTCACCACACAGCTACTTCCTTCTTCAAGATGAATGGTGTCATGAATGGAAGACACTGAGGTATTGCAAAATTCTGGCTCTCTCTCTCTCTTTTTTAAAGGTGTGTATTTGCACTATGTGCATGTGTGTGTGTGTATGCACACAGGGGCCGAAGGCTGACATCCATGTCTCCCTCAGTTGTTTTCCTGTCTTGTGTTTTGAGGCAGGTTCTCTCACTGGACCAGACACTCACTGATTAGCTAGGATGGCTGGCCAGAAAGCTCCAGGAGCCCTCTGTCTACAGTTCCCTTGTGCTAGGGTTACAGGCTCATGCAGCCACTCCCGGCTCTTTTCCTTGGGTGCTGGGAGTCTGAGCTCAGGTCAGCATGTTTGTGCAGCAGGCACATTTCCTACTGAGATATCTCTCCTGCCCAAATGCGTGTCTCTTAACGCTGACGTTCCCTGGACTGCATCACCAGCCGCGGGCTTCCCTGGTGCCTTTCAAACCTATTTCCAGACATTATTGTTGTTTTGTTTTGTTTTGATTTTGTTTTTCGAGACAGGGTCTTTCAGTTGTAACTCTGGTTGTCCTGGAACTCACTCTGCAGACCAGGCTGGCCTCGAACTCACAGAGATCCACCTGCCTCTGCTTCCTGAGTGCTGGGATTAAAGGCATGGGCGTACCACCGCCCAGCATTTCCAGTCATTATTATTCTGGATGACATCTCCCTCGGAGGATGACCACAGCCATTTGAGTCTGCTCTTCCGCTCAAGGCCTTGCCCCCGTCCACTGTAAACTTGCCCCCCTTGCTGTTTCTGATGACAGCTCAAGATGCCAGTGTGCTCCTGGCTGTCCATCAGCCCAGGCTTCTCCTTTCCCCTTGGACTTCACGTAAGATCTGCACCCAGACCCATTATCTCACATTTCTAACCCCCCACTCCTTGCTTCAGGCCTTATCAGCCCCTCAGGCACCTGCCACTGTCTCCTCCCTGGTGGTTGTACCTTTCCCTCTGAGTCATTCTCCATCTTGTGTCAGAATGAGTTTTCTGAGCTGTGGCACTCAGCATGGAAGCCGAACAGGAGAGCCGAATGCTACAGAACCTCTCAGTGGCCTCCCATGGGCTGGTAGACCCCGCCAACCCCTTCTTTATGGCAGACCTTGTCTACTTTCTCATAGTCCACCATGGCCATGTTTACCATTTCCACCTCAGTTTTCCCTGCAGGGACTCTGTCCCTGCCACACTCAGGGACAACTCTTGGTGCTAATTGGTATCTGCCTTACCCCTCATGTCGCCCACCATGGATGGCAGTTCCTGAATCCCAGGCACGGTTCAGATGCCCTCCCTAGGTGCTCCCCTCAAACCCTGACCTTGCCTCCCCCACTGAGGCACTTCATGCTTTGAAACAGATTGTGTACTTTGGTGCCTTCCACTCGAGCCGAGACCTCTCTCCCGCCGGTCTTGCACATTCCTCGTCGGGAACCAGCTGACATGCGATGGCTCCCAAACACGCTCCACAAATATTTGTTGAAAAAAGTTGGTAAGAGTGCAGCAGGGAGGGAAAGCAGGGCTCTGATAGGACGGTGGGGTTTTTGTTGATCTGGAGAGAGTTGCCAAGATTCTAGTGACTCAAAGACAGGTTATGAGGGCAGTCCAGTGCTCACAGGCCTAGAAGACCCAGGAGGCAAACCAGGAAGAATAGCAAAGAAAAATCTGAGGCAGGGCATCATCAGATAGCCAAGGAGCATGTGACCCAGAAGGGCTAGGGCTCCAAAGGAACAGGTTTTCCACAGCCTAGGTGACTCAGAGGGGCTGGGCTCCCAGGCTTAGGCAGGAGACATGCCAGATAAGAAAGCCAGGCTTCTGCCCAGGTGGCCAAATACACGGCCGAAATCCTCCATTGACTTGGCAGCCAGTCCACCCTCTGGTTTCCTAGGGAACCAAGGGCCACACAATCTACATTGCGACTTGGCACGCAGCCTGGGACATTTTATGAGGGCCAGATGGCCAGACTCCGCACGTTGTCTGTGATGCGGGGAAGGCAGCCTGAGGGTCTCGGGGCAGGACTCAGCACTCGGGCTGGGAGAGCCTGAGGAAGGCTAGGATCTCATGTGGGCCACATAGGCAAGACAGGCAGGACAGAGGAGGGAGTGTGTGAGCCACAGCCTGGAGCAAGTCCAGCTGGGGAGGTCTTTGACAAGTCAAGATAAGCCATGAATTGAAAAGAGACCAGGGATGGAGTGATGGTTTAGTGGTTAAGATCATGTACTGTTCTTGCAGAAGACCCAAGTTCAAGTCCCAGCCCCCATATTAAGCAGTTCACAGACACCTGTAAGTCCAGTGACAGGGAATCCAACTTCCTGTCTGGCCTCAATGCAACCCTGCATTCACATGCACATACCCTACACAGACACGGACAAAACAAACAAACAAACAACTAAATGAAACAGAAGGTAATCTTTCTTAGTTGCATCATAGCTTCTTGGACACTCTAACTCATTGGTCAGGGACACTCCACTCTAAATAGCTCTGGGTCCCAAAAAAGGGCTACATCGGGAAGCCAAGGAACCAGTAAGAAGTCTCTAGAGCTGAGTTTCCTGAGAAAGCAGGAAATGACTAAAATGGAACTTAATTAACTCATGTTTTCTGTCTTGATTTTACTCAGTGGATGCGTAGTTTAAAGTCATTCAGAACATGTGTACTGGCAGTCAGAATTAGGCTGTTATGTAACAAGGAAGGGAAACCATTTGTCACGCCTAGTTGTCGATGGGCACAAACTGCTCAGTGTGTTAGGTTTTGTTTCCTGGTGGTAGCAAGAATCAGGGAGAAGGAACATCTGGGCAGTGATTTCAGGGGCTGTCAGCCAAGAGGAAAGCCCGTGATGGCTTCCTGGCAGGACCCTGGGCTGGAAATCTGGGCAACTCACTCCAGATGACAGCAATAAGAAACCTGGCATTCAGAGGTTCCTGTAGAGGCACGGAGTCTCTCACACAGGTGGGCCGCTGCAAGCTCAGTGCCCGTGGAGGAAAATAGGAGATAAATTAGAGGAAGGAACAGCCAGGTGGGGTGGCACAGACCTTCATCCCATCGTGTGAGAGGCAGAGGCAGGCAGAGCTCTGTGAGTCCACGCCAGCCAGGCCTGCATAGTGAGACCTTGTCTTAAAGAAGAGAGAGAAAGGGAGAAAAAGGGAGGGAGGGAAAGAGAGAGGGGGGGAGGGAGGGAGGGAGGGAGGTGGGGGATAGATACAGACAGAATACTAAGTTGGAGGCAGGTATGTGGTGGTAGAAGAAGCCAGCCCAGCGTGCCCAGTCCTCTTTCTCTATGGCGTCACAAATGACTGCACAATATGGATTTAAGGGACCGTCTTCATTACCATCAGCACCCTTATCCTCATCATGACTGCTCTCGCTCTCATCACCACCAAATCACTATCTCCTGATCACCTTCAATCTGTTCGATCACCTTACTTTATTCTCGCAAAACGCTGTGAGTCAGGAGTTGTTGTCCCCCAAAAGGGAACCAGGTTTCAGGGACGCTCAGTGACTTGCCTAAAGTCACATACCTAGGGACGGTGGAGCCAGACTTTGCCTCCTCTCCTGGGTCAGGAGCAGACTGTAGCTACTCAGTACCTGTGTGGTACTCTATGTTTTGTTTTTGTTTGTTTGTTACTGTCGTTTTGTTATTTGCTGTTGTTTTTATCTGTAAAATGGGGAGATGGCGGTAAGAAACCTACTTCCAAAGGAGGAACTGAGGATCCAATGGGAAAGTACAGAATGAACTGATTTCAGGAGAGCCGATGCCTGATTTAGCAATTGTAGTTCAAGTTGCCAGGTTAAATTTGAATTTTAAATAATTAAAGGGTAGAAGCCAACGAGTTAGCTCAACAGGTGAGGGTGTTTGCCACCAAGCCTGATGCCCTACGTTCAAACCCCAGTCCACAGGGTGAAAGAGAACCAGCCCTTGCAAGTTGACTTGGACTTCCACAGGGGCCCCTGGCATGCACACACACCCAATAAGATACATCGATACATAGATAAATGTAAAATGTTTGTAAATCCAAATAATCAATAAAGACATTTTAGAATAAAAAATCTTGTACTGCTTGGCAAGAACTTAGCCACCGTAAATCCCCAACCCCAGCTTGAATGTTTGGGACATGTTTACGCTAACTGATATTCATTGTTTGGCTGAACTTGAAATTCATTTGACTGTGCATCCTGTGCTTCATCTACCACTCTATGGAAGCTGCCATGCTGGATACCCCAAGGCCACAGCTGGCTCAGCTGCAGAGCTCTCTGCTCTCACGAAGCCTGTCTTTGCTCCCGTGTCCACCCTGCCTCAGCCTTCAGCTCCCGGAGCCTTGCGCACCTGTCCTCTTGTTTCCTCCTGGCCTTTTTCTCCTTCATGCCTCCTGCTCCAGATTTCCCTGGTCTTCGTGGCACGTTCTTCCTCCGTCTTTATGGCTCGAGGAGCAAAGGTCACGCCAGCTATACACATCGGCACCGTTTGCTTATTTTCCTACCAGCCCATCTGCCCTCCTAACTAGGCTCCAGAATATTCCAGCAGGAATTGTGGGTTTCAGTTGTATGAGTGGGTGCAGAAGTGAAAAATATTGTCTTGTAACTGGGGAGCCACCTCCATCTTCGTCTGGGGTTGTCTGCAGCCCATGGTTGGCCTCGCCCCTAGCTCCTCCCCCTGCCCATTATCCCCCCCAAGACCTCAGCACCCCAGACCCTTGTCCTTTCAGCCCTATGTCCCCTTAGCACCTCTTCCCTCAAGTCCTCAGCCCTCCAGGCTCTTGTCTAACCAGCCCCTTGCCACTCTCATGACGTGTTCCTCCCCCCTCGCCCCCACCCATTCCTCACCCCTCCAGCCATGTCCTAGGTCTTCACCATTCCCCAGGCCCGCCCTCCCAGGCGCCAGTTTCCCAAGCCTCAGACTTGTTTCACTTCTCTTTTCCGCGCAGGGATAGCTTGGGTTCAAGGTTGTTTCTTGGCCAAGGAAGTAGGACCCAGAATGCAAGGGGCTGTGCCTCCCTTCAACTATAAGGAGAGGACAGCCAGAGCCTGCAGGGATGGCAACGCACAGCTCAGTGCACACCCTCACACCTCATCTGGGATCACGTGCTGCCCATCCCCCAACCAGGGTGAGCCCCGAGGGACACACCCTCCTGGGAGTCTCTCCTTCTGGTGTGTTCTCTGTCCTTGGCCAGGGCTGTGCCTGCAGTGACTCTGCAGCTGTCTGCCCACTGACCACCAGCTCACCCCATTTCCAAAACTAAGTTTGTCAAACCCGTGGAGCCTAGGGTCTAAGAGAACTTGCTAGGATACAAATTGTCCCTCATCCAGGAAGTTGTCATTGTGTGGGGCTGGAGGAGAGGGTATGCGGGACAGGATTTGCATTTCTGTCTCCTTTCTGGGTAATACTAACCACAGGAGGTCACCCTCACAGCTGCTTCAGTGAAATTTCTGGTCAGTAGGGTGTTGGTGTTTAAGAGACACTTTCTCTGCTAGTGGTGGCGGCGGCACATGCCTTTAATCCCAGCACTCAGGAGACAGAGGCAGGTGGATCTCTGTGAGTTCAAGGCCAGCCTAGTCTACAGAGTGAGTTCCAGGACAGCCAGAGTTACAACAGAGAAACCCTGTCTCAAAAAACCGAAAAAAAAAAAAAAAAAAAAGAGAAAAGAAAGAAAGAAAGAGAAGAGGAAGACTCCCAGGTCAAGGAGGCATCTTCTGCATCTCAACTCATAACGCTGGCAGCCCGCCAACAGGAAAGAATTTATTTAATTCAGGCACTTTAGTAGTGGGGTGTCTTTTCTAGGCCAAGGAAGTAGCATCTAGAATTCAAGATGCCCAGCTAAATTTGAATTTCAAACAACCAATGGAAGGGACCAGCAAGACGGGACTCCAAGTCTGATGATCTGATTTTGATCTAGGAACAATATGAAACACAGGCTGTTCTTGAAGTCATTCACCCAAACTGCCCTTGGACTTCTGACTCCTACCTCAGCTTCTCGTGTGCTCAGATGACAGGAGTGTGTCACCACACCTGAAATCCTCCCCACCAGTATGCTGGCTGCCTGGCTCGGAAACTCAGACTCTACCCTGAGTTTTCAAGGGGGCCACTGAGAGGTTGGAAGTGCAAGTCTGTCCTGTGGCATGTTTATTAGCTAACAAGAAACATGAGAAGAACAGAGAATCATACTCCTTTGGTCTGGGTCCTCTGGGTGCTCAATCAAGATGCCAGGACCTTTGGTGGGTAATGACTCTTAGTTGAGTCTTCCAGGAAGCATGCTCCTGATCAGGGTCATTTCTTCTCTCCAGACATCCTATAGCCACGTGGATGGTCAGTAGACGGATACAGGTCCCCTTTCCCTCCCATTTGGAACAGCTTTGAAGGTCCTTTCAGCTTTGAATCTCTGTAGGGCTAGCGGAGGCCCTGCCTGCTTCCTTCTCTTGGGATCTCTTGGGACAGTGGTAACTGTTTTCTGACAGTCCAGGTGCACTCTCTGCCTGCCAGCCTCTGTCTCAGTCTGATTCCTTTGGGAACCTAAGACATGTATTTGCCTCTAAATCTGGGGATGCTAGTGTAGATCGTCAGTGTTCCTGGAGTTCAAAGACGGTGGTAAGACCATGAGGGTAAGGGTGCCTGGCTTCTGGTCCCTGCTCTCACTTCACTGACTTCCTGCTCTGTAATCCTGGGTCCACATGTGGCCCCAGCCACTGCTCAGTGCCTTTCCTGATACACAACCTGCTTTAGAGATAAATTCTTCACTGTGATCTTTTGTCAGCAGCAGCCCCCCCCCCCCAAGCCATTTGGGTAGATGTCATCCTTAAGAAGAGATTATATGAGGTATGGTAGCATGCAGGAAGCAGAGGCAGACAGAATTCTGTGAGTTCGAGGCCAGCCTGGTCTACATAGTAAGTTCTAGGCCAGCTAGGGCTACATAGTGAGACCCTGTCTCAACTAAGAAACAAACACCCCCATCTTCCCATCCTGTGCACTGCCAGGGCCCCTAAGAGCTAGTAAGATGTCTTGGTGGGTAAAAGCTCTTGCTACAAAGCCTGGCAATCTCTGGAATCTCATAAAGTTGAAAGGAGAGCTAACTCCACAAAATTGTACTCTGACCTCCACCATGGCATGCATATACACCCCCATCATACATATAAACAATAACAACAACAATAGAAGTACAATTAAATTAAATTAAAAATAAAATTACACACACACACGAGCGCGTTCATTGGGGAGATAGCTCAGTTGGTAAAGAACTCACTGTATAACAAACTTAAGGACCTGGGCTCGACCTCCAGAACATATGTTTCTTAGTGTTCATTGCATTTAATTGGGGTTTGCTTACAGTTTCAGAGGTTTAACCCATTGTCATCATGGCAGGGAGCATGGTGGCACACAGGCAGACATGGTGCTGGAGAGGTAGCTGAGGATTCTCCATCCTGATCCTCAGGCATCAGGAAGACAAAGAGAGATGGCTCCTGGCACAGGCTTTTTGAAAAATCAAAGCCCATCCCCTAGTTACACACTTCTCTAACAATGCCATACCTCCCAATCCTTCTAATCCTTTCATACAGTTCCACTCCCTGGTGACTAAGCATTCAAATATATGAGCCTATAGGGGAACATTCTTATTTAGATCACCACAACATATTTAAAACTGGGTGTTTGTCACTTGTAACTTCAGAGCTGAAAAGGCTTACCAGCTAGTCAGTCAGCCTAGCCTTCTTGGTGAGTTCCAGGCCAATGAAGGACCTTATTTCAAAAAAAAGGTGGCTGGTGTTCTGAGACATGGTGTCAGGGTTGATCTCTGGCACACACAAACACATGCTTGTGTGTGCAATCCTGATGTGCGCTTGTGTGAACATGTACACACACACACACACACACACACACACACACACACACACACACATGTTTACTCATACCCAAGGAAAAAAAAGACAAGAAAGGAAAAAGGCTGAAGCAGAAATAAAATCAGGATGATTCTAGATGCTCAGACAACACACAGACCTTCAGTGAGTATTGAATGAGTTTCTGGAGGGTTGGCCAAACATTTCCATGTGTGGATTCTTATCAAATAACATTGGTGATACTAGCTAATCTTGAGAGTGTGAAAATGGTCCCACCATAATATGGTGGAGGTTTTTGTAAACAGTGGCTCCTGAGTTTAAAGTTCCTCAAGTCTTACAGAAGTGAAATGAAAAGTCATAGTCTATGTAGAACATGTGACTGAAGGATTATCTCAAATGTTCCCAACCCACTATTAGGCAGAATTAGCTTCCTCTCCACGGATGAGCACTGTACCCCACATCATCCTCTCTATAGCTGGGTACCACTCCTGTGCCTCTTCCTAGCATCACCACCTCCTTTTCCCTTCCCTCTTCCTTGTCCTCCTTTTTTTGGGGGGGAGGGAGGAAGGTGTGTGTGTGTGTGTGTGTGTGTGTGTGTGTGTGTGTGTGTGTGTAAGTGTACATATGGGTGTGCTCACATGTACATGCAAAGGTAGAAGCCAGAGGCCAATGTCTGATGTCTTCCTCTACCATTCTCCACTTTGCTTTTTGAGACAATCTCTCATTGAACTTGAAGCTTACCATTTCAGTGAGACTCGTGTCCAGGAAGCTCTCAGCATCTGCTTTTTCTCTGTCCTAGTGCAGGGGTTACAAATGTGCCCAGACATGCCCAGCTTTTACGTGGATGCTGAGAATACAAACTCAGGGCCTCATGATTACATAGCAAACACTTTACCCACCGTCTCGTCATTCCTCTTTCTCTTGTTCTGCCTGTTCCTCTTGCTCCTCTTCTTCCTTGTATTTTTTTCCCTTACAGACAGGGTCTCACTATGTAGCCTAGGCTTGTCTGGAACTTGCTATCTAGTCCATGCTGGCTTTGAACTCTCTAATCTCCTGCTTCATTCTCCCAAGTACTAGGATTACAGGCAGAAGCCATGATACCTGGCCCAACTGCCTCTTTTCAAACCTCCTCAAGAACAAGGACTGTGTGTTTTCAAGTTCCCAAATGCCTGACACACTAGAGGGACCTTATAAATGTTTATTGGGAAAAGAAGAAAATGATATGTTTTGTTTCAGAACTAATCTAGCATGAGAAAGATAGGGCAGTTAATTTTAATTGGGACAAAACTTCATTCTTCTAAAATTCTTGATGGTGATAAAAATGAAGTAAAAAAAAGCAGAGATTTTTGCCAATGGCAGCACAAAAAAACAAGACTGATTAGACAAGAAGAAAAGAACGTTCTCTGGGAATCTGTGTTCATTTAATTCTCAGCCCCCCCCCTTAGAAACTAGAACTTTCTGTATCTTCTCAGGCAGTGAGGACACTTCAGGGAAAGGGTATCACGACCGCTGTTGCTATACTGTGAGATTGACTTCATCTCCCAGGTCTAATTCTGCCTGGTTTTGTTTTCTTTAAGATTTATTTTATTATTTGTAACTATGTGTATCTCTGTATGTCTGTGTACAGATAGGTTCACACAAATGCAGGCGCCCACAAAGACAAGAAGTGGATATTAGCAACCTGGCATGGTGCTGGGAACAGAACTTGGGTCCTCGGAAAGAGTAGTACGTGGTCTTAACTGCTGAGCCATCTCTCCATCTCCATCTTTGTTTTTTTTTTTTTTTAAATTAGTATTTGCTTGCTGGTGTATGTGTATGTGTACATGTTTTAGTGAGCACATGCCATGACCTTCACAAATGAAGGGCAAAGGACAACCTACGGGAGAGAGTTCTCTCTTTCCAACAGTACCTAGGGCTGGTACTCAGGTGTCAGATTTGGTGGCAAACACCTGTACCTGCTGAGCCATCTTGTAGGTTGTATTTATAAATAGATATCTTGGTTAGTTTTAACTGTCAACTTGATACAACCTAGGAAGAGAATCTCAATGAGAATTGTCTATAGCAGGCTGGCCTGTGGGCATGACTATTGGGAGATTGTCTTGATTACATAAATGGATGTGGAAAGACCCAGCCCACCATGGGCAGCACCATTCCCTGTTTTGGGGTCATGGTCTGTATAAGAGTTGAGAGGTGAGTGGAGAAGGAAGCATACATGCATTCATTTCTCTCTACTTTTGGCTGTGGATGTGATGCAGCTATAGCTGTTTTAAGTTCCTACCTCCTGACTTCCCCACAATGACTATAACCCGGAACTGTGAGCTAAAGTCAACCCTTTCTCCCCCTTTCTGTTTTTTGCATGGTGTTTTATCACAGCAACAGGGACAATAGGCAAAACAGGACAATTAAGATCCCCAGCTCCTTGGAGCTCCACTTACAACTGGAAGGAAATCTGTATAGTCAGGTGACAGACAGGCACATAGAGATGCCCAGGGAAACTGCACTTTTACATTTACCAGGAAAAATGTTCTGTGCAGCGCCTTTCCGTGTGTGCAGGCATGAAAATGACTTGAGTTGCTAATGGGTGCTTCTGAGCTGGGTCTGGTGGCATAAGCCTGTAATCCCAGCCACTTGGGAGCTCAGGAAAATTATAAGTTCAAGGACTGCCTGGCAACTTAATGAGACCCTATCTCAAAGCACTTTGCCTTCATGCACCCAGGCCCTGGGTTCAACCCCTAGTAATATACAATGAAGGCATTTGTGTACATTTCCCATGTAATACATTTGTTTTCGTTCTTGAGTCGTTCTGTTCTCTTTCCCCCCAGAAATGATTGTTTTAGCATCAACATATCTTCAGCGTGTGAGTGTGAGTGTGGCTGGAATGGAGCCCAGGACCTTACACATGCTAGACATATGAACTACAATTCCAACCACAAAATCTTGACACACACACCATTTGAGGTAGAGTCTTACGTAGCCCAAGATAGCTGGGAACTCATGATGTAGTCAAGGGTGAGCTTGAACTTCGGATTCTCTTGTGTCCACCTCCCAAGTATTGAAATTATGGAGGCATGCTCCCACATCTGGTTTCTGTGGCACTGAGGAATCAAACCCAGGACTTTGTGCATACTGGGCAAGCACTCTACCAAAGTGAGCTACGTCCCCAGCCTCAGGATGCTGAGCTGGTCCCACCTTGCAGTCTCAAGGTCAGATTGATGTCAGGTGTCAGGGCTGGGACGCAAACCCTAGTCTCTAACACACCAAGCCTGCCGACTACTGGCGCATCCTGCCTGCTTTCCATGACCGAGAAGACACGAAGGAAGCAGTGGCCTTTGCTCCATCAGTAGGAATGGAAGTCTTGCTGTATCCATTTCAGATCTTCTGTCTTTGGCACAGCCTGTTTGATTTGAGCTGCTTGGCCGTATCCACCCAGCCCTACGTCACTAGTGCTTAGTGCTCAAGGTTAGGGTGTCATCTCATTCATTCTCTCTCCTCCACTCCTCATTCCGTTTGCCCCTCCTCTCTCCGTCTCCTTCCCTTTCTCTCTTTCCTATATTTTACGGAGACTCATTGGTTCCCTCCACAAGACAGTTTCTTCTATTTCTGCTTAGTCGACTATTGAACTTCCTTCCACTCCCTGCCTACTTCCACTACGCAGGCGCAGGCAGCAACCACCCTCCTCAGATCCCGCGTGGGCAGCACTCCCAAAAATGCTTTGCTAAGGTGAATCCACAATGGAGGCACAGAACTTTCCAGAAAAAAGATCTGGCTTCTCAGAAATCTTCTTTTACTAATTAGTAATTATTCTATTATGGTATTCATATTCTGGTAAGTAGGGGGCAGAGAGAGGAGGGCGCGCACGGCCTTTTGCCCCTGAGGTTGAGGAGTTCTATCGATGCCTCCTTCTCCACCACCGTGAATGTGACAGAGTCAGGAAGGCTGGGTACCAGCGACCCCTCAGATCATTCTCTCCTCTTTCCAGAGTCACTTCCCACCAGCCTTCACGTGGTGCTCCAAGATGCCTTGTCTACTGTTATCTGGCCTGAGAGTCATTCCCAGAGGCTTCATGGCTTACCAACTCGAGGCAGCGCGCTCCTCATTGGTTGCCCGAACTCCCTAAGGAACTTTTCAAAGACTGGGAGTGAGTGCTCCCTCTACCTGCTAAGCAGCTATGGTTTCCCACTTAAGTGTAAAGGGAATTCTCTGAGAATTCTTGTGTGGTCCCTAACTCTGTAACAGCAGTTCACTGTGGTTGGCTAAAAGTGTCTGTTTGATGTGACATGAGGAGCAGGGGAGGTAGCTCAGTGGTTAAGAGCACTCGTAGTTCTTGCAAAGGACCCAAGTTTGGGTCTCAGTACCAATATGGTGGCTCACAACCATCTGTAACCCCAGTTATATGGGGTCAAGGGGATCTGACTGCCTCTTCTGACCTCCACAGGCACCAGGCACTCACGCGGTACATGTACATGCTTGCAGGAAAAACATTCATACACTTAAAATAAATAAATCTAAGAAAATTAATGTGACATCAAAGTGGAAAGGAGGTTGCTAGGAGTCGAAGGGGCTTGGGGGAGGACCAACAATAACAAAGTACATGAAAATGTCCTAATAAAACCTATCTGTTGTATGCTAATCAAAAAAGGAGCATGGGCTAGGGATGTAGCTCGGTTGGTAGAGCGCTTGCCTAGCATCCAGGAAGTCTTGGCTTTGATTCCCCGCAACACATAAATCATGTATGGCCCATGCCTGGAATCCCGGAACTTGGGAAATGAAGACAGGAGAATCAAAAGTTCAAGCTCATTCTTGGCTACCTAGTGACTTCAAGACTACATGAGATCCTGTCTCAAAAAACAAAATAAGGCCCAGGAATACCTGTGAGTTCGAAGACAGACTGGTCTACACAGTGAGTTCGAGGCCAGCCAGAGCTACACAGAGAGATCCTGTCTCAAAATAAACAATTAGAATAAATAAAAGAAAAGAAAAGATAAAGTCAAACAAAACCCAAAGCAGCCTCACCCCACATTCAGTAAACAACAACAAAAACAATAATAATTATGTCCGTGCTGGGGGTGTAGTAACTCTATATCAAGAGCTATTCTGAACCCACAAAACAAAACTCAAGGGACTGGAGCAATGGCTCAGAGGTTAAGAGCACTGACTGCTCTTCAAGAGATTTGATCCCTAGCACCCACATAGTAGCTCACAACTGTCTGTAACTCCAGGTCCTAGGGATCCATCAGCCCTTTTTTTTGGCCTCTGCAGGCATGCACATGGTACACAGACATACATGCAAGCAACCCCCACACACACACAAAATAACAGTTATTAAAGAAAAAATAAACAAAGTTTAAAAACAAGACTTGAAGGTTTCAGACTGCTTTTAAGTAATCTAACTGCATCTCAGAACAAAGTATAAAAATAGTAAAAGAAACACCAAACCCTAACATTCAATAATGTAATAGCCACAAAGTCTAGCCTCCAAACAAAAATTATTACTAGGCAAAGAAACACACACACACACACTCACACAAGAAAATATGACTTATGTTGAGAAGAAAAATAAATCGGTAGAGTCAGACCCAGAATTGATACAGTAAATATATTTCATATCCTCAAAAACATAGAAAAAAATGAACTCAATAAATATAGATATTAAAGATATAAAAATGATACAGATTGTGCCTGTGGGATGTCCAGGCATCTATGGGATACTCTAGTTTCTGTAGATGTCCTGGTAGCTCCAGGATATCTGAGTGCCTTCAAGAGGTCCTGGTGCCTGAGGAAGGTCTGGGTGGCTATAAGAGGTCCTGGTGCCTGCAGGAAGCCCTGGTGCTTGTGGGCACCTGAGAGATGTCTGGGTACATGCATGGTGTCTCGGTGCCTGTGTGGTGGTCAAGTGTCTGCAGGTTGGCCCAGTACCTACGTGATGCCTGGGATCTGCAGAATACCCTGGAGCCTTTGGGATACCCTAGTGCCTAAGGAAGGTCTGGGTGCCTGTGGGAGGCTCTGGTGCCTGCAGGAAGTCCTGTGCCTGTGGGTACCTAAGAGATGTCTGGATACTTACATGGTGTCTCAGTGCCTGTGTGATGGCTGGGTGTCTGCAGGTTGGCCCAGTGTGTGCGTGATGCCTGTGGGCATGGGTGGGCTCCAGCATACTCTGGAGCCTGTGGGATACCCTGGTGCCTGCAGGAAGTACTGGTGCCTGCAGGCTGTCTGGGCACCAGCAAGTGTTCTAGTGCTGTGGGAGGTACTGATGCCTGTGGGAGGTACTGGTAACAGCAGAATGTCTGAGTGCATGTGGAATGTTTGGAAGCTTGTGGGATACCCTAGTGCTTTAGCATATTGGGATGCCTGCTTTGTGTTCAGGGGCCTGGGTGATGTCCTGGTGCCTGCTGGAGGCCCAGGTGCCTATGGGCTTGGGCAGTGAAACCAAACTTTGGGTCAGGCTTCATCATGCTTGGTCTTGAACTAGTATGGACCAGGGGAATGTCCATGATCAGAGCAGCTGCTGCCTGCAAAACCCACGGTGATGCCCATAATCCATGCTCCTGCACTCCTAACATATAAGCTGGACTTCATTTTCTTTACTTTTCTTTTCTTTTTCTTTTTTGAAAGCACAGGGATGGGAGGGTGGAACAAGGAGGAATGGGAAAAGGATGTTATAGATACATTGTATGGAACTTGAACTATTAATAAAAGTAATAAATAAATAAATAAATAAATAAATAAAAGTAATAAAAAATGACCCAGATTAAACTTTCAGAACTTATAAGCACAGCATCTGGTCTGAAATATTATGTACATGAAAAGACAAGGGCAATCCAGTAGGTCAGGTAAGATGGAAACCACCACCAGATCTCCCTGCTGAGGAAATGCATCAGGGCTTTATGGAGCTGGCATTTGAGCTTTCCTCTAAGAGACTTGAACCAACAGAGAGCTGAGAGGGGTGGGCATTTTATATAGGCAGATGCACTTGCTTCGGTTGACTTAATTGGCAGGTCAAGAGGTTCCTGTCTGGAGAGAGCGGGAAAGTAGGTTGAAAAATAAAGATAAAGTAAGTTCATATTTTAAGAGGTTTATTTATTATTTTTACGTGTACATATACTTATCTGTGTAAGTGTGTGTACCGGATGTATGCAGGAATCCAAGAAGTGGGCATCAGATCCAGTGGAGCTGGAGTTACATGATCGTGAGCTGCCATGTGGGTGCTGTGAACTAAACTCGCGTCCTCTGCAGGAGCTGCGGACTGAAGATGTAAGGGCCAGGTATTCATTTATTTGTTGGATGTTTATAATCTGTTATTGCTAATGGGAACTCTGCCTGCTAGGATAAAGAAGTCAACTTAGCTGGAGGGGTGTGGAGATGTCACGGGTAGAGCAGAGTAGGGAAATGAAGTGTCTTGGGAGGATGCTTGTCGCTGACTTGTTGGTGTGAGAGGCTAACATGTGGGACTCTCAGGCTGGCACAGTGGCACTTGGGAGACAGAGGCAGGCGGATCTCTGTGAGGTTTACAGAGTGAGTTCGAGGACAGCCAGGGCGACGTAGAAAAACCCTGTCTCAAAAAACAATAAATAATAATAGTTAAAAAAAAAAAACCCAAATAAAAAACAAACAAACAAAAAAGCGGAGTTCAATTCTTATGGTGTGGGCTACAAGAGTCTGGGCAGGTGTGGCAGGGCATCAGGGAGGGTGTTGACAGGAGGTACTGTTTTAAAGAATAGAATTCATAAAGCCTGGTAAAGACCATTGTGTATTTGACCGGAATGGGTATTGTGGGACAGGGGTGTTGGTGAGGCCTACAGAAAATCGTCACGCTCACTTAAAGGAAAGGGTGAGGAATGTGTGTAAGTTGCCTGCTGGAAAATTAAGTAAAAGTTCTGAGTGTGCAGACGAAGAAGGAAAGCAAGCAATCAGAAAGAGTGACGTCTCATATACAACTATCAGAAGAGGGGGGGCTGCAGCAGGGTTTGTAAGTGGGGTACCATGTTGCCAACTATACTAGTAAGGGTTCTGTAAAAGAGCAGAACCGATGTTCTAGACAGTATATACAATGCATAGTATACACAAGGGACTGACTGGACTGACTTGCACAATTGGAGGCTGGGTAGTCTGTGCTGGAGAGGCAGAGAAGCCAGGAGCTGATCAATACAAGAAGCTGGAAGTCAGAGCTGGTGAGATGGCTCAGTGATTAAGAATACATACGGCTTTGTATAGGACTCCAGATTGCCTCCCACTACCCATGCGAGGCGACTCACATAACTGTAACTCCATTGGATTCAGGAGAATCCAAAGCCTCTGCACTCACATCATGAATACATCCTAACACACACACACACACACACACACACACACACACACACACAATTAAAAATAAAATTATTTTTGTCTTCTTTTCCCTGCTTCTCCTCCTTCGTCTGTGGTTTTTCAAGACAAGGTTTCTCTGTTGTAAGTCTGGCTGTCCTGGAACTCACTATGTAGACCAGGCTGGCCTCACAGAGATCCGCCTGCCTCTGCCTTCCAAGTGTTGGAATTAAAGGCATTGCACCACCATTGCCTGGGCAAAAGTCAAATCATTTTTAAGGAAGCTAGAAGTCTAAAGAACAACAGGGACTAATGATACAGACCCATTTCATCCTCAGACACAGACATTCCTCTCTGGATGTTTCTATGTTGAGAGATTGAAGAAGCTGGAATCTGCTACAGGCAGTAGCAGTGGCAGCAGATACACTTGCTCAGAAAGAGTGGAGTTCATAGGACCTGGCCTGCTTTTTCTTCTTTGTTTATTCCACAGAGCTCCCAGCCTATTGCATGCTGCTGCCCATATTCAGCACAGGTGTTTCCCCTCAATTACTGTCCCATACACCATTCCTCTTTGGAAACAGTGTCGTGACGCACATAGCGGTGTATTTTACTAATTCACTAGGTAATTCTATTTGCATTTCTGCTTTTATTATTTTTTGTTTTTGTTTTGCTTTGAGACTGACTTTCATGTCAGAGCCCATAGCTTGAACTCACATGTAGCTCACACTGGCCCTGAATTTATCCTCCTGCTTCTGTCTCCCGAGTGCTAGGATTACAGTCATGAGCCGCTATAATAGGCTCCTAGGTGATTCCTAACACAAGCACTTGACTGTCCTAGTGGGGACAAAGATGGCAATGCTGAGGTTTCTGGGAGGAATCTGAGGGCCAGTGGAAACACAGTCTGGATGCTGGAAGATTTAGGCTTCAATAGCAGCAAGGTGGAGACTTGAAGGACTCTGAGGAAGAAGTGCTCCTGGTGTTCAGAGGAGTCAGCAAAGATGTCAAGGTGAAGGGGTCAAAGAGGAAGCGCCCAGCTGACTTTGGTGGTGATAAATGCAGAGACAGTGAGGGGCGCTAATACCGAGTATTCTGAGAGTGTGGATGTCCCTGCGGTTTGGGGTTGCTGAGAGTGAGCATTAGGTCTCATTCAGCAGCCAGGGGGTTATTGGCAATATTCTGAGAACCATCCAGACGATGGCCGAGCAGTGCCAATTACAACACTGGGGTTGGAGAGTGATGGAGAATGGGAAAAGCTTAGGTACCAGAGGTTCTCACAGAAGAAAGAAAAGGCTGGGTCTGCTCCTTTCAGATGGACAGGCTCAGGGACACCTTCAGAATTCCTTTTGCTCTTGTTTTGCATTTTCCACAGAAAACCACCATGAATGGAGCTGTTTTTGCCACCAGAAATACTAAAGCATGGCATGCAGGAACCTCCCCCTTCCCCCCCCAGCCGCTTGTAGGAAGAAAGAAAGGAGCTACTGGGATCTGCTTCATAACTTCATAACGGGGTTGAGCCCAGAACAGGAGAGCAGAGAGAAGAACAATCAGAGAGGAGGGCTAGGCTGCTGCAGCGAACAGAAAGGAGGAGGGGAGCCGAGAGAGTGAGGAGGTGTGGCCCCCATCTGTCCTGCGGGTTGCCAGGGCCTGTAGGAGCCTTTCCCATCCTTTGTCCTGGGCTATTGGGCCTGCTCCCTAAGGGCTGTTGATGGAGTCCTAATCACCGCTGGTCAGACTTTTAGCTGTGCTCTGCTTGAATGAATGACACAGCCCATTCACCATGGTCTGTTCAACACGTGACAGTTGTCGTCCTCCTGAAAGGGGCAGTATCTGGCTCTGCGGTATCTGTGGTACAAGAAAAACATACATTTGGGACTGAAAAGAACTCATGGCAAAATTTTCCTCAGGACACAAAATCTAAACTTTCGTCACTGAAGAGAGACTTTGCTCCTAATTTTCCGGAATGACTCAAGTATTTGCTTCAGACAATGACAGAGTGTATCTTGCTTGAATCATTGAATTTTTGTTATTTTTGCAAGAATGTGGGTGGGCAATATGACTCAGTATTTTTCCAAGAGATGTAAAAATTATATTGTCTATTTTGGATCATTTCATGTCGAGATCTGGAGCATTTTTTTCTTGAATTTCAAATCTTGGATCTTAGGGAATTTCTGTTTTTGTTTTGTCTTTCAATCATGTCAGATCTTTTCTTGATAAAAATTTAAAGGAAACATGCTTAACAATAGCTCTAAGTTATGAAGTAATTTGAATGGCAATTCATTCCTACTCTAATTAAGTAAAAGAATGGCTGGAGCTATTGAGCTTCTAGTGTTAGACACAGATCTGGAAGTCATCCTGTTAAAAAGCTTATCTAGCAAGCTGGTTCTGCAGCAAGATGGCTCCTGGGTAGAGGCACCTGCTGCCAAGCTCGATGATCTAAGTCTGACCTGTGGAAGTCACATGCGCTCATATACACGCACACACATGCATACACATAAATAACTGTAATTTAAGAACCACCCTTGTCCGGGGGCTGGGGAGATGGCTCATTCAGTAAGTGCCTGCTGTGCAAGTGTGAACACGTAAGTTCAGATCCCAACACTCATGTGAAAGCCAGGCATGATGGCATGCATGTATAACCCCAGCTCGGTGGTGGATGTCTGTGTACGTGTATCATTGGCTGGCCAGTCTAGCTGAATAATTGAACTCCAGGTTCAGTGAGAGACCCTGTCTCAAAAAATTAGGTAGAGAACAATTAACAAAGATACCTGATCTTTGCCTCCATATGCACATTTAGCACACACACACACACATACATGAGAGGGGGGGGGAGAATATGTAGTGTGTACATATCTGTGGAGTAGTTTTTCAGATTCTGCTTGGATGTGGTCCTCAGACAACTGAGTGCCCTCTGAATGTACTGGGTTTTGGAGAGCGCTTTCGGAAGAAGATAATGCCACTTCAGGACAGATGGTACTGTCACTTTTACTTGAAATTAACTTCCTTTCAGATTCCAAATGCAAGTGCTGACCCTGATCATTATTCTAGATGAATTTCCATATCATAGTTCCACTGAAAAATGATAGCTTTTTTAAAAAATAATAGCTTTTGAAATATCTACTGCTATATTTACCTTCTTGATAAATCAGAAAGGTTCTTTTCTAGTATTAAAAAAATTAGTGTTTAAGCAAGAGACCGAGATATAGTCTCTAAGAAGGGTGAGGGCCTCTGAGGGTAAGAAAGAGAAACCACAGAGGCAGTTCCTTTCATATAGGAACACAGGGAAGAATGGAAGGGAAAAGGCAAAGTCCTCCCGTGTACATACACTGAGAGCACACCCGTGTGAACACAGAGAAGCATGTCCAGCAAAAGCTCCTCCCCATCCCATTGTGCTTCCACTCCTGCTGGAACCACTGAGGAGTCAGTAGAAGCTCATGAGGTTCCAAAACAGGGAGATTTGTACCACGAAGTAAATGAAACCCAGTTGTCAGGGCCCTGTGTTTGCTAGGGCATCTCACAGTGCCCTAGATTGGGTGTAGCATTGTGCTTACATCATTCCACTTAAAATTGTTTCTGGGCTGGAGATAAGGATCAGCAGGTAAAGGTGCCCGCCACCAAGCTTGAGGAACTGAGATCCCTGGGACCCGCAGGTTGTTCTCTGATCTCCACCCGTGAACCATGACAAGTGTGTGCATTCATGCATACACACACACACACACACACACACACACACACACACACACACACTCTAAATAAAATGTAAAAAGAAATTGCTTCAAAACATATTTGAATAGACATTGTGTAAAACTGCCATCTCTTTCCATTCTGACTCTCTTTCCATAACAACTTATCCTGTGGCTGAGTGATATATGAGTAGCAAAAGATACTATTGACATCTAGCTAAGGACATCTGGATCTACTGTCATTTTCTTTGGGTTTTGTGCGATATGTTTCTGTAGTTAGCAGGCAGATCTGTGGAAGGTTGTGCTATTGTTAGCTGTCCCAGAGCAGTAATGGCTACCAGGTGGTGGTATACAAGTCTGCTGGTTAGTTGTCTGTCAACTTGACACAAGCTCGGGTCAACTGAGAAGAGGGAACCTCAATTGAGAGGATGCCTCCACCAGCCTGTGGGGCATTTATTTGATTAATGATTGATGTGGGAGGGTCCAGTCTACTATGGGTGGTGCCACCCCTGGACATCCTACCGTCTGCTAGAACAGAGCAAGCTGAGGAAGCAACAGGGAGCTAGCCGGTAAGGAGTGTTTCTCTGTGTCCTCTACATCAGTTCCTGCCTTGACTGTTCTTCATGATGGATTGTACCCTATAAGATAAGAAAAAAAGGTGCTTTCCTCACCAGGTTGCTTTTGGTCAGTGTTTATCACAGCAACAGAAAGCAAACTGAGACAAGCAGTAAATGTTTAAGATCAGGTTTGCTGACATCTGCCAGTTCCTGTAATAGCTCTACGATGGGCTATCTCAAACTGTCATTGTGACATCACTAATGGGGATTAAGAAGGGCGGCAAGCCGTTCTGTAGCAGCTCTATTTTAGAAGGGAAGTAAATGAACCCAAGAGCACAGTTCTAGAATAATATGGTGGAATAATTTGGAAGTGATACCTTTGGGGGTGCTTATTATCTTTAAAAAATCATTTAATTATACGTAATTTAAAAATTTCAAATGGCAGTGTTTAATAACTGCATCCCCAAACTCTTGCTAATCTTAACATTGGGTTTCGTGAACGTGATGAAGTCTTGAGCCATCAAGATGGCTTGGCGGGTAAAAAATACTTGCTCATGGGCCAGAGAGATGGCTCAGTGGTTAACTTGCTGCTCTTGCAAAGGATCTGGGTTCAATTTCCATCATCCACATGGCAGCTCACAACCTTTTGTAACTCTTAGTTCCAAGGGAGCTTGTAACTGTTCCCGCTAGGATGGAAAGGTATCCTAGCAGTCAGGAGCCAAGGAATTAGAAAATCATACAATGCAACAAATACAAGCTGGAGGGTGGCTGCCCTTGGGAGAAAAGCAGCAAAGAACTGAGCAAGAGGCAGGCTTTATAGGGTTTCTTGGGAGAGGGCTTTCCAAGGTGGTCTGGGATTGGTGGGATTCTGTGGCCTGATCTTGGGGCAAGCTCAAGGATTGGTGGGATTCCATGACATGATCTTGGCTTTTTTTCTATAGGGCAAGGCCTGGCTACTCCCCTGCCTCAAGGGGCTAGGAATGGTTGTTATGGCAGTTTAGAATAGTCTGAGGGGAGGGCCTAGCCACTTAGGCCTCAAGGGGCTTACATTCCCCCCTTTTTTTGTTTATTATTGATAAACAATCTACTTCCTGCTGAATGGGAGTATGGAAGTTCTTGGGGCAAATCGATCTTCACCATCAGTGGGCATTGAGTCCTGGGGGTATTTATCAGAAGCATCTGGTTAGCTGACTCAGCTCACGTAGCTGGCACTTTTCCTGACATCCACAGGCTCCTGCATGCACATGGCATATCTACATACACTCAGACACACATACACGAAGTAAATAACTCCATAAATAACAACAAAATAACAAAACGTTTGCTGTGCAAGACTGATGATGAGTTAAATCTCCAGAAGCCACGTAAAGGTGGAAGGAGAGAACCAACTCCACAAAGCTTTCCTCTGACCGCTACACAGTGCTAGGCTTGCGACCCCCTACATATATACTAAATACAACCAGAAACAAGTCCGCTGTGGTGTATCAGAGACTAGGAGTTGCCTACCGCCTGTTTTCATGATTTCTTCTGTTTGATGACATAAATGTGTAGGGCAAGAGAGAGTGATTTGAAGCGAATTAAGTAAGCACAAAGGAGCAACACGTTTTCGTTGCTGCTGTTTTGCGACAGGGTGTCTTTACATCATCGTCCTGGCTGTCCTAGTGCTCACTGTGTAGACCGTGTTGGCCTCAAATTCACAGAGCTCTGCCTGCTTCTGGGATTAAAGTGTGATTAAATCCCTAGTGCTAGGATTAAAGGCATGTACACCCCGCAAAGCAAGGCAGGGAACCTGAAGCGAATTTGTAAATACTTCTTTCAATTTTCAGGTAAATTTGAACACAGAAAGTTTAATTTTTATGAGTGCCTAGTCAAATAGTTCTTGTCTGCATAGATTGTGCTTGGTAATTTAAGACAGTTCGGTGTTAAAATTATCCATGCCTACATATTAAAATTTTTGATGGTATATTAGTTATTTGTTGCCACATTATAAATCTTTCCATCATTTAGTGGAGTTAATTCTCGCTAGGCTTGTCTGAAGTTGGCTAGATACAGTGAGGGGGAATGTTCTTTCCCAAACTCACGCAAGTGCTTATTGTCAGGATTCTGTTCCTCTTAGGTTGCTGGACGAGGGACCTCAGTTCCTCACTGGCTGCTGGCTGGAGTCCCTCACTTCCTTGTCAAGTAGGGCTTTTCCATGATGCAGCTTGTGACATAGCAGATGGCCCCAGTCAGTGAAGAAATGAAAGAGGAAGCAAGGGAAGGTAAGATGGAAGCTAGTCTTTCTGTGCCCCAATCCCAGAAGTGACACCCCATCATTCCCTTTTAGTCTAGAGTTACAGTATCTTATACAGTCCAGGATGGCTCCAAACTAGCTTGTAGCTGGGGGCTGCCTTTGAACTCCTTCCTGATCCTCCTGTGTCCACCTACTGAGTGATAAGATTATAGGCATGTGCAACCATGCCCAGTTTATGTGGTGCTAGAGATCAAATCCAGAGTCTTGTACATGCTACAAAATGCTGCCAACTGACCTACAGTCATTTGACCCCATTCTTTGAATATATTATTTTGGCTGCAATTTAGAAAATGCTTTGAGCATCTCAGTATAAGCAGCAAGACATTATGGGATCTTAATTTGCATATAGATAAAACTCCCAGAACTTAAATTATGATCTACTTAAACATCCAAAAGAGATGTATTTATTTGAGACAGGGTCTCAGCTTGAGGTAGGCAAGCACAGGGAATATTTAGCAACCTGGGACTCTGCTTGGATTGGGTTGTACACACTTCCCTTTTCTAATAATGCACTTGGCAGCCCGGCTCGTGTGCTCTGCTCTGTGTCAGCCTAAGAACACACCCTCTTTGAACAATGGGATAAGTTTCTATTCCCCTTACAAATTTAAATGGTTTCTATTCAAATATATTCTCAATGTATCCTGGTACAAAGAATAGAAAGGTTAATCCAGCCTGAACTGGTTTTGGGCGCATGTACAGGAAGGAAAAACTGGATCCTCATGTGAACTTTTAGGGAGAGTCCCCTATCTATCATCTTATGCCTGTGCATAATCAGGTGTCATCTGATTGAGTTCAGATTCGTTGTGGGAAAGGATATGCACAGTAGAAGGCTGATTATATGCCTTAATATAGCAATCAAAATAGAAAAACACCCTCACTAGCATGCTACCAAGTCAGCTGCTTCCCCAGCTCCAAGTAGATATTTAAAAATTCTTTTGTATATGACAAAATTATTTTCAATAATATTAAAAAAAATTAAACAAACAAGCAGGGAAAAAACACAGACAAGGACTGCTCATGCTAGCATAAAAATATACGTTGTTGGGCTGGTGAAGTTCAACTTCTGCTGACAAGCCTGAGGACCTGAATTTGATTCCCAGGATGAGGCAGAAGGCAAGAACTAACTCTTACAAGTTCTCTCTTGGTCTCTACCTGTATGCTATGGCACCCGTGTACACATGCACACACACACACACACACACACACACACACACACACACACACGGTGATAAATAAATATAACTTTAAAATATATCCTTAACTAATTAAGAAAAAAATAAAAAGAAAACGACCCTCATTATGCTCCCAACTCCACCACCAGTAACAATGAAACTCAGGCTAACTTTGAATCCATTGTGTGGCCAGGGTTGACCTTGAACTCCTTCCTAATCCTGCCACCTTGATCTCTCAAGTGAATTGTATTTTGTCAGTGTCCATTGCCAAGGGTAGCAGTCTGGTTTGAGATTAGGTGAAGTCTGGGGGCTTTGATACCACAGTGTTGGTTTCATATTTCATTTGAGATGTTACATATATGTATCTCTCACACTTAAATTATTTACCATAAGCCCCCACCCAATATATCCCACTAAAGGATAGACTCACACAGATCTCCAATTTTGTTTTGCTTGTTAAACTTAACTGCTGCCTCTCTAGAGCAGAGCCCAGGGGCAGGACACAGTAGTGATAATCCTGCTCCCACCTTCCCCTCCTCCAGGCTGGGTGCAAACCCAAGGTGTTTTTGCTTCAGCCTCCTCAAGTGCCCTCATTCCAACTTCCACGCTCGGTCTCCTGTTGTCTTTTATCTGTTTTTATTGCTTGATCATCCTCAGGTTCCATTCCTCTTCTTCCTCCATTTCTGACAGGGTCTTCATGTAGCTCAGGCTGGCCTCAGTTCGCTGTGTAGCCAAAGATGACTCTCGACACTCTACCTCCCAGGTGCTGGGATTACAGGCACCACCACCATGCCAGATTCATGCCAATGCTTCAGGAAACTTCATGCTGCTTTCTTCCTTGGAGTCCTTATGAATTTCTGAAAATTGTTTTTCTTTCTTTTTTAAGGTATACTTATTTTTATTTTGTGAGTGAGTTCCTAGATGTATGTATATGTATCAAGTGCCCAAGGTAAGAAGTCAGAGGTCAGACAATCCATCTAGGCAGGCTTGTTAGCAAGGATCATTACCTGCCAAGTCATCTCAATGGCACTCTACGTATTTTGTTATTAGGATTTTGAGTTTTTAATCTAACTGTGGTGTCAATATATTGCTCTTGGCATGTAATATATCTGTTCACGGTAAAATTGCTTGCTGCATGCTTAAGTTTAGGGAACTTTTTACTAGTGTTTCATTTCTTTATGCATTTACTTAGGTACTTATACATATGAGTGTGTGTGTGTATGTGTTGAAGTCAGAGGTCTACCTGTCTTTCTCAATTACTTCCCATCTTAGTTTTTGAGACAGGGCCTTTCAATGAGCCTGGGCTCACTGATTTGGTTGGGCTGGATGGGCAGAGAGATCCAGGGATCTGCCTGTAGTACAGATCCAAGCTGCCACACTCCACTTTTTAACTTGGGTGTTGGGGATTCAAACTCGGGTCCTCATGCTTGTGTGACAGGTACTTACCCTCTGAGCTGTCCTCCTAGCACCTTTTCCAGTGTTACTTTGATCCACCACCCCCCCCCCCAACTCCTTTTCCTATTTGCTTCATGGTAGACTCTCAGTTATGGATGGTGGTCTCCCTTCATCTTCTATGTCTAAACTTGAAAACAAATTAAAAAAAAAATATTGTGTGTGTGTGTTTTTGCCTACTGTGTATCTTTTGTGTGTCTGGTGGCTGTGGAGGCCAGAAGTCACTGGATCCCCTGCAACTAGAGCCATAGATGGTTGTGAGCTGCAATGTGGGTGCGGGGAATTGAACCCCAGATCCTCTGAAAGATAAGAGCAACCAGTGCTCTTAACTATGGAGACCCTCTCTTCAGCCCCACTATGTCACAAGTTGTATTTCCCATTTCCTTCCACTTTTGCATCATATTCTGGAAAACGTTTTAAGGTTTATTCTTCTAAACTTATCTGATTTGAGACATGACTCTCATTTAGCCCAGTCTATACAGCCTAGGTTGACCCTGAACTTCTGATCTCCTGTTCTCACTGCCGCAGTGCCGGGATTACAGGCATGAGCAATCCACGCCTGGTGTATGCAGTGCTGGGGACTGAACCTGGCCCTTTCCCCATTGTCTGCTGTGGAGGTCTGAGTTACCCTGAGTTTAGTTGAGCTGCCCCCAGCCTCCCCCAGGACCCTTATTCCTGGTGCCTCCTGAGCAAATTGCTGGGTTTCTTTAGCAAGCAGTCTTACTGTCAACCTCGCTGCTCACTGTGGTGCAGACCAGTGTCAGCACGACTGGGAACTGGGCAGTGTCAGTTCTCTGCCTCACCCCAGATCCATGGAAACTGGGTATGGAGCTCAGTAGTCTGGGTTCTGACAAGCCCAAGAGCAAATTTAGCAACCTGGGACTCCTACTGAGGCAGAGCCACTGACACTCCACCCCCACCCTGTTCTGTGGCAGTTTGTGAGGGGCCTGAACTCTCATGGCTCAGCATGTTGGCTGGTGCTCCTGGTTCCTCTGAGGCCTTCTTAGGAAGAATAACAATGATTTGGGTGAGCATTCATCTTTTCTTTAATAAACCATCAAATCCTAAATGCTTTTTATTTTTAATCATGAGAACAAGGATATGAATCATCCATTGTGATAGTTACTCTTCTTCTTGAAACATTTCTGCTAAAAAAGCAAGATAAGGGAGGAAGAGTAGTTTTCAACTCACTGTTGGGGTCCATTACTTTCAGATCAGGGCAGAGAAAAGGCACTAAACTGGTGCCTTTTCCTTCCCCACTTTTTTTTTTTTTCCATTTGTTTGTTTTGAGACAGGGTTTCTCTGCTGTA
The DNA here is from genome assembly GCA_026225945.1 of Cricetomys ansorgei. Classification (NCBI taxonomy): domain Eukaryota; kingdom Metazoa; phylum Chordata; class Mammalia; order Rodentia; family Nesomyidae; genus Cricetomys; species Cricetomys ansorgei. Next base: position 4,873,667 of record JAMJFZ010003145.1, on the reverse strand, counting down.
GCTCTGGCTGTCCTGGAACTCACTCTGTAGACCAGGCTGGCCTCATACTTGCAGAGATCTGCCTGCCTCTGCCTCCCAAGTGCTGGGACTAAAGGTGTACGCCACCACTGCCTGGCTATCTTTCCCTACTTTTATTCAGCACATGGACAGTGGGGCCCAGTCTTCCCTCCTCAGTTAAACCATCCTGTAAAAGGTAGGTATGTTTTGTTAATTCCCTGGGGGCCTGTCTGTTTATTTTGTTTTGGTTTTGTTTTTGTGTGTGTGGGTGTAAAGGTGAGAGTGCTACCATGCCCAATTTTACATGGGTTCCTAGAACTTGAACCTGGGTCCTACCAGCTGGCGTAGCAAGGCCTTAATCCACTGAGCTACCTCCCTTATCTGTCTTAATTTGATCAAGTTGACAGTTAAAATTAATCATCACATTTATCAAGTAGTATGAAATAGATCCTAATGACAAAGCAGGCTGTGTTAGTAACGTTGTGCCCCACACATCCCTTCACTGCATGTTGTCCAGGCCCATTTGCTTCTGGCAGCTATTTTGACCTTGTTTAGCCATTTAGCCATATATATATATATATATATATATACACACACACACATATATATGTGTGTGTGTGTGTATACACATATATACACACACACATATATATATGTGTATATATATACATAATATGCATACACATATGTATATATGTATGTATATATAATATGCATATGCATGTGTATATGTATATATGTATATGTATGTATATATACATCTTAACAATTTGGATATTAGCTGTTGACTTCTTGCTACTGAAGATTTAATTCTTCTGTTCTAGCCCATCCTTGTTCTTGTGTTATAGCTCAGATGGAAAGGTATTCTGGCAGTTGGGGGCCAAGGAATAGCACAAAGTCAAACTGTACAACAAAAAAAAAAACCCAAAAGATTTATTGAGAGGGAAAAACTCAGTAGAGTGGCTGCCTCTGCATGGGCAAACAGCAGCCAAGAGCTGAGCAGAATGCAAGCTTTACACAGTTTCCTGTGGTGGTGGTGGTGGGGCTTTCCAGGGTGCCCTGGGATTAGTGGGATTTTGTGGCCTGTTCTCATTTTTTGTTTGTTTTTGTTTTTTCCCCCCTATATTGCGGGGTCCTGGACACTTTCCTGCCTCAAGGGGCTGGGAATGTGGCCCATAGAATAGTCTGGAGGGTGGGGATAAGGTGGGGCCTAGCCACTTGTGCACTTTGAGAGGCTGGGAATGGCCCTTAATGGCCATTAGAATAGTCTGGAGGTGGGGCCTAGTCACTGGCACACCTCCAGGGGCTAGGAAGATTATAGTCCTTTAGTGTGGTGGTGGTGGGGCTAGCCTCTCACTCCTCAAGGCACTTAAAGTTCTCTTTCCATATTTAAATTTTTCTTTTTGTCTTTCAAGTCAGGGTTTCTCTGTTGTAACTCTGGCTGCCCTGCAACTCTGTAGACCAGGCTGGCCTAGAACTCACAGAGATCTGCCTGCCTCTGCCTCCCGAGTGCTGGGATTAAAGGTGTGCACCACTACCACTGCCAGATTCCATATTGAAAATTTTTAAAAGTTTGTTTTATTCAGCTATAGAGAGAATGAGAGAGAGAGAGAGAGAGATAGAGTGAGAGAGAGAGAATACATCTGTCATAGCACCTGTGTGGAGGTAAGAAGACAGCGTTCAGGAGTTGGCTCTCTCCTTCCACCATGCGGGTCTCTGAAATCAAACTCAGGATGTTAGGCTTTGTGGCACGTGGTTCCTTGGATGAACCTCTTTCCGTCTCATCACTTCATTTTAGTTTGACTAGAGTGTAAGCGAGGTGCATACGAAGCCTACAGCGTGCTGTGATTGCTTCCTACCTCTTACAGCTTCAGTTGCTCTGCAGTTAAAGCGGACTTATTTCCTACTTGCACATCTTTACTTTTTAAGTGTGTTTATTCATGGACTCCCCACTCCATTGCTCCAATATACCCAGCTCATTCTCATCAGTTTTGTTTTCCTTATGTTAAAAGAGCATTTCCAATGACCTTCCAATCTCGTTGTTTTGATTTCAGAGACCTTCATCTTCCACACGGCCCATCTTCCTGTCAAATCTGACAGGCTGTTCCCTGGGCCTTGTGCTGGGCTCTAGCCATGAGTTTTGTCTTTTCCATTCTCCCATGTTCACTATTCTTAGGCAGGAAGTATTTAAGCAACGCAGCATAAATCACCCTTCCTTGAATTGTACTTGAGATCCTGTCCCTGGGTCCAGTCCCTGTGAATAGATCATTATTTAGGCCTAGTACCTAACTGGCTTCTTCCTGAAGTACTAATTAGTAAATGAACCTAGAGACTCACACATGCAGGGCAAGTATTTCCCCACACTGAGCTGTATCCTCAGCCTCTGCCAATTCTTTCTTTTTATTTTGAAACAGTACCTTATTAAATTCTTCAGGTCGGCCTTAAAAATCACTCTGCACCACAGCCAGGCCTTGAATTTGTTGTCCACCTGCCACATCTTCTTCAGTAGATGGGACTCAAGGCTTCTGCCACAGTGCCTCAAGGGTTTCTATTGCTGTGAAAAGACACTGTGACCATGGCAATTCTTATAAGGAAAATATTTAATTGGGGCTGGCTTACAGTTTGGAGATTTAGTCCATTATCATCATGGTGGGAAGTATGGTGGCATCACAGGCAGACATGGTGCTGGAGAGGTAACTGAGAGTTCTACATCCATATTGGCAGGCAGCAGGAAGAGAAAGTGTCACTGGGCCTGGGTTGGGCTTCTGAAACCCCAAAGCCCACCCCCAATGACAAACTTCCTCCAACAAGGCTACACCTCCCAACAGTGCCACTTCCTGTAAGCCTATAGGAGCCATTTTCATTCAAGCCACCATACCAATCTACTTTATTTAATTTATAATTTGTCTTTTTGAGACAAGGTATTACTATGTAGTCTATGCTGTCTTGGAACTTAATCTGTAGACCAGGTTGGCTTCACATTCATAGAGATCTGTTTATCTCTGCCTCCCTAATACTGAGATTAAAGGCATGCACCACCATGCCTGACTCTAGATTATCATCATCATGATGATAATAGTAATTCTTTTTTTTTGAGACAGGATTTCTCTGTGTAGCCCTGATTGTCCTGAAGCTCACTCTATAGGACCAGGCTGACCTGAGCCTCAGAGATCTGCCTACCTCTGCCTCCTGAGTGCTGGGATTAAAGACATGCACCAACAGTCAGGTTTATTTCTTCTTCTCCTTCTCCCTTCTCCTCTTCCCCTTCTTCTTCCTATTATTATTATTATTAATTATTTGAGACAGAGTCTCACTATATAGACTTTTGACTGTCCTAGAACTAGCTATGTAGACCAGGCTGGCCTCAGACTCAGAGATCTGCCTGCCTTTTCCTCCGAAGTACTGATATTAAAATCATGTACTATCAATTCAGGCCCTCTACTTTGTTTTTAAAAATAGTTTTCTTAGTCAGTTGTGGGTGCACATACATTACTAGACCCTGTTTCAAAAAAGAAAATATAAAAGGGCTTGGACTGGTGGCAGATGCCTCTAATCTTAGAATCTGGGAGGCCGAGACTGCAGGATTATCAAGGCTATCCTTGGCTATAACACAACTTTGAGGCTAGCCTGCACTAGCTACATGGTTCTGTCTCAAAGACAACAACAAAAGTTTCTTTTATCTGAGCATGGCACTGCTGCACAATTATAATTCCAGCACTCAGGAAGCTGACGCAGAATGTTGCAAAGTTCAGGGCCATCCAATTTTGTTCTGTTTTAAAATTTTTACTACTACTTCTTCTTCTTGTTATTACTGTGTGAGTATGTGTGCATGTGTATGTATAATGTGTGTGTGGCTGCATAAATGCTACAGAGCACATGTGGAGGTCAGAGGACAACTTCAGGGGTTATTTTCTTCTTTATCTCTAATATGAGCTCCAGGGTTGAAATGAGGTCATTAGATTTGCACAATAAGCAACTTTACCCACCACACCATCTTGCCCATACCAGCCTGGGTTTCTTGAAGTATAACTGAGATATAATAAATAAACTACACACATTAAGGCTTACATACAGTTTGGATTTAGACATGTGCCTGTGAAACTATCGCAAGCTGGAGCACTACACTTACCTGTTTCCCACAAACCTTAGTTCCTTCTGTCTTCTTACCTAGGGAGGATCATCTTACCCATCCTGGAGGCTCACATACCTGCTCAGAGATCTCCTTGATGTCAGTGAGCATATTTATTACCCCCTGTGTTCCACATGACTGTGCCCTCTTCAGCATATGGAAGAGACAGGTAGTGTAAACCATGCACACCCATAGCCAAGTCTCACCTGTTCCTGTCACTACCAACGTATCCGCAAGCAAGTCCAGTCACATTTCCCACATTAGAAGAGCAATAAGATCAGACCACTGCTCACAGGAAGGTTGTAGAGATCAGAGGAAAGAATATGTACTATGCCACTGGAAGAGCTCCTGGCATACAATACCTGTTCTACTCTCCAGCCTCTGCTCTCCTGCCTCTTGTTCACAGCCAACACCGTTCTTTGTGTTGCTATTAGTCTTTCTTCCTTCCTTCCTTCCTTCCTTCCTTCCTTCCTTTCCTTTGGGCAATGGAGTTCCTCCCCTCCCTTTGTGATACCGTCTTTCTCCTGTATCAGTCTTTCTCTAGCTTCACCTCTCTACCTTGTTTGTACTTTGAATGTTTCTCTTTGGAGCCTCACTCAAGAAACACAGTGTGGGGCTACAGAGATGGCTCAGCAGTTCAGAGCACTTGTTGCTCTTACAGAGAACCCAGGTTCAATTCCCAGCACCTACATGGTAGATCACATCCACCTGCAACTCCAATTCTAGAGGGATCTAGAGGGATCTGATGCCCTTTTCTAGCCTCCAAGGGGTGCTGCACTCCAGTGGTATGCATGAACTTATGCGCATGCACACACATGAAAATAAATACATAAATAAAAACAATTTAGAATCAAGTAGAGAACCTTTCTAGGTCACCCAATCCTGCTACAAATGGGCCAAATCGATTCTTAGTTTCTTGCCCATCTTTTTTTTTTTTTCTTTTGTAGATAATATTTCCTAGCTTAAAGATACCTCTTGGAGAAGAGCAACAAAACTAAAACAGGTTGAGCAATTTTGCCTTATCATGCATCCATATTACCTCATCTGCCCCACAAACTGTGACTACACTTTCCCTTTTGATTCTAAACATAGATTAAAGAGTCCTTTTAGTTGTCATTATTTTTGGCAAGGCTCAGCTTGTCCTAGGCTTCAGTCTTCCTGACACCTCTCATACAAGTCTGTGCCACAATTCTGTGTCTGTTCTTGACTGATGTCCCTTTCTCTAGGTGAGAACCTTGGGTTTGGAGGGCCTCATTATTAACTCTTCTCTCAGGGCTTCTTCACTCCCGTGAGTTATCATTTTCTTAGAAGCAGGGGCTATTTTTATATTCCTTTCCTTTCCTCCCTGGCATCTACATTCTAAAATCGTATTTTTTGCAGGGGTGGGTGTGGTGAGGATTGAACCTAGGGCCTCACTCATGCTAAGCAGGTATTTTATCACTGAGTTACAACTCCAGCCTCGAGTATAGTATAAACTCTTATTAACCAGACTTATTTTTATTGCTATGAGCTAAAGGCACTTCTTAGTGTATTTGTTAGAAAGTATCTTTAGGTGTGGTGGTGCATGCTTTTAATCCTGGCACTTGGAAGACAGAAGCAGGTGGATCTCTGTATGAGGCCAACCTGTCTATGTACACCTGGACTACATAGTGAGACCCTGTCTCCAAAAATAAGTTATCTATCAAACATATGGAGGTGCAGCATTTTTTTTTTTTACTTTAACAAGTCCTTAATATAAGGCTGATTATAATTTATTACTGTTTTTGAGGTACTGAATAAAAAAAGATGGCTGGAAATTCTGTTTTCTAGCTCCTATACTGTGAAGCAATATACTGGGTAACATTTTACAGCTTTTTGCCATGTGTGCTGGTGCACACCTTAAATGTAGGCACTCAGGAGAGGCAGAAGCAGGTTGATCTCTATGAGTTTGAGGCAAGCCATTGCTACATACCCTGTCTTAAAAACATCTTTTCTCACACTCTCTCTGTTTCTGTGTGTGTAGAGGCCAGAGATTGATCCTGGGAGTCTTCTCAACAACTTTTCACCTTATTTTTTGAGATAGAGCCTTCATTGACCCTGGAGCTCATGTGGCCAGACTGGCTGGCCAGCACCTCCATCTCCCCAGTGTTGAGCTTAGTACCTGACTTTTTCACTTAGGGCCAGGCATTGAATTCAGGTTCTCAAGCTTGCATGATAAGCACTTTCTCAATGAAGCCATTATACAGCGCCATATTTTACAACTTTATGGGATTATAAAATGAAACTTAAGTTTCAAACCCCTTGGGTTTAATGTTAATGTCCTAATCTATAAGTAAAAACAATGAATTAAGAGGCAATAAAATTGAGAACTCACAATTTAATCAAGCCTACAGACTTCTTAGAGCATAAATGAGCTATCCATGGGCAAAAGACTGATAAGACATATATGAGGAATAAAAAAACTTAGGTGGAGTGAGAGGCACATGTATGCCATACTACACATGGAGGTCAGAGGACAACTTGCAGGAGTTGGTTCTTTCCTTACACCATGTAGGTCTTGGGGATAGAACTCAGGTTTTTAGCTTGGTGGCAAGCACCTGTACCCACCGAGCCATTTTGGAAGTCCATAATTTTTTAAATAATTTATTTAATTTCATTTTATGTGCTTTGGTGTGAGGGCATCGGATTCCGTGGAACTGGAGTTACAGACAGTTGTGAGCTGCCCTGTGGGTGCTGGGAACTGGACCTGTGTCCTCTGGAAGAGCAGTCAAAACTGCTGAGCCATCTCTCCAGCCCAGAAGTCCATATTTAAAAAATATTTATTTCAAACTCTGATTTGGGATAATTTTCTAGCTGTTCCTTAATCCTAATACTATTAATAACCAAACAATTATGCATAATTACAGTTAACAGCTATATGGCTTATTATGTGCTAAGAACCGACTCAGCAGTTGGTTATCTCATTTAATGAACCCTAAGCTGAGGCAGATATTCTTATCATTCTCATTAAAATGAAAAAAACTAAAATTTGAGCATAAGTTGTCATAGAGATAGCAGGGTGCAGAATCCAAACCCATGTACGTAATTGCTGTGTCTGGAGGCTGCCACTGAAATGCTGGCATTATCCAGACAGAGTTCTACTCTGCATCCCTTTTCCCCCTCAGCATTGAACGTTTATTTAATTAAAAATTTTTACAGATTTTTATAGTGTTTGTATACCTTACTGATTTTGTGTGTGTGTGCCCTTTAAAACTACCTTCACTTCCAAACTGAAGACTTTATTAGGTAGACCAAACAGGAATACAGGGGTTTACTTAAAGCTTTTTCTACTGAATTCTATTGAGTGGAACATAATGTCCATTCATATATATATACATACACACAAACACACACACATATATTTTTTTCCCCCCTTCGAGACAGGGTTTCTCTGTTGTAACTCAGGCTGTCCTGGAACTTACTCTGTAGGCCAGGCTGGCCTTGAACTTACAGAGATTCGCCTACCTCTACCTCCTTGAGTGCTGGGATTAAAGGCCATGCACCCCCACTGCCTGGCCATTTGTCACAATATTGGTGGCACTTGATCAGACAACTAAGGTGATGTCTCAGGTGCTGCCTACTGGGCTTCTCAGCATCATAAAGTTACCCTAGTTTTCTTTGCTACATGTTTTAGCTGTTGTGTTCTGGTGGTGTAACCTAAGGTCTTAGGCATGCTGGTGGGGTACTCTAACTTTAAGCTACTCACCAGCCTTCCCTTTGTAATTACTAAGAATTTTGTGGGCATTTACTTGAAATTATGTAGTCACAATCCTTATCCGACTTTTACATATTTTACACCTGTGTGATTTCCTATGCTATTCGATGGGCTGTAATGTGTGATCATTAACCAACAAAATGAAGCTCTGGGCCAGTGAGATGGTTCAGCAGGTAGCCTTACTTGCCACACAAGCCTGAGGACCTGTTTGCCCCACCTCCAGATGGAACAGTAGGAGAGAACGGACTCTGGAAAGCCGTCTTCCACACGTGCATGTGTACACACATGTGCCACAGCACATAATCTCTTTTTCTCACACACAATAATCATGAAGCTCATTTTTTTCCTCCATTCAAATTCCTCAAATCCAAGTTGGCCTATATCCTTTTGACATGCCTTATTAGTTTTTGTTTGTATTCTTTTATCGGACACAACAAAGGTTCCATGTTCATCTTGCATTTTTTTCTTTTTCTTCAGTTCTGGAATAAACTATTTTGCTAAGAAAAATGGAGAATTGTATTTAGAAACCAAACTCTGGACTCATGGCTCACAGATCCTCTCAAGAGACAGAGTATGCATGTACTTATATTTCTTCAAATAGTGATTGATGCCACTCTACTAGTCTACCAGAAAAGGTTTTCTAGTCCTCTTCGTCCATATTTTAGCTCTCCTTTCAACAGGGAGAAACTGGGCTCCCATTTTCATTAGTATAATTACGTTATTGGATCAATGCACTGTATATAAGCAATACACTCTTTATTCTCTACCCGGTGTTAACTCTTCCCACGCCAGGTGTCCTCAGAGAACACGGGGTACCAGGCTGCTTTCTTCAAGGACGCATCTGGCTTTAACACGGCAGTTTTGACTGCTTTTCCTTCACTGGTTGTACTGTGCAGCCTTTGACCTCACATACCCTCTACAAAACACGTTAAATATGTTCTTTTTCTTGTTTTCTCTCCGTTCTTCTTCCTCTGCCCCAGTGAGGTAATTAAGAAAGGCATCATTAGCCATAATTTAAAAACAGATCTTCAGGGAATTGGTCAACCCATGATACATACCCTGAAATTACATATGTTTCTAATTCTATGAGTTTGTGTCAATTATGATTTTTCAGGGTTTTCTTTTCCTGTTATGTATGTGAGAAACAGAAAGGACTGGATGTAAAACGAAGAATCAAGTTTAGTTCCGGTTCTGAGACTGTGACAAGTTACTTGCTTTCCAGCCCTTAAAAAAAAAAAAAAAAAAAAAAAACGGTTATAATACAAACCAGAGAAATTCGCTGCCTGGGAACAGTTGAGTTGGCGCACCTGCCGTCTTTCCAAACAAAAGTTACCTAGGGAGCTTTATTGCTTTCCCTGGATATAAATGATCACAGAAACTCAGCTTCCAGCACTCGATTTGATAATCCTTAACGTTCTTTCCACTGTTCATTTTTCTCTATTCGATATTTGTTAGGTGCTTTTATTCTTCACTAAAACAGAAACAAAAACAGTGCTGGCCTTTGGTGAACCGAGGACTACTGAACGATGCTTTTTTTTTTTTTAGGGGTGGAAAGCAAGGAACTTGTCAGTTTCCTCTACCCCGGGAAAAGACATTTCAAAATCTCTCTCCACCTCCCCAATTAGCACAGCAGAGCAGTCACAGCCAAGTCTGTTATTTATACAACGCCGGCTCTTCATTCCTCTCTCCAACCCCATTTCAAGGCTGGTCCCCCTCTTGGCGACGGAGATCAACGGAATCCATCCTGGAGACGACGCTCTTCCCAGTCAGCGGCTCCAGTCGACACAGGAGTCCCAAGTTGCTCTCAGGGAATTTGGGCGCGACGCTTTCGGAAGTTTGAGTGCGTTTCGCAAGGCTTTCCTCCACCTCTGGAGGCTCAGCCGCCTGACGCGTCACCCCGGCTGGGGCCCACGCAGGACGGGGGTGGCATCCTCGGGGGGGGGGGCGGCTGCTGACTGACGCGAGGCGAGGCGAGGCGACCCCGGCGGGCGGAAACTTCCCGGGTTCTCGGCCTCGGGACACCGCGGCGTCCGCCCCTCTTCACGCCGCGGGAACCCCACCACCAGCCCCCCGCGCCGGCCTGGGACCCGCTCCGCGCGCGCCCCCGTCGCCCCCCTCCGACCCGGGCTGCGGGTCGCCGCGGAGGGAGCAGGGCGCGCGCGCCGGGGCTGAGGACGTGCGCGAGACGCACGGCCCCGCGCCGAGCGCCGGAAGCAGCCGGCCGGGCCTCGCGCGTCGCGCGCCCCCGCCCCCGCCCCTGCGCGCGCGCGCACTGAGGCGCCGCCGCCGCCGCTGCCGCCGCCGCCGCCGCCGCCGCCGCCGCCGCCGCCGCCGCCGGGGCTGCTGCTCCGGCTGCTGCAGGAGGCGGCGCTGGCTGGCGGCTGCGCTAGCTTCAGTCGGCGAGCGGAGGAGCGAGCGTGTGTGTGTTTTTTAAAGATGGCCGGAGCGGCGGCGGCGGTGGCCGCGGGAGCAGCAGCTGGGGCCGCCGAGGCAGCGGTGTCGGTGTCGGCTCCGGGTCGGGCCTCGGCGCCTCCTCCGCCTCCGCCCGTGTACTGTGTGTGCCGGCAGCCGTACGACGTGAACCGCTTCATGATCGAGTGCGATGTCTGCAAGGACTGGTTCCACGGCAGGTAAATAAACCCCCTCAGCCCCGCCGCCGTCGTCCGCGGCCACCGGCCGGCCGCCGCCGCTGCCGCCCGCGCCTCCCTCGGGCTGGGCCGCCGCCGAGCGCCCCATGTCCCGAGACCCGGGCACCGAGCCCCCGAGCCGGGTGGAGGTGAGAGCGAGGGGCCCCCAGCTGCCCGGCAGGCTGCGGAGCAGAGCCGGTGGGCTCGGCCGGCCCGGGCGAAGAGTCGCCACAACAAACAGGAACAAAGGGGCCGGCGGAGAAGTTGGCAGGAGAAGCCCGGGCGAGGGGACGCGGCGGGCGGCGCGGCTCGGGTGGCGGCGGAGCGCAGGCCGGCCCGCAGCCCGTCGTCCCCCGCTGCCCTAGCTGCCGCCGGCCACCGCGCCCCGAGCTCCAGCCGCCCCGCGCCTGCCCTCGCCGGCCGCCGCGCCTGCCTCGCTTCCGGACGGCCGCCTCTCGGTCCGGCCGCGCGTCGCCCCCGCCACGGGTCCCGTCGCGCCCCCTTCTCTTTTTATCAAACTTCCTCGGGCGGCGGGACTGGACGACGGGACGACGGCGCGGGGCAGCGAGTAAACAGAGCAACAGTTGAGGCACTCGCGGGCTCGCGAGGTGCGGGCCCCGGCACAGCGCAGCTTGGCCGGCGGCCGGCCCACCCCGCAACACACCCCCTGCCGCCGGGGGCGGGCGGCCCGGGCCGGGGGACGTCGCCGCAGACCCTCCCCGGCGGCGCCGTCGCGCCTCAAACTTTACACGGAGTATCGTCTTCGGCGACACTGGGGCGGCCGGCAGCGGTGGCCGGGGCGCCGCGGCCGGCCAACTTTGGGGAGGTGCGGTGGCGGACATTGCCCTTCGGACGCCGCCGCCGCGCCCGCCGCAGGTTTGACGTTTCGGAGAGCTCGGGCCGCCTCCGTAGCCAGGCCGCCGACTCGTGTGTTTTGTAATCAAAGTGTGAGGCTAATAAAGGGCGGCGCCACAGCCTCTTGACTCCGGCGTGGGAGGGATTCGCAGGCATTTAAACAAAGAAACTAGTTGGGGTTGGGCTCCCAAAGTCCTTATTTGGGTGTTGTGGCAAAGCCTGCGGTCACCTTTAGGTGAGGCAGGTTTTCTGTGCACCGTTGAATGTTGTATCTCGACGAGAGCACGCTTGGGAGTTAGAGCTGATGGTGACTGTGATTGTAGGAAGTGTCCTTTGATTGACAGCAGGGCATTTAAATGCAGTCCCCGCTCCCCCTCCCCAATTTTACAGAAACATTGCACCATCAGGCCAGATGTCTTAGTCTCCCTCTACTGGCCTGGGGAGAGAAAACCATTGGAATTACAGGGTCCTTTTCAGTGGTGACAACTAGGTAGAGTTTGAGTTGATTTTCAAGTACGGTTAAATTTACTGAGTTTTAAAGTTAGTTGACCTTGACAATAGACAGCACACACAGAATTTCACTTTTAAAGAAGGGTAAGGTATTCATTTTGTGTCAAAACGAACAGTCTGACAAAGGTGGCGGGTATTGTAATGTTGCCTTTCAGTAAAGTGTTTTCCTATATTTTGATTATATGTGAAATTTGTAGGTACCAAACCTTTTCAATTCTATGCCTACATTCTTTGCTTCTATAACATTCCAAGCAACCAGAATAGATTATCCAGAATTAAATTCTAAAAAGAATAAAACAAGAATTGGTTGCTATTGCAGAGAACCATTTGGTGAAAATATGCCCCATTGTGTAGTTCAGAGATTTAATAAGTTAATAAGTCCTAGATTTGAAGTTTTTAAAGCTTTTTTTTATTCTAACATGGGTGCTGGGGAGTCAAACTCAGGTGCTCATGCTTGAGCTGCAAGCATTCTCTCCTTGTTTTTGGAACCCCCTACCCCTTTGGTTTTTTTCAAGACAGGGTTTCTCTATGTAGGCCTGGCTTTTCTGAAACTGGCCTTGTAGATCAGGCTGGCCTCGAACTCAGAGTTTTGCCTGTCTCTGCCTCCCACTAAAGGGACTAAAGGCATGTGTCACCCACCGTGCACAGCTGCAGCTTTTGGTCTTAAATTAGGTGTCTTAATGCCAGAGGATGACAAACCTCAGGCGTTTCCTGTCCGTTTTTGTCACACATTTAAGTACCAATTTGTAAATAGGAGTTGAAGAGGCAGTAAAGAGGGCACAAATATGTGTAATTTCATCTGTGGGGGTGACTCAGGTGAGCCCAAGACCTTTTTGAGGACTAATCTTTGAGATGTTAATGTGGTTCACATGTCAGAAGTTAGAAAAGCAAGTGATACTTCTGTTGACTATAAAAGTGCTATCTTTTTAGTAAGTCTAATTTTAAAGTATTGATAATTTAGAATCTACATGCCTTTCCAGTGATATTTATTCTAATGAAATGAGTAATTTTTTTTAAAACAGTGAACTATTACTTATGTATTAATTATTAAACATTATTTACTTACATGAGACTTGGTCCCTAAAGGACAAAGGTTTATTTTTAATTTCCACCCTCAAGTTTCCAGAAATGGTCCCATCTGCAGAGGAGGAGGGAGGATAAACAGACTTTACATGAATAATTTGTTATAAATTTGTTATTGTTGCGTGTATGTTCTAGAGATGGAATTCAGATGTCAGGCTTGCATGGTGGGCACCTGTACAGGCATATCTCCTGTCTGGGAATCTCCAAAGTTGTCTTACTTTCTTCTGATAGAGAAGAAAGGGCTTTCTTTGATGCAGCAAGGCTGTAAAGCAAATAAACAGCTTCCTCTAGGGCTGAGACTGTTAAGCTTTGGCTCATCCTTTAGCCTGCTTAGGCCTTTTTGCAAGGGAGAGAATAAAAGAACACATAACCAACAGTTGTAATGTATAATAGATACCCCAGGGTCAGTGAGCTGAGAGAGGGGCAGGATTTTCCTAGGGAGTTTTCCTTCCAACTTAAAGATAGTTCTCTGATCCTGGGGGAAGTGAGCTGGTGGAGGTCCTCCTTGGTACTGCCCCATCCTCTAATCTCCAGGCCCTATGACTTTGGTAGTACTTTGATACCATCCCATGTAAAACTGCATCATTGTTCTAGTTAAATTGTATTAGGATGTTTGTTGTGTCTTGTTTAGAATTAAACATTCATTTTAGTTTTTGTAAACACATATTCTTCAGATTTTACAAGAGTAATATATTACAAAACTTGAAAGTATAGGGAAATATAAATAATATGAATGTCCATATCTTTCATGGATAATTACTATTTAATGTTTGCAGTGTGATTTTTTTTTTACAGCCTTAAAAAAACAAAATTGGAATTTGCTTACCTTTTCCTACTAGTGTGTACTTTTTGTCATAGTTTTAATGCTGTTTGAAAATATTTTTTCGTGACTGTATAGTGTTTAATTCCACAAAAATACATTTGAAAGTCATATTCCTGCTGTTATTCACTTTGTTTTACTACTCCATTTATATATGTATGTATGTATGTACGTACGTATGTACGTATGTTTTTGAGACAGGGTTTTTCTGCTGTAACTCTGGCTGTTCTGGAACTCACTCTGTAGACCAGGCTGGCTTTGAATTCATATTGAGTGCTGGAATTATAGGTGTGCCATGCACCATCACTGCACAGCTATGCATTTATTAATGGTGATATAATTCTCACCATTTTAACCAAAATTTTATGGGTATTCCCAATTCTTTAGATTAACTCAAATGAGTTAATACAAGGAAATATTTAGAAGACCTGGCTCATGCCAGGTACTCAATAAGAAATTCCTTGAAAAAATTGGTGGTGAGAAGGTACTGATGTTTTTTGGTTTGACTTGTCTTTGCCAGGTCCTCTGAAAGGTTACTCAGTTCTTCAGCAGAACCCATTTTAATTCCCTGTGTCTTTGACAATATAAAGTGTTACTTTCTATGTCAAACAACTTTGGCAATTTGTATATAAGTGAATATTATAAAAAAACCAACTTGGGTATAATGGTGTATGACTGTTAGCATTCTGGAGATGGATGGTAGGGTAGCACAAGTTTGAGTCTAGCCTGGGCTACTTAGTGAAACTGTGTAAAAATAAAAGATTAAAATAAAAAACTCACCAAACAAACAGTACCTCCAAAAGGTTTGTAACGGTTTTCAAACGAAAACAACCCAAGCATTAACTGTAGATTACACAAATTTGGTAGTTCATAAAGAAGAATAACATTCAGCAATAAAAAATAATGTGCTGTTGATTCATGCAACAATATGGGCAAAGCTCACAGACGCAGAGTTGAACATAAGATGATAGGTATGGAATATACACTCCTTTTAGTCCGTCACTTAGGAGGCACAGGCGGAGCTCTGTGAGTTGTAGGCAAACCTGGTCTACATAGCAGGTTTCCAGTTCAGCCAGGAACTACATAGTGAAACTTTGTCTCAAGCAAAAAAGCACAACAAAAAGCTTTTAAAATTAAGAATTGGTCACTTTGGCAGCTGACAAACAAAATTTTGTGATTTTTTTTTTTTTTCTTCCTTCTTACTTGAATGGAAATGCCTGCCATGTTTTATCATTTAGTTGTTAACTTTGGCTTAGTTTGTAATGCACTGGGCGCTGTTCATGGTGCTAGGAATACAGCTGAGAACAGAACAAAGCTTCATACTGTACTAACACACTCTAGGTGGGAAGAGTGAGAACAGCTATGACAGATGAGTAAGGTGAAGAAAATAGAGTTGGGAAGGGAAGGGGTCAGGGTGTCGGCAATGCTGCTTCTCTGTGGTCCGCTTGTGGAAAGCCTGTGCTCATGAAAAGAATCCAGTATCCTGAGTGTGGACCATGCTTAACATCTTCCAGGAAGAGTCAGAATACCCATTTGGAGGGAAGTAGTGGAGATCACTATTTGGTTTTTTTTTTTTGGCCAGGACCACTAAGGCTATTGCAATACTATCTAGGTAGCAGATGCTTTAAATCAGTAGTTCTTAACCTTCCAAATGCTGCAACCCTACAGTTCCTCATGTTGTGGTGATCTCAACAATAAAATTATTTTAATTGCTTCATAACTGTAATTTTGCTACTGTTATGAATTGTAATGTAAATATCTGACATACAGATGGTCTTAGGTAACCCTTGTGAAAGGGTTGTTTGACCCACAAAGAGGCTGGGACGCCACAAAGGAATTGTGACCCACAGGTTGAGAACCTCTGCTTTAAATGGTTGCATCAGCTTGAGTAATTTATGAATTTGTGTGTGTGTCTGTGTTATACTGGGGATTGAACCTAAGGCCTTGCCCATGCCAGGCAAGTCTTCTACCACTGAGCTATATCCCCAGCCCTCTTTACTTTTTCATTTGAGACAAGATCTCAGAGTTACCTGGGCTAGCTTTGAACTTACTGTGTAGCTCAGACACACCTTGAACTTGTGATCTTTTCTGCCTTAGCCTCATGAATAGCTAGGAAATACAAACTTGTACCATGAGACCCAGCTTTTAAGTGTCTTATATTATTTTTCCCCCTGACATTTGAATGGAGAACTTTGTACATGATATAGAAGAATTTTATTGGTAATACTGTCGAATGGGCAGTTCTTAGATTCTTGTTATATCAGAGCACCCAGGAACTCACCAGAACACTTACTGTTTTACCCAGTCCTAGGCACGGTTTAAATTACTACAGACTTTTGGTTTAAATTACTCCAGACTTAATTAACTCCTCTGATCTCACACCTTGGATAAGTGTTATTATTACCCCTGTTTTAGAGTTAACAGCCTTCCCAGTATTGTACAACAGGAAGGTGAGATGGTGTCTGATCTCAGCACAGCTCTGGGTCAGTGTTTCTCCTAAGTTTTTTCTGGGGCTGTAGCTAGCCTAGGAACAGGGTCCTTGTTTGTCTCTGTTGGAGGTATGCAGATGGAATAGGTTCCAGAGGAAGATGCCTGTAGACATCTTACTTTCTTGGTTCTTTTAAGAAAAGATGTTTTGGGGCAGGAAAGATGGCTGCAGTAATTAAGAGTGCATGCCCTTGCAGGAGACACATGTTTGGTTCCCAGCACCCATGTTGTGGGAGTTCACAGCTGTCTATAACTCCAGCTCCACGGGATTAGATGCCCTCTTCTGGCTTCTGAGCACCCACAGAGATTTGTGCATGAACACACACACACACATACAAATAAAACTTAAAAATAAAAAAAAATTAAGTGAAATATGTTAAAATTGTAATGCCTTGGGGACAGAATATTTATTAATAAAATATGGAAACGTTCCTCATTTAACTCTAGCTTTCCCTATTTAACTCTGTTTTTCTTTGTTATAAATGGAATTTTTTTTTATCAGAATTTTTGCTTTTTTTTTTAAAGGAGTTGGCAGAAGTAGGTGGATCTCTATGAGTTCAAGGTCAGCCTGGTCTAAATAGTGTTTCAACTAACCAAGGCTACGTTATAAGACCCTGTATTTAAAAAAAACAACCAAAAAACAGAAAGAAAATTAGGTTAGGGATGAGTATGGTGGTGGTTTACACCTGTAATCCTAGCACTGAGCACCAAATTGAAGGCTAGCTTGGACCACGCTCGACCTAGTCTCACCTCCCACTCGCTTACCACCACTATCCCTCAAATAGTGACTGGCAGTGTTTTTAAAAATTGTTTTGTAGGCACTAGCCTTAATGATGAAGTCTAGTGTTAATATAAACTGAAGTGAGCACATATCTCCCCATAAGACAAAAGTCAGATTACTGAACTTTTTTGCTATTTTTTGATCTGTGCTTGTTGTACATAACCTTCCTGCCTCAGCCTTGAGTGCTGGGACAACTGTCCTTGATAGGACAGTTTGATCATAGCGGGGGAGGTAGAGTGTTCTTACTAAAGCTGTGGAGTTTGTTTTAACTATTAGTTTGGGGCTGATTCCTGCTTGTTTATTCTTTTGTCTCCAATGTTCTTAAGTATGAAATTAAGTTTTCTGGCCCTTTTCTTTTTGAAGTAAAGTGGAGGACTTAAGAGCAGAACAGGTGTAAAAGAGTCTGCCGACAGGAGCTTTGGTGGTTTCAGGCACAGAAATGCAGATCATTTGCACAGCTTTTGAACATCTGGTGGGTGCTGCTCTTACAGCTGCTAGCAATCAAGGCTTTGTTCTTTATAGGCATTGCATTTTATTTCTGTAGTCACCATTTATTTTTCTATTAAAGATACCTCACATTTCCTATCCAATAGTGTGATTTGATGCTAATTTATTATAATTCTTCTTTTTCTATGTGAGCCCTAGTCCCTTTATGGAGAATAGTATTTAGAAATCGAGACCTGTGTGGCTGTAAACTTGACATGTCTAGGCTTTCTCTTTGGACAGAGCTAGAAAATACACTATTATCCACAGCATGCACCTCTATTTCTAGACCTTCATGTCCACATACAATACAAACCTTAAGCTTTCATAGTGATGAAACACAGTGACTAACAGCACAGGGCTCCTTTTTGTTTTTCTTTTTTTCTCAAAATAATGGGAAATTCAGCTCTTATCTACAACATTCTCATTTGTTGAATATTAGTGTGTGTATAATGGAGTGCTAGAATTACTAATCCCTTGTGAGAAACAAATTTACCAAATAGATTACATTTCTTATATAATTGCATTTAGTTTTACAACATTTAGTAAAACATATTCTACACCATTGTTTTTATTTTTAGGCATGTCAAGAATTATTAATGGTCCTGAGAAGTCAGAGTTGTATGAGAGAGAAACTCAGAATGTCACTCCCTCCTCCTCCTTCTACTACCCTCCCATTCCTTCTCCTTCCTAATCCTTCCCTACCTACCTACCCCTTGTAGGAAGTCACTTCGTTTTTCATTTTTCCTTGAGACAGGGTCTCTCTATGTAGATCAGGCTGGCCTTGATCTCACAGAGATCCATTCTGTGATCTCAGCACTTGGGAAGCTGAGGCAGGTGAATCTCTGTGAGGTCAATGCTAGGCAAAGCTACATAGTGAGCCTCTCCTCCCCCACCTCAGGAAAAAAAGTGTGTGCACCACCACGCCTATCCCTAGGGTTTTTAAATTTGTTTTAAAGATTAAAAAAAAAATTACGGGGATTTTATGACACATGAGTGTTTTGCCTACATGTATGTATGTGCATGTCTGGTCTCTTGGAGGCCAAAAGGGACATTGTAGTTCCCCCTACCCTGAACTGAAGTTAACGGAGAGTTGTGAGCTGCTATGTGGGTGTTGGGAACTGAATAGCAAGTGTACTTAACTGATCAGCCATATCCCCAACCCCAGTTTTTTGGTTTTTTTTCCCTCAAGACAAGGTTTCATGTGTCTAGGTTGGCCTCAAACTTGCTATATAGATGGCCTTGAACTTCTGATTCTCCTGCCTCTACATGTGCCTGGTTTAAGTAATGTTGGGGACTGAACCCAGAGCTCCGCGTGTACTAGTTAAGCACTGTACTAACTGAACTATATCACTGACCCTGGTTTATCTTTCTTTGCATGTGGTGTGTGAGATGTTCTTTCTTGCACTCATGCATGGGTGTGCTGAGGATTGAGCCCAGGGCTTCACCAACTCAAAGCCCTTTTTTACCAATGAACAACATCTCAGCTCTTAGGTGTGTGTGTGTGTATGTGTTTTACTTACATTACGTTTTTATTGATTTTGGTGTGTATGAGCATGTGTGTGAGCATATGTGCATGTGTGTGAGCATGTGTGTGAGCATGCATTGCTGCGGTGTGTGTGCGTGTGTGTGAGCATGCATGTGCTGTGGTGTGTGTGCATGTATGTGAGCATGCATTGCTGTGGTGTGTGTGCATGTGTGTGAGCATGCATGTGCTGCAGTGTGTGAGCATGCGTGTGCTGTGGTGTGTGTGCATGTGTGTGAGCATGCATGTGCTGCGGTGTGTGTGCATGTGTGTGAGCATGTGTGTGCTGTGGTGTGTGAGCATGCATGTGCTGCGGTGTGTGTGCATGTGTATGAGCATGCATTGCTGTGGTGTGTGAGCATGCATGTGCTGCGGTGTGTGAGCATGCATGTGCTGTGGTGTATGTGCATTTGTGTGAGCATGCATGTGCTGTGGTGTGTGAGCATGCATGTGAGCATGCATGTGCTGCGGTGTGTGTGCATGTGTGTGAGCATGCATTGCTGCGGTGTGTGTGAGCATGCATGTGCTGCGGTGTGTGTGCTTGTAGAGGTCTGATAACTGTGGAGTCAGTTCTCGTCTTCCCACTGTGTGGTTCCAGGGATTGAACTCAGGTGGTCAGGCTTTTGAGGCGAACCTTTGCATATAAGTCACATCAGCAGCCCTATTTTGTTTTTCCCATGCTTGGAATCAAAATCAAAGTCTTACACATATATGCATGTTCTTCTTTGCCTTCTTTTACTTTGCTGTAACTTTCCATGTTCAGTTTGAAGAGGTTTTCTTTATTTTTTAAATCTCTATGACCATATAACTCTATGTGGAACCTTTCAATCTTATTTCACGTCTCTGTTGTATGTGGGCATTTAAGTTGTTTACAGTGTTTTGTAGTTATACTTCTACATATAATAACCATATATATATTTTCATATTGTTGGAGATACAACCTTAGTTAGACTGCCAGTTATGGTAAATGGAGCTATAGCTATAATCCCAGCTACGTGGGGGGAAGAAGCAGAAGGATTTTAAGTTCAAGACCAGTTTGGGCAACTGAGTCAGATCCTGTCTCAAAACAGAATTTAAAAGATTAGGCTAAGGAGGACCCTGAGTTCTCAATCCCCAGTACCATAGCCGCGCTACCCTTACCCACCAACATTGTGTAAAGATCTCAATATGTAGTCCATATTAGTTTTTGAAACTCTGTTTAGCCCAGAGTGACTCTGAACTGAGATCATTCTGACTCTACCAGAGTACAGGCATGTGCCTCCATGCCTGGCTTCTGCCCACTTTTAATATTTTGGTATATTAGGGATATTAGCCCTCTGTGGCAGTTATGGATAGTTTCTTCCAATGTTTAGTTGTCTTTTGTTATGGTGATTTTTAAACTATGAAAACAAAGTTTTAAGTTATATAACCACATTTATCAATCTTTTAATTAGCTCTGGGGTTTGAGTTACAATCTTTTTCTATCCAAGGTTAAAGAGAATTTTTACCCATTTCCTTCTAGTCCTTGTATATTTATATATTTCAAGCATTCAGATTTTCTTTTCTTTTTTTTTTTTTTAAAGTCTGTACCCCAAGCAGCTTTGGTATTAATAGTATAACATTATAATATAATTTTTATCCCTAAATGTGTCCTGGAAATGTTCATTAAAAACTCTATATTGGTTACTGGGCAATGGTGGCATAAGCCCCAGCACTCTGGAGGCAGAGGCAGGCGATCTCGGTGAGTTCCAGGCCAGCCTGTTTCTACAGAGTGAGTTCCAGGCCAGCCTGTTTCTACAGAGTGAGTTCCAGGCCAGCTGAGGTTACAACAGAGAAACCCTGTCTCAAAAAGAAACAAAAAACAAACAAACTCCATATTGGGAGGCTAGAGAGATGGTTTAGCTGTTAAGAGCACTTGCTGATCTCCAGAGGACCCAAGCTCTGTTCAAGTCCCCTTGTGAAGGGCTCACAACCATCAGAACTTGAATTGTAACACCTCTGGCTTCCACAGCACCTGTATTCACATGCACATACCCACACCTACACATAATAATTAAAAATAATAAAAACAAAGCTTTAAGAAATCTGTATTGTGGCTGGAGAGGTAGCTCTGTAGTTAATAGCACTTGCTGTTCTTGCAGAGGACCAGAGTTTGGTTCCCAGCCCCCACGTGACACTTTACAACTGCCTGTAACTTCAGGAGATTTGATGCCCTCTTCTGACTTCTATGGACACCAGACATGCAGGTGGTGCACATAGATGCGTTCAGGGAGTCACACATACACATAAAATAAATAATAAACAAATAGAGAAATATTTTTTAGAAAGTCCATGTAGACCCCAGTGGTTTGAGATGCCCAAAGCTTTGTCAGATATATGTATGTGTCTGTGTATATATATATATATATATATATATATATATATATATATATATATATATATATATAAATTTTTTTTTAATTCCATGCATGGTGGATTCTATTTTTATGTATTCTGCTTCACTAATCTTTTTGTCTATTTGTGGGCCAGGTGCACACTTTAAATTATAGGGGCTTTTATAGTATATTTTTAAGTCTGATAAGGCCAGTGTTGTCTTCATAGTTATTTGTCTTCAGTGTTTTTCTATGTGAACTTTAGTATTAACTTGCCTAAATTTTAATCTTTTTTTAAAGAAAGATTTGTTTTTTTAAATGTGTAAATGTGTGTTTCTGTATTTGTATGTTATGTGTATGTATTTCCCTGGAGCTGGAGTTACAGGCAGTTGTAAGGAGTCCAATGTGGGTGCTGAGAACTGAACATTAGAAGAGCAGCGAGTTCTCCCATTAAGCCATCTCTTCAGTCCAACTTGTGTAATTTTATTCAAAAACTGAATGCTATTTTTATTGAGATTACATTAAATTTATAAAATTAACAGTAAATGGATATTTTTACAATGTTGAATCATTCTCTCTAAAGCACTATTTAAAGCATAACACTTTTGTGTCTGTTAGGTATGTGTTAAATTTTTCTTTGTGTAGATTTTGCTCATTTCTTAAGATAATTCTTAAATATTTAATTTTCTTTATTAATATTTGAAATGAGATTTTCTCTTACTAGGTTATTTTTGTTTGTTTTTGTTTTTTGTTTTTGGGTTTGTTTGTTTTGTTTTTCAAGACAGGGTTTCTCTGTTATAACTCCGGCTGTCCTGGAACTCATTCTGTAGACCAGGCTGGCCTCAAACTCACCTGCCTCTGCCTCCTAGGTGCTGGGATTAAAACTGTGCACCTCCATCGCCCAGCTAGCTGTTTGGTTATTGTTTGTGTATATGAAGATTGGATTTTTTGGTTACATTTATATCTTGCTATCTTACTGGAAGAATTGAATTTTAGGGACTGGAGATGTAGCTCAGTTGTTAGAATGCTTGCCTAGTATGTAGATTTCCTGAGTTGGTTTCTCCTGTGCCATACAAACCAGGAGTGGTAGCACACACCTATAACCACGGCACTCTGGTGGTCTAGCAGGCTTATTAGAAGTTCAGGGCCATCCTTTGCTACACACCAAGTTTGAGGCCAATTTGGGATAAAATTTACCTCGTCTTAAAACAAAAAACAAGAAACAAACAAACCTGCCTTAGGTTTACTATTACTGTGATGAAATGCCATGACCAAAGCAACTTAGGAAGAATAGGGTTTATTTAGCTTATGCTTCCACATCATTGTTCACTGAAGGAAGTTAGGACAGGAACTCAAATAGTGCTCACTATGCAATTTTCTGATATGTACAAGTTTCTGTTGGATGGTCTAGTTAAATAACACTAATCCCCTAGGATTCAAATTGCAGTTATCATGATATATTGCCTATGAGAACAGACTTTGCTTCCAGCTCTTCAGTATGCACATCTGCAGTCGCTGAGTAAGTAAGAGACAAGCATCTGTTCTTCAGTTCACATGGGTAGCAAGAATGTCAACATGCTGCCTCCTTGCTTCCCAGTAAGACACACAAATGAGATACTGCTAAATGGATAGTAGAAAGAGAAAAGCACTCAGTTAAGATGATAGTGTGGCAAAGGGAAAAAAGCAATGCATATGGAGTGAAGTCAAATTGGGTGTAACTAGAGAAACAAAGTAAGAAATCAACATTGTGAACATTGATGCTGCTTACCATGGAGCGATTCCAGATGAAGCCAGAGTCATTTAGTGAAGGCACACTTAGAGCAGTGTTTTAACTCACAGTATATGAAAGATGCATTGGTTTTTGTTGTTGTTGATTCCTCTATATAAGCAACAATATGAGCATTTAAAAAAAAAAAGTTAAATCATTTTATTTGCAAAAAGAGGACACCCAAATCCTGCCATTCTTGAGGGCAAAGCGGTAGCTGCCTCCAGATTCAGTGAAACCTGAGTCAGAATGCAGCATTACGCACTCGTGCATTTTTAATGTTTTGATATTAAGGCCATGGAGTGACTGTAATTTCCACTATTGAGTATTAAGATATCTTTGCATGGTTTTGCTTATGTGGTTATTTTAAAAACTATTATAATTTGTGTGTGTGTGGTCATGGTGGTGGGGGAAAGAAAATGAACAAGAGAGTGTGCATGTGGGAGCATGTGTGAGGAGGTCAGATGACAGTTCTCACATTCTATCTTGTTGAAGATTGAGCTTTTGGACAGTTCTCCTGTCTCTACCTCCCATCTCACTGTAGAAGTGCTAGAATTACAGATGCATGCTACTGAAATCTAGCTCTTTACACATGGGTTCTGGGGCTCGAACTTATGTCACCAGGCTTGAGCAACAAGCGCTTTCACCTACCGAACCATCTCATTGGCCCAATGTGGATATTTTTATGACCGTGATCTACTGTATTAGGCAGAGTTCTCTAGAGGAAGCAGAACCAATAGGATGTAAATATATTGTTAAAGAGGACTTACTTGATTGGCTAACACAGTAGGGGCTGAGGAGTCCAACAATAACTGTCTGCATGCTGGAGGCACAGAGAACCCAGTAGTTGCTCAGCTCACAAAGTTAAATATCTTAGCGGTCCCAGTCTGGTGTTGGAGGCCTTCAGGTTCTCTGGAGAGCACTTGAGACCAAGGAAGCTAGAGTCTGCTGGCAGTGGAGGCTGGCAGTAGCAATGATAGGGAATTGCTTAGGAAAAAGTGAAGCTAGGCGGGGCGATGTCACTGCGTTTCTTGGCCCTTTTATATTGGGGCCATCTGTTGGAAGGCGTCATTCTCGTTGCAAGTGGATCTCTCTTTCTTCCTTTGTTAATTCTCCCTAGAAATGCCCTCAGACATGCCCAGATGCAGGTTGGCTGGGTGATTCCACATCCTGTCAAGTTGACTACAAAGATTACCCACCACAGCCTTTGTTCAAAGCATGGACTCCTCATATTTTTACATTTGCCTGATATGGATCATTTGACCCTAGTAGAAATTAATAATTACACAGTTGTCTTTGAGGAAACCTATAATAACAGTTTATCTTTTGAGTGTATCCAATATATAACCAAGTAAAAAGATTCTTCTTACATGTTATATATTTTGCCTTGCCTTGACTTGTGTGTTTTGAAGTAGAATTGCTAGTGCTTACTGGACAAGCCAGTACTACCCTTTTTGATATTGATGAACATTTATGGTTTGTAATTTTACTGAAGTTCTTTTATTTTCTGGGACGTACGTGAAATTCCATGTAGGGATATTTATTATGGATTATGTCAGGATTTCCATGTTCCAAATCCTACCCCACATTGACTTACCCTTCATCCAGAATAGAGAAGCATGCCACGGGTTTTGCTTCCTTACTACAACAACAATTCAACCAAAAAATAATAAAACCCCCTATTTCTGTTTATAATCTACTTACCTGTATTCTTTTTGTTACTAATATATTGGAAAATCAAGATAATATGGTGACACTTGGAGGTACACACAGGAAGACAGAATAAATGATTTTTTACATAAATATGTAATGAGTTAGAAACCCTTTGTTTCTAAACTTGCAGCCAAACTTGAAAAGTTAAAAAAAAAATACTAGGTGGGGGCACGGTGGCTCACACCTGTAATTACAGCACACAAGAGGTGGTAGGCAGATCTCTGTGGTTTTAGACCAGCTTAGTCTGTAGTGAGCTCCAGGCCTGCCAAGGCTACATAGTGAGAGTCTGTCTGAAAAAAATATTAAATCACGATTCATTAGCGGAAGTATGAACATTTCAGCAAAAGATCTTGAAAGTAAATTTAATCAGTTTTTTATTCCCTTTTACACTCATTGTACTTCATCTCCCTTTTATATTTGCAAAATGTATTTTCTTTCTTCTTTTTTTAAGGAGACAGCTCTCACTGTGTGAGTCTGGCTGGTCTGGAACAAACTCAGAGGTTGCCTGCCTCTACCTCCAGGAATGCTGAGATTAAAGGCCTGTACTATCACACCCAGCTCAGTGCATATTTAAACATGATCTAGGATAATACAGACTAGCATCTCCTAATCTGTTTAGGGTTCCTGCTTTGTGTCAGTATGGATTGACTGTAGGACCTGTGTAGATTTGAATAGGAAATGCTGAATTTATATGAATTAGCTGTATAGAGCCTAAAGTCTAATTGCAGTTACAGTTTTCATAGAAAGTGGTTGTAAATTGGCATTGTACTAGTCACTCTGGTAGGGTTTTAGATTAATAGTTCCCCAGTGCCATTTCTCTGCCAAGCTGGCTCTATAAGAATCACCTGGGGAACTTGTTAAGAATAAAGATTATTTGGCTATCCATTAACTTTCCCCTGTAGATTGAAGGTGGGACTTAGGAATGTGTTTTCTTCTTTTTGTGTGTGTGTATACGTGTTTTGTATGTGTGTGCACATACAAGTGCTTATGAGGCTTGAGATTGATGTTAAGGTGAAGAGTGATTGAGGATGATACCTACCTATCTATCTATCTATCTATCTATCTATCTATCTATCTATCTATCTATGACAGGTTTCTTTGTGTAACCCTGGCTGTCCAGAGTGCTGGGATTATAGGTGTATACCACTACCACTGGGTGGTACACTTACTTTTTAAGACCACTCTCACTGAACTGGGAGCTTGCCAATTCAACTAGACTGGCTGGCCAGCAGACCCCACAGTTACTGTCTCCCCATCTCAGCATTGGGATTATAAGTGTATGATATGGTGTCTGGCTTTTTTGGTAAACCTGGATTCGGGGTGGGGGTGGGGGTGGGGGTCTAACTCTGGTCCTCATGCTTGCATGTTAGGCACTTAACAGACTGAGACATCGCCACACTTCCTTCTTTTTTGAAATAAGCAGCACACAATGCAGATTTCAGTTGCTGAAGTCTGTAGTGAAAAGCAATTCTCCCTGTCCTCCCTTCTACATCCTTTGGTTTTCTTTCCTAGATGTTTCAGAACTGTTATACATATACACACAGTTATGGGGGCATATTATACTATCTGCTAACTAACTGACTAACTGATTCTGTTTGGAGATCTCTCCATGTCTCCTATAGAAATTCTTCCTTCTTTGGAACAGCTGCCTAGTAGCAATTGGAAAAGATCCACAGGGGATTCTAATGCAGTACGGCATTAGGAGTCACAGTCTGAGTGTTACAGGGGTTAGAGACAGTTTTCTTGGAATGTTAATATCCTAAATCTTGAATTTCACAAGGAACTGTACTCACTAAACATTTCATGAATTTCTAGATACATATAAACTTCCATTTTTTCCCCTTGCTCGTGATTAGGTAGAAACCATCAGTCAAAAATACATGATGGAGGGGCTAGAGAGATGTCTCAGCAGTTAAGAGCACTTACTGCTCTTCCAGAGGACTTGAGTTTGGTTCCTACTGCTCACAACTGTCTATAATTCCAGTCCTAGTGAAACTGCCGTCCTCTTCTGGACTTCCAAGCATTGTACACGTGTGATGCACATGCACTCATGCAGACAAAACATGTAAAATAAATATTTAAGTAAATAATATTAGAAAAATACATGATGGAGTTGAGCTTGGAGACACCTGTCTGCAGTCTTGGTAGGATTTGATAAATGGAGGATCAAGAGTTCAGGTCATATCCTCAGTTACATAAAACCAAAAATTAAAAACTGAATTCTGCAGCATAGAAGAGGCATCATGAGGTGGAATCAGCTTTAAGAAAGATTTTTCAATCTTTGGGCTCTGTTGCTGTTTTACTTTCTGTTATTATAGGAAGGGGGCATTAGACAGAAGAAGGCAGAGGGCAGGTGACAAACCAAAAACCTGCTCTCTACAACACCATTTATTTCGGGGCTTGGAGAGATGGTTCAGTGGTTAAGAGCACTGACTGTTCTTCCAAAGGTCCTGAGTTCAATTCCCAGCAACCACATTGTGGCTCACAACCATCTATATTGGGATCTGATACCCTCTTCTGGCATGCAGGTGTACATGCAGATAGAGTACTCATACATAAATAAATATATCTTTAAAAAAAAAAAGGAAAGCAACAGTTCTTTCTACACATCTTTCACTGTAACACCTATATGTAAGAGATACTTATATCCATGTTTCTGATAATGAATTTTACTTTCATACTCATTGTGACCAAATACATACTTGATAAGAAGCTACTAAAGCAGGGGTGTAGATTGGTAAAGTGGGATAAGGAATATTAGCTTGAAAGGTAGAATGGCTAGTGCAAGATCCATGGGCAGTGAAAAACAAGTGGTACTTTGGAACTGTTTCCTTCTTCGGAGCATTCTCATTGAATATTATTACCCCCATAGAGAAAGTTCATTTGTAAGCTCCATTGCCAGTTGTATTGGTTGGTCTGTGTGCTCATTGTCATACAGGGACAGTCAAAACAGCAACATATTCTCTATGCTCTACAAGCAAATAGATACATGTGAATCATCCTGTTTTCACATACTCATCATGGAATTAATATCGGTAAAGTAAAGCAATATTTTTAGCTTTTAAGGACAGTATTTTATAAAAATTCATTTAGTGGTCCACCCCCCCCCCCATTTTCTTTTTTCTCTCAGTTTCTTGTTTCCTTTTTTATTGTCTTGTTTTTCCTCTTCATTAATGAAGACATTCTTAGCTGGTTGGGACAGTTGGAAACATGAGCCCACCTGTTAGAGGTAGGGATAGTGTTTTATATTCTGAGAAATTAAAACAGGAATTTAGTGTGCACTATGCTATAATTGTCCCAACACCTAACTTGATTACAGATATGATAGGAAATAAGATCCAGCTGTAAACGGCCCAAATATTGGAGTCAATTTACCGTAAAGGCTATTTCTTCTGTTGACATTAATGTGGAACTTTAGGGTCACAGGGGTCACTTAGTCCTCTGATTGTGTCAGGTGCTAAAGTCAAGAAATTAGACAGCTATGTACTTTAAATGAGTTGGTGAACTTAAAAAAAAAAACATGAATTCATTTATCTATATTTGCTTTGGTTTTTCAAGACAGGGTTTCTCTCTGTAGTTTTGGCTGTCCTGGAACTCACTCTGTAGACCAGGTAGGCCTTGAATTCACAAAGATCCACCTGCCTTTGCCTCCCAAGTGCTGGGATTAAAGGCATACACCACCACCTAAAGTGTATCTTCCCTTCTCAAAAGATCTGAATTAAAAGTGAATTTTCCCACTTCAAATTATTTAATTTAGAAAGAAATCCCTCACAGGTGTATCTAGCCACTTGGATTTTATTTAGTTAATTCCAGATGTCAAGCTGACAGCCAGGAATAGCCATCATAGGGGCCAAAAGGCATTGGATCCCCTGAACTAGAATTACACATGATATGAGCCACTGGTTGTGGATGCTGGGAACTGAGCTGGCACTCTGCAAGAGCAGTGAGTGCTTTTAACTGTAGAGGCATCTTTTCAGTCCCAGAGCTGCTGAACTTTTGATATCCAGGTGGAAACTTGTACTGAACTAAAAATTAAAATGTATAGCTTTCTCCATCACAACTTCTATCATCTAATGAAAGATGAAAACATTTATTATTTATGTTGAAGGATCCTTGTTTTTATACCAGTTATTGCCTTTAGTATCAAACTGAATGAGTTTTTAAAAACTATTACAACATTGGTTTTTGGGTAGAATCTGTGACTAGTTAATAACAAATGTTAGTGGGATCATCATGGATGATCTGAAAGCAAAATTTTAAGGCTGTTTTTTAATCTGACACAAAACCTTTAGTCTCGTCTCCATTTATTTCTCTTTTTAAACTTCCCTTCCTATATAAGCTGTCACAGTTTTCCTAACAGCAGAAAATTCACTGTTTACTAGACCACTATATATGTATGTAGGGAATGAGTAGTCCTATAGGGTCACAGTATGACCTTCGCTGAATAGTTTCCATCAATGAACAATCTCACTGCCATCTGGTGAGTGTGGTGGTGGCAACTTTAGCACTTTCTATTGTCTTATCTTCTAAAATAAGTCGTAGGAAACTGAATTCAGGAAATAGCTTGGTACTGACTGAGTGGAAGGTTGTCCTATGGATGCTTATCTGATGTTCTATTCAGGAAGAAGAATTTGCTCTGGGTTTTGAAGACAGGATGGGTAAGGCTATTTGTTGGGAAGATGATTTGAAGGAAGAGTACAATCTAATAGAATCTACTATAGTAGGCTCTTAAAAGAATTTCACTACACACTCTTATAGTTCCAAGAGTAGAGAATATTAATGGGCCCATTATCCAAGAGGAGAAAAAGTGTTTGGCAGATCCTTGCAGATCCTAGTTAGTCATTAATTCAATTCTGTTCTCATCAAGTGTCTATTCCCCTACTCTCCCAAATCCCCCAAAAGCCAACTAAGCAACAATTTTAGAAGATAAGACAAGGGTTTCTCTGTGTAGCCCTGGTTGTTCCGGATTTTGCTCAGTGTAGAGGAACATTTAATCTTCTAATCCAGCAGCATGGCTGCTCTAGCAAGGGATCACCTTCAGAGGCCTGTGTGACTCAGCTAGAATGCAGAAAGATTGTTAGGCTAATCCTATCCTCTGGCTGTGCTAATGCTAGGTGAAAGGGATTTCTGTGGCTAAGGCTAGTAGATGCCTTTAATCCCAACTCAGAAGGCAGTGGTAGCAAGTGGTGGCACATACTTTAAATCCCAACTCTCAGAATATGAAACGACCAGTCAGTAGGTGAAGCAGATAAGAAACATAGAGGAGAAATGAAGAGTTAGGTACTTTGAGTGCAGTCAGCTCACAGACAGGAAAGGCTGAGAAGAGCCAACCAAGCCAGTCCAGAATAAGCAGAGAGAAAGTAGAGAGTCAGAAGCAGACGGTTGACGATTTACAGTTAGAAGTTCACAATACAGTTTAGGGTGAAAAGTGTAGTTCAGAAGACAGCTATTCAAAGTGGGCCAAGTCAGTAGTAAGTCTTGGAGGCTGAAATATTCAGATTTAGTTTTGCAGATTTGATTGTACAGAGGATGAAGCCTTCTGGGTTCAGACTTGCATCTTGAAGATTAGATTCTTTGGAGGCTGAAGCGTTCTAGGTCTAGGCTTAAGATTACGCTGTATGGAGGTTGAAACCATCTAGGACCAGGGATTGAATTAGTAAAGAATAAACTGTCTTTTGCCATGAACCCATGAGTATAATTTAAAAACAAAGCTGACATTTATGCTTACATCTGTGTATACCAGGCTGGTCTCGAGCTCAGAGATCCACTTCTCTGCCTCCTCCTGGATACAGTGATTAAAGACTTTGCACCATCATACCCTGCCAGCACTTATTTCATATCTTAATTTTTTTTCTTTATTAAAACAGTTTCACTACATAGCCCAAGTTGGCCTTGAGCCGGTGATCCTCCTAAGTGCTGGGATAACAGGTGTGTGCCATGCCACCTGACTATGACCTCCTTTCTTTGTTTCTCTCTTTTTAAACTTAATGGATTAATTTGTAGAATTAAAAAAAATTAATTTGTGTCTGAGTGTGGTTTTATGCACATTGAGTGCAGTGCCCATAGAGGCTAGAAAAGGACATTGGGTTCTCTGGAGCTGGGAGTTAACAAGCATTTGTAACCTGCCTAATATGGGTGCTGTGAACTGAATTGGAGTTCTGTAAGAGCAACACACACTCCTATTAACTGCTGAGCCATCTCTCCAGCCCCCTAATTTATAGAATTTATTTGCTCATTGTGTGGGGTTGTAGTTCTTCATTGGATATTCTTTTCTTTATGGAAGTCTATTATGAGAATATATTGTAATTAATTTATTGTTGATAGACTATTATAAATAGGTTATCCATTTGCGTATAGGTAGGTATTCTGATGGACTTTGCATGTGTTTTGTTTTCTAAAATGGCTGTATTGAAATATACTGCTTCTAGTAATTTATTTAAGTAGTCCCCATTGTTCCACATATTCTTTATCCTCACACTTGGTATTATTTTAAATTTAATTTTATTTATGAGTGCTCTATTTGTATATACACCTGCATACCAGAAGAGGGCATTTGGTCCCATTATAGATGATTGTGAGCCACCCTGTGGTTGCTGGGAATTGAACTCAGGACCTCTGGAAGAGCAGCCAGTGCTTTTAACCACTGAGGCCCCACACTTGGTATTTTTTAGCTGGTGTAGTAGAATATTATGGAAACTTTGTCATTTTAATTTATAGTTCTCATTATTTATTAATTTTCATAGTTCATATTTGTATTGGCCACATAGCTTTCTTCTTAGTGATTTATAGAGGAACTAATTATTAATTAATTATTAACATTTTGGGTATAATTTCTTTGGTGATTATCTAACTTATTTTGCCCTTTACCATAAAATTATAGTTTAATGAGCAGAAGTTACTTTAATATAGCTGAAACAACCAATTTCTCCCTTTATGGGTGCTTCTGTGTTTTAAGATAAGCTTTCTACCACAATGTCATATTTTCAGTATTATCTTTATAATTTTTGTGCCTTTTCCTTTTGTTTGTACTTAGGGTTATAATCTCATTTAAAGTTTTTTTTTTCCCTTTGAGACAGAGTCTCACTATGTAGACCAGGCTGGCCTCAAACTTACAGAAATCCACCTGTTTTTGCTTCTCAAGTGCTGGAATTAAAGGTGTGCACTGTGATGCCTGGCAACTTTTTTTTTTTTTATATTGTAAAAACATACCTGATTTTTTCTTTTTCCCATACAAATAAATGAAATGTATCTTACAATCTTTCAGTGGAAAGTCTGTCCTGTTTGTGTGCTCTGCATTGACTCTCCTATGTTCCGGATAAATGTCTCTGTGTAGGTGGATCTGCACTTTAGGGGCACTAACATCTGGTCGTAAATTTTCATATATAGCAGAACTTTGTTTTTCCTTCTAAGAATATTTGGTTGTCTTGCATATTCTAGGCATTTTTTCACTCCACATTGGTTACAGAATTATCTTGTCAGCTTTCATATTCTTTGATTGGGATTAAATTGTATTTTATCAATCCTTTTCAGAAGAATTAATTTTTTTGAAAATATTTATGTTTGGAAGGATTTTGCCCGCATACATGTATATGTCCCACATGCATGCCGGGTGTTACAGATGGTTGTGTGGTGTTACAGATGGTTGTAAGCCACCAAGTGGGTACTGGGAACTCAGTAAGAGACTCTCTGCAAGAGCAAGTTCTCCTAACTGCTGAGTCATCTCTCCATCATGTATTTTAAATTTGCAACTCCCTGGTGACTAAGGATATTCAACATTTAAAAAAATATTTATGCCTATTTGTATTTCTTCTTTTGAGAACTCTATTCAGTTCATTAGGTCATGTACTTTTCAGATGATTTAAGTTCTCGGTGTTTAACTTGTAGAACTCTTTACTGATTCTAGATACTAATTGCCTATTGTATATGTAGTTGGCAAAGATTTTCTCCCATTTTTGTAGGCTTTCTTTTTTCTTTTGTTTTCTTTAAAAAGTATTTATTTTTATGTGTATGAGTACATGCGTGTGGTGTCATGGTGCTCATCAGAAGAGGGCTCGGATCCTGTGGAGCTGGAGTTACAGATGGTTTTGAGCTTCCATATGGGTACTGGGAATCAAACTCAGGTCTTCTAGAAGAGCACCCAGTGGTCTTAACTGCTGAGACATCTCTCCAGCCGTGTTGTTTCCTTTTTATGTCACGCAGTAACATTTGTCAGTTTTGGGATTATTTTCTGTGCTATTAGAAACCTTTTCAGGCTTATGCCCATTTCAGGTGCTTTGCCCTGTTCCCACCAAGAGTTTCAAAATTTGAAGTCTTAAATTAAGATCTTTGGTCCATTTTGAAGTGATTTTTGTGCTGGCAGAGAGAAGTGTCTAGTTTCACTCTATATGTGAATGTCCAGTTTTCCTAGCACCTTTGTTTTTGTGGTAACACCATGCTATTTCTGTTACTGTGGATCTATAATGTAAGTTGAGATTAGGTATTACAATATTTCCAGCATTGCTCTGTTTAGGATTGCCTTTGTGTTTCCATATTATTTTAGAATTGTCTTTTCTAGTTTTGTGAAGAATGTAACTGAAATTTTGATAGGGCTTGTTATGTTCTAAGGGTTTGTATTGATATTCTTGGTAATGTCTTGCGGTGTGTATATTTAGCTCAATAATGCCAGGCTTTTTCAAACACATTCATGTAAGGATATACATATCTATTGCAAATTCTGCAACCCACAAATTACATTATGTAGTACATGAATTGTTAAGATGAAAATAATGTTCAGAATCTCATTATGACTGAACTTTTGACTCATCTTATTGACAATAATTTCAGAACAGATGACATTTACATAGTGCTTGAGGGTTTTATGCTTATAATTGCATTATTTTTGGTGTCTCTACTGCTTCTGCAAATTATTGCTTCATGTACATTTGGATACATTCTTTCCCATAATTATTAGCAAATGGATGGTGGGAGAAGATAAAAAATAAAATTTATTTTTGTGTATGTTTCAGATTTGCTATTTGAGTTATTGTACATGCTTCACCTCAAACTTGGTCTTATAATTAAGTAAAGCTTTCCCATTCATGTTTTGTTTTTATTTGTCTTTAACTTAGCTGTGTTGGTGTAGAAGAACATCATGCTGTTGACATTGACTTGTATCACTGCCCCAACTGTGCAGTTCTACATGGTTCTTCCTTAAGTAAGTACTAAATAAATAAAAATTTAAATTTTTTTATTTAAATATTTAAATAAAAATTAAATGTTTGGAACTTACCATGTGTATGATGATACTTTTATGATACTCTAATAATATCATAGATACCTACCAAGAACTGTAGGGAAGATTTCATTGAAAATACTTAGAATACAGTTTTTGTCTGAAAAAAAAATAATTAAAAATTTGAGGCAGTCTGGTTATATAGTCCATACTGGCCCCAAACTCTTGTTCCTCCTGTCTCTGCCTCCCAAATGCTGGGATTCCAGGTAAGCCTTTGTTTGAATTATTAAATATGCCACAGAATAAGGGAGAAAAATACTAACATTTTAATTGCTCATGTAGAGCCCTCAAACATAAGTACATCTTTCAAAACATTTAATTTACAAAGCACTGCAAAGAAAAACTTACCATATTCTGGAAACTTACTGTGACTGATAAGATCACACTGTATTGGAGCAGTGTGCAGATTTGACTCTAATGGGCAGATGCACATTGTGGACTTAGGAGAAAAATCAGGGTATTGATAGGTAAAATATTGTATGCATTTACTGAATTTGGTTGTCAAAGATTATCTGCTTAAAACTCCCTTTCCCACCACCAGTATCCATAGAAAGATAGAGATGGAGGAAAGACAAGAGCAGGTCTTTGATGACAATCTTTTTGGAGAGGACAAGGTAAAGACTGGAATCCTTTTCATCTACTAGCCTAGAGTATACCAGCACTAGAAACAGAACAATAGTTATATTTGGTCTTTTACAGATACTTCCAAAGATTAAATTGAGATGTCATTGTACCAATGTGAGAGAAAATATTTAAAAGGCTTTGGAGTATAGCTATTTATTCATAAATTTTTGACTATAAACTATAATTTTTGTGTTCACTAAATTAAAGGGAAACTGTAGACTCTGTTATTTTAAAATTAAGAGGAGGGCTGGAGAGATAGCTCAGCCATTAAAGGCAAATGGATCAAACTTCAATTTCCAGCACCCAAATCACCAAAGCTTGTCTCTCCAGTTTCCCTTTCCAGCACTCAGGGGACAGAAGCAGGCAGATCTCTTTGAGTTCAAGGACATCCTGATCTACATAACGAGTTCTAGGCCAGTCAGGGCTGCATAGTAAGACTTTGTCTTAAAAACAAACGAAGGAACTTTTGACTAAGGTTACTTTGATAAACTGTTGGTGGGATGTAACTTATAGTCTCTTTGTTTTAAATACAGTTTTTACCCCATATACTTTGTCTATGTAGAAATTTTGTTATATGTACCATGTGACATAAATAACATGTGAAAAGGGTAACAATTAGACATCATTTTTTAGAAATATTAATAATTTTCATAATCTATAAGACAGGAATTTAAGCTGTAGGAATGCATAAGAATAGTTTGTCAAATATAGGTTACCTGTTTTCTTAGTATAACAGTATAAAACTTGAATTAACACACCTGGTAGAATTGTTACATGAATCTTGTTCAGTGTAGTACTGATGTATGTTGTATGTAATTTAAATGGGTTTTGGTCAAGAATAAATCAGGAAGAAGTAAATAATACACTTAATATTTCAAGTGAACAGAACTAAATTTTATATTAGTTTTGGTGCAGAATTGAATTTTATTTGTATTAAGTTACTAAGGCAGTACTACTTCAAGGGATATACTTTATTTTTCCCATATGATGTCATCTTTTAAAAATCTTATCACAGTTGCTAAATGGATTATACAGACCATAATGGACAACCTGCACTTTTGAATAATGATATTTCAGAGAGAAGTTTGCCTAATACTTTGGCCCTTCAAGTCCTTCTTCTCCTTGAAGAACTTCATACCAGGCACTGGGCATCTTCTGGGCAAACATCCAGCTTTTAGTACTAAGAGGGAAAATGCTCAAGATGCAATAATGTTTTGTCTTGATTTAAGGTTCACCTTCTCCCATCCTTCACCATCCACTTCAACTTGGGTAATCTCTTTTTATTCCTTTCCCTCTGCTATTAAGTGTTTCTTGATACCCAAGGTTTCCTGTTCCTGTTAGAATATCCCAGATGTCTATTATAATTGAGACATTATAATACCTATTTAATGAGGTGAATTAGACTG
Organism: Cricetomys ansorgei; assembly: GCA_026225945.1. Lineage (NCBI taxonomy): Eukaryota > Metazoa > Chordata > Mammalia > Rodentia > Nesomyidae > Cricetomys > Cricetomys ansorgei. The sequence continues at coordinate 4,837,507 of JAMJFZ010003145.1, read as the reverse complement.
TACTCGTTGGTTGGGAATTAACCTTATTTTAAAGCAGAAAGCAGGTCAGCATTTGAATATATTCTGTGTGCGCATCAGGCACATACAACCAGGGCAAATATTTTCTCCCCCTTCCCTGTGACCACTACTAAACTATCCCTTAACTGGCTTCCTCCTAAGAAATTCAGTCAGCTGTTGGAGTAGATGATTTTATGTTTGGAGCTTGTTGGCCAAATAGGACATTTGCATACTTCTTTTAATCTATAGTTCAGCACCTTAAAAGAAGTTATAGTATTTTGGCAGATTATTATATGCCAGTTGTGATAGTGAGTAAATACTTGACCTATATTATCTTCTTCAATATGTGCAACAATGTGATATGAGATATGAGAGAAATTATCTAATTAAATCTTGTGTAGTTGTCAGAGCTGTAGTTTGGACCCATAGCTATCCAATCACAAATTGAGTACATTTCACTAATTACTGTGCTCTGCAAAAAATTAAAAATGGAACATTTGACTAGGAGTGGTGGTACATGTCTTTAATCTCAGCACTTGGGAGGCAGAGGCAGGTGGATTTCTGTGAGTTCAAGACCAGTCTGGTTTATATAGTGAGTTCCAGGAAAGCCAGGACTATGTAGAGACCCTGTTCCCCCCACCCCCCAACCAAAAAAAGGCAACAGTACCACAAAGTCACATAGCACAACAGATCTCACACGAGATATTAGAAAAAACATGGGGGGGGGTTGCCTCTGAGAGGCAGGGCTTATACCTTATATTGGGTTTCTTGAAGGTGGAGTTTTCCAAGGTGGGTATTTCCAAGGTGGTGGGATTTCAAGTCCTAAACTTGCCCAAACTCAGGGATTGATGGGATTTTGAGCTCAGGGATTGGTGGGTTTTAAAAACTGGGAAGTGAGCTCAGACTTTTCACTCTACAATAGTTCACTTAGGAAATGGGCAACTTGTTTTGTTTTTTAAATGATGATGCCTATTTTTAACACAGCGCCCTGAGCTAGGCTACCTGTATAGTAGTGAATTACTCCATAGTAGGGAATTTGCAGTATATAACAAGTATCTTTAAAGTAATGCTGTTTGTATTAGTTTTTCTGTTTCTGTGATAAAATTCCATGACCAAGGCAAGTTATAAAAGAAGGAGTTTAATTGGGCTATGGTTCCAGAGGGCTAGAGTTTATTATGGTGGAGTGAAGACATGCCAGCAGATGGCTGGAACAGCAGCTGAACTCACATCTCTATTCATAAGCAGGAGGCAGAGAGTTTACACTGGGAATGGTAGAAGGCTTGAAACCTCAAGCGCATCACCAGTGACATACCTCTTCCAGCAGGACCACACCTTCTAGTTCATCCCAAAAAGCCACCAACTGGAGACCAAGTATTCAAATGTATGAGCCTCTGGGAACCATTCTCATTCAAATTACCACTGTGCTTAAGAATCAAAAATCATACATGGCACATCTGCATCTTAAAATTGTTGGCTGCTTTTAAATTGCTTTTGCATATTTAGTAAGGAGAAAATGCTCATAAAACAAGAAAATAATCAAGATAAAAAATATGTGATACCAGATGAAAATAAAAGTTTTATGTCTGAATATAGTAGAGGAAAACCTACAGTAAACTGCCTTTGAATTGTAGGAATAGTTTTAAAGATTTGTTTTTATTTTTATGTGTGTTTGCGTGTGTCTAAATACGTATGTGCACATGTGTGAGTGTCTGAGGAGGCCAGAAGAGGGCATCAGAGGTCCACTTGATGTAGGGGGTAGGGACTGATCTGTAGTGCACTGAAAGAGCAGCAAGTATTCTTAACTGCCAGGCCATTTCTCTAGTCACTGTATGTATGTATGAATGGTTTCAAACGAGAGAAAATAACACACAAAGGATACCTTAATGGAATTTCTTAGAAAGATTCAATTAATTCAAAAGTTTTCTTGGGAGATTTAAAGGTGGATGGAGTGGCACTTAACTCTTCTGTATAGAAGATCTAATCACAATAAGTTACTTGGAAATCTTGTTTTCAACTCTTAGATATAAATAGCCCTGATTTCTACATTTGTTGGTTATATTTGTGACCTTTATCTATATGAGGATCCAGTGTTATGATCTTGGTAAGGGAAACATTTAAAATAACTTGAAATCAGGATAGGGTATGGGTTAATTAGCAGAGCATGCATGAAGTCCAGGTTTGATTCCTAGCACTGTGTACAACTGGGCATGGTCATGTGCTCACCATGCCTATAATCCTAGCACTCCAGGAAGTGGTCTCAAAATACGTAAAATATGCTTCAAAAATAGTAAAATAACTTGAAACCATATGGTTGTTTTCTCCATAACATTTTGTTATGAAATGTCCAAACATACAGGAAAAGTAGATGTAGCTTTACAACAAGTACCTATAAGCCTTTACGTACTATTACTATCTTCTACCTCTTGCTTTACTCCTTATTTCCTCCTGTAGCTATGGCACTACCAGTCAGTCTATTATTTTAAAAAATGTAAGTAAGTTGCTGATATCAGTACCAGAAAGTTAGCATTATGGGAGTTTTATTTAGACTTTAAAATAGATTCTTTTAAAACTGAAACCTATACTTTAAAAGGAAACAGAAGGATTATGAGTCCCAGGTTAGGTTAGTCTGTGCTACTATAGTGAGAGTCTTCCTGAAACACAACACACACACACACACACACACACACACACACACACACACAGTGAAATCTTACATTGATATCACACAAAAGAGCTATAGGCAAGACCACAGTAGTAGAAAGAGGTATAGATTTTCTCCATTGGCTGTCTTCCTGTTTCTAAGGGTTTTTAGGTATACTTTTAAAATCAGCACTCTAATCTATCTCCTTCATTTCCACTGTGAGGAATCTGGATCCAGAGGTGTCAAATGACCTTCCCAAGGTTGCAGAGGAAGTTGGTGGATGAACTGAGAATCAAATCTAGATCTTCTTATTTTCACTGTTATGACTAAGCAAGATTATCACCCCTCCCTCCAGCTTTAGAACCATAGGAATTCAGCATCTGAACTAACCTTAAGTTTTTTTGTTTTATCACAGCACCTGTCTTGCTTTAATTATATCTTGGGTTAGTGAACTGTTCTCTGTTCTTTATATCAGTATAAATGTGCTTATTTGAAAACTAAATCCTTACATAAAAGAGAATAATGTTATGCTGTTAGAATGTATTTATAATGTGTGATAAAATGCCTACTCCTGAGAAGATAATTTGGATGACGTGGTTCGTCATAGTATGACATGGTGTTTTAATAAAAACTAATTTTAAATAATTTGGAAATGTTATAGTATGGTTAAATGTGAGTAAATGAAAAACTTCATTTGCTGCTTTAAATTCTTTGATTTAATTTTTAAATTATTTCGAATGAAATGATCAGGCTTTTAAAAACCCACAGTTATTTATAATTAATTATAATTTATAATTCGCTTTTGTAAAATCTTTTTGGCCTAGAAATGCATTAAAAACTTGAGTGTTTTCATTGTACCTATAGCTGTTACTTCTGATTATGTAGACTATTACAATTAAATAATACATAGTGCCAGTTATCAAAAATGTTTTCCTTTCTTGACTTTCTACAAATTCAGTGAAGAAGAGGAGGAACTGGCATAGGCATGACTACACAGAGGTGGATGACGGCTCCAAACCTGTACAGGCTGGAACGAGGGCCTTTGTTAAAGAACTACGTTCTCGAATCTTCCCAAGGTATGGAAACTTGTTCAAACAAGATTTAACAGCACTGGCTGATAAAGTGGCATTATCTAAAGCAGTCTTTTCAAACTTAAGTGGCACGATGCTATTGGTATCAACTGGCTTTTTACTTTTTCCTATAAAGGAAGTAGAGAATACCAGTACATTACAGGTCACAGGAGTGACTAGCTTAGTCTCATGGAACTTCTGCTATGCACATGCACACTGGGTTACCATGTAAAAATACTCATTCCCAGAATTTCAAATACTGATTTGAAGCAGTTCTCACTTTCTGATTCCTTCTGATAACGCAACCACTGTTTCTCTTTTTCTTTCTTCTTGCCGTTTCCTGTTTTGCACCTGTGTTTTTCTCAAATCACTTCATAGCTGCCTGTGCCCTGGGTCTACCAGAAGCATGCACGGTCATTGCTTTAGTCCCTGCTGGCATCAGGACTGAGCTTTTTGTTTCTGAAAAATGATGGAATATATTTGAGTTGTCTAGGCTAAAAGAGAGTCAAAGTCTTATAAAGCATTTAATCATGCTAATTCAGATAATTTCCTACTTACTGCCTGACGTCTATTTAAAGAGATAATGCTCAATAAGCTTTTACACAAGATCATATCTCAACTTGTTAAAAGAGGGGAAGCACAATTTAAATTTAAATCACAGTATCACATTCAGCCTATTATGGAATTTCTTTCAAATCCTGAAATGAAAACCCTGATTTTCCTTCTGTCTTTAAGATTTCTTTGCTCTGTTTACCACCTTTTAGTCCTTAAACAGAAACATGATGAAAAACTACCCACATTTGCCTCCTGGAGGTTGGCTGAGAAATAGCAAACATACGAAGTAGTGTTTCCACATGATTTTTGTTGAATTAAGAGTCTTGTTCTCAAGCTACCAGTTACCAGTTTCTAAGTTGTAAGAAAAACAGGTTGCTTATTTTCCTTTTTACTGGACAATAAATCATTGTTTTGGGGCCTAGAATTTTGGGGAATCAGAAAGTGAGAACTGCTTCAAATTAGTATTTGAAATTCTGGGAATGAGTATTTTTACATGGTAACCCAGTGTGCATGTGCATAGCAGAAGTTCCATGAGACTAAGCTAGTCACTCCTGTGACCTGTAATGTACTGGTTTTGGGGCCTAGCCCTAGATTTTTAGTGTGGGCCTATTTATAGATCCTGGAGGTGTTTTGTATTCTTCCAGAAACCGTCTACGTAGATTAGTGTCTGTGTACGTATACATTTTCAGGGAGAGGAGATAAAGCTTTCACTTATTTCAAAGATTTGTGACTCCCAAGAAGTAGCCTTAAAATCATTAGTAATTCATAAGGCTTTTCTGCCAAAGTAAACAGAGATGAGAAGAGGTTAAAGCTGATCACAAATGTCCAAACTGTTATTGCTGTTAATCAAAGGACTGACTACTTTTAATTAATTCAATAAAATAATAATAATTACTGAATTAAACATAGTTGATGTAATTTACAAAGTGTATAAAATAAATTGAATAGGTTTTTTTGATCCCCTATGTAAGGCCTAATGTAAGTTTTTTGAGTTTTTTTCTACATCAAAATATAGATGTAGAACCATGTAATTATAGATGTATATATGTGTAATTCTTTAAAAATGTGATTGTGTTATGAATGGTATTAATGCAATTTTCCTTTATGGTATGTATCATAGGTACTTTCCCATAAAAATACATACATTGTCTCACTCCATAACTCTTGTAGTGCATCCAATATTTTACATTCCCATATGATCTATTATTAATTAAATATGAATTTTATTTTAAGGGTTCTATGAAAGTTTTAAAGAGGTGAATTAGGTTGAGAACCACTGATAAAAATGCTTCCACATTCTTTATCTGAGTTAATTGATTACCACAGGACTTTATAAACAGCTTATGAACAAAAATGACATTTTATTCTTAATGTTTTTCTTAGTGCCGATGAAATCATTGTGAAGATGCATGGCAGTCAGCTGACACAAAGATACCTGGAGAAACATGGATTTGATGTCCCTATTATGATCCCGAAATTAGATGACCTTGGACTCAGGCTTCCTTCACCTACTTTTTCAGTGATGGATGTGGAACGTTATGTAGGTACGAACTTGGTTCCCTTAAGTACTTTGTAAAAACAGGGAAAACCATAAATGATAATATCCCAACTGTATTGATATGGAATGGAAAATAGCAGTTCTGTGTGCTGGATGTCTAAGGATCAGGAGAAGTTAAAGTCAATAGTGCTTTTGTTGAAAGTAACTCCACAGACCTATAATGGTCAGAAAAGAATAAAACATTTAACTTATTCTTATTTTTCCATCCTTGTCCTACTGCTCTCTTAGTTGTTAAATTTGATATTTGTGTAGGAAAAACCATTACTGAAGGGCAGCTGTAGAGTCCAAAAAGACATGAGGAACTAGATAGTTTCTAGGCACCTGCAGAATTGGGGTATAAATTCTGAGCCTGCTAGTTTTATGGATCCTGCTTCTTGATCTCTTGTCTTTTAGAGGAGGGGCTGTAAAAAGAGAAGATTCAGTTCAAACGTGTGTGTGTGCTAATGACTTAGTGAATATTGCCGTTTAATGATATCTGGACTGCCTTGTGGTTTTGAGACCCAAGAAAGAAGCAAGGCAAAAATTACTGATTTCCAATATTTTTGACATTTTCATTCCTTTCATTTATTCTCATTATAAAGTTTATAGATAAAGCTGACTATATGTACATGCCATTTGGTAACAAAAGACAGGTGTTATTTAAGAATCAGATCCCAAATCTACTTTGTCTCAGAATTTTGTGTCCACTACTATACATTATTTGCTCAGTGGCATACTGAAGAACTTGTCCCTTTATTCATTTTCATTGATAATTGTTTTATTTAGAAAAATCCAGTTAAATGCCCTGAATTCAACATTCATCTAAATTTAAATATATGATAAACTAGGGGATAGGCTTAGATTGAACTTAAACCTAGTTGCCTATAAAGTAAATGGTTAGGGTAATATAATTGTAGGAAAAGTTGACCAAACTGTTTTATCTATTAATTTTTAGAGTACTGCAAAATTCCAGCTAAGACAACAGTAGTAGAAATAATATGTCTTATATGAAGATAAAGAAATCTGAGTCAATATTATTAGCCTATTTGAAGTTACACTGATGTAAGAGTGGAACACTTACTTATTTTCTATTTCAGATTGGTACTGTAATCTGTTGTAAAAGGGGTCTTGTTTCTTAGGGTGGTGCCACAGAGGTCTAAAAGCATCATCTTGTGGTTTTATAGGGAAAACCATAAGGGAATCACAACTCAGAACGTGAGCATACAGACTGCACTATTATGAATTGGCTTTTGCTTGATGACCACTGATTCTTCAAGGAGAATATTAGAAGATACTACCAGTGGAGCAAAAATGATTTGTCCTGATGAACTTGTTTACTTATCCCCCGGTGCCCTCCTTCTAAAACAACAAGACTTATTAGACTCTTAAGCAGTATAGAAATTAAAGTGAATAGCCAATCTCCTCTTTTATGCATGAGGAAATTAAAGCCCAGGAAACACTGGACAATTTTCATATTCCAATTTAATGTATTTTTTGTATGTGTCATTATGAGCTACCCACAAGAAATGATTGACACATAGAAGGCTTAAGTAAATAATACGTGTTTACAATCAATGTTAATTCTATGTAGTTTATAGATGGCTTAATTATCATATTAAGCAAATACGGTTTTTAGTATTTTTGTTTAGAGTATTTATGCAGCTTTGAAGGCCAGTTATACGACTGTGATTTTTCTCTGCAGGTGGTGACAAAGTGATAGATGTCATTGACGTGGCAAGGCAGGCAGACAGCAAAATGACACTGCACAATTATGTTAAATACTTCACGAATCCTAACAGACCAAAAGTGTTAAATGTGATCAGCCTTGAATTTTCAGACACAAAGTGAGTATATCTGGACAGTTTGCCTTAGCAATCTCAATTTTAGCTCAATATAGTTTAATGATATATCTGTTTTAGTAAGAAGCACAATTGTGAGTTTTATTGGTAGCAGTGTTCTAAATTTTGCTTTGTCAGGCTCACAGAATATTCAGAAATAAGATACAGCTGGACATAGTGGCAAATATCTATAATCCAGTACTCAGTATGCAGAGGCAGGAGGATCTCTGTATGTTCTAGGTCAGTCTGGTTCTAGGACAGCCAGAGATAATATAGTGAGACCATGTCTGCAATACAGAATGATGATGATGATGATGATGGTAGTGATGGTGATGAAATAAAATGTTGTTGCAAAAGTTTATTTTTAGTTATATATAAAATAATTGTTTTATGCACTGTTGGGTGAGGGGCTGCCTAGGCTTTTGGCTTTTTTTTTTTTTTGTATTGTTTGCAGCTGTTGGATTTATGTGGGGGGATGTTGATTGGTAATGATCTGCATATGCTATCAGTAGAGTACCCGAATCAGTAAAAACACCTAAGCTGAGAGCTTAGTGGTTCCCTCTACTGAGATCTGGCAGAGTTTACACCTGTGATCTACCTTTCTCTCTTTCTGTATTAAGGCCCCTTGTAAAAGCAGTAAAGATTTCTATATTTCCTTTCTCCTTCACTAAATAGAGGGTAAAAAGATAGTAGCATACTGCTACAAAATGTATTTTAAATGCTTAAATATTGTCAATCTTGAGTTCCATTTAATTGCTTGGTTTGGGTTGACATGGGAAGAATAGTTATAACAAGAGCTTTGTATTATCTTGGTATGTGTATATGTATTTTTTCTTTTTCAAGGATGTCTGAATTGGTGGAGGTCCCTGATATAGCCAGAAAACTTTCCTGGGTGGAAAATTACTGGCCAGATGATTCAGTCTTCCCCAAGCCCTTTGTCCAAAAGTACTGCTTAATGGGAGTTCAAGATAGCTATACAGATTTCCATATTGATTTCGGTGGGACGTCGGTCTGGTACCATGTCCTTTGGGTAAGAATAGGGTATTCTTATTTTCTTATTGACAAAAACATTCCTTATTTTTTCCTGGCGGGACGAGTATTTGCTCTATGTGACACCTGTGAACTTTTAAATATTTTTATGCTTCTCAGACATTCTGTGCTTTGGTGTTTTTTTAAAAAAAAATTTAAGGTATTAGAAAAGTCATGAGTTCTTTATTTAGATTCTTTTTTTACCTCTATATTTTAAGTTGGTTTCTGTTAGCTTTTTGTCTCTCTCTCTTTCCTCCCCCCCTCATTAGTCAATTAGCATTAATCTCTGAACCAAATGACTAAGAAGGAGCAAAATTATGGTGATAATTGCTTCTGGCCTTAAAATGAGAGTGAGATAACAAGATGGATAAATCTTAAATGTCTATACAATTACTAACTCTTTTAATTTTTATTTGTTCTGTTTTCTAGAGCTACATTGCCTAATAAACATTACTCTTATGCGGCTAGATTTAAGTGATTAAAATTTAGTATAATTAAAAATTGAGTTGTTCATTCCCGTTAGTTATATTACATGTAGCTAATGACTTCTATACTGGAGAGATAAACATTAAAATCCCATCAGCATTGAATCCCATAACGGCTGGCCCAGGACAGGTCTGTCTAAGATGCCTGTGCCCTAGCATACCCTTGACTAGAGTCGATGCTGTGTTCTTGAGATCTGTCCTTTTTCTAAGGATGCCAAGAGTTCACTAAATAATGTTTAATTCACAGGTTTTTAAAGATCTATAGACATCTACTTATAGGTTATCTATAAGATTTTTATAGTTCTGAGGATGAAGTTTGAGGGATGATTATGGTGTGGGAGGAGTTTTAGTTCCTATGAACTTGCTGATTAGGGAATTAGCTGCTGATCAAATATGTGACATTTTTTTGAACCTACAACAAATCTTATTAAGTTTAATTTAGATCCTTTTACTGGGAAATGGTACCAATGTAGGCCATCCAGAATGGCTTTTCTTTTTCAAAGTAGTATGATTACTTCCTTCTAGGGTGAGAAGATTTTTTATTTGATAAAGCCAACAAATGAAAATTTGGCACTCTATGAATCTTGGAGTTCATCTGTGACCCAGAGTGAGGTGTTCTTTGGAGATAAAGTAGATAAATGCTACAAATGTGTGGTAAAGCAGGGACATACCTTATTTGTTCCTACAGGTAAGGTTTTAACCTCACCCCCTACTTCCCACGGGTGATTGTTGAGGGCTGGGCTGATCCAAGGCTTTCCCTGAGGCCCTGATGTATGGAGAATGAACACAGTTCCTTGTCTAAAACCAGGAATGGTTTGGGGTCAGGGCATTGGGAGTCCCCTTCCCCTCATCCCCTAGGTCTTGATGTATGCAAAAGAAACACAGATCCTTCTCTAGAACCAGGAACATGCTTCCTACTTTCTAGGGCTATGGTTATCAATCCCAAGGCCATGGTGTGCTCTGTCTATAATGCTCTTGAGATACCCTTTGTTCCCCTTATGTAACATTTGATTAGCTTCCCACTGACTTTGTCCTACTGTATGATAGTTTCTACCGACTTGGTCTTATTTTCCCCTGGAAATAGAATGTAAGATGCTGTACTTCTTAATAAGCTTGCTTGGCATATGAAATAGCTTGTGCAACGCCTCCTGACCACACCTATTCTGTCTTCTTTACTTTCTTATGTCCTGGCCACCTCTCACTTAGGACCCTGTCACTGGAAAACCACCTGCTGGTCTAGGTCATTTGATAATGAGTTACATGGTAGTCAGCTTGTAATTAGAACCAAGTTTGGCTTTAACATATTTGGTATGTAACATTTATGGCCTTACCTATGAAGGACTAAGGAATTTTTTTTTACTTGTTTGTTCCTTAGAAGACTTGATCACTATCCTATTAAATGGTACAATTTAATGATTTCTAATAGATTAGTATGATCACACAACCATCATTGCCATCTAAGTGGAGAATAGTTCATTGTGTCCAAAAGAAACCCCATACCTTTTAGCTATTCCCCATTTCCTTGATCCACTGGCAATTAATACACTTTCCATGTATTTGCCTATTTTGACACTTAGTATGTTTCCTTTTGTGTCTAGCCTCTTCTCTCTGTCTATTTTTCTATCTCTTCTGTTTTTTCGTTTGGTTGATATTTGTTTGTTTGTTTTGTTCTGTTTCGTTTTTGGAGATAGGGTCTCTTGTAGCCCAGGCTGGCCTGGAACTTACTGTGTAACTGAAAAAGACCTTGAACTCTTTATTCTCTTGCCTCTTCTGAGTGCTGAATTGTATGTGTGTGCTATCATGCCTAGTTGTGAATGACTTCCTTTAATTACCATAATATTTCCTAGGCTCATCTATGCCATAGCACACATAAATGCTGAATTTCTTTTGGCTTAACAGTATTACTTTGTAGGATATACCATAGTTTGTTTACCCCATTCATTAGCTGATAGATGCTTGGGTGTTTCCACTTTGTGATTTTATAAATAGTGTTGTTTTGAACAATTGTACAAACTTTTATGCAGAGACATCTTTTCATTTAATTTCTTTGGAGTATGTACCAAATAGAATTGCTTTGTTTCATTACCTAATTACGCTTAATTCTTTGAGGAACTACCAAACTTCTCTGTACTGTATACTCAAATATAGGTATTGATATGTTGGTTGGCAGTGTGAATGAACTTGCAGGGTACAGACTCTGGGCCAGTGGTTTTGAGAACAGTGTTCTTCTAGATTGGATGACCTAATGGTTATAGAGTTCTGAGGGCTGTGTTACTACATGCCCTTGCTTTACACCTTGCCTCTGGTGTAGAATAATAAATGTAAGCTTGAGTAAATTAATGAATCATTATCTAGAAGTATTAGAATTTATGTCTAACTTTTGAAAGGCTACCTTTAAATCTTCTAGTACTACCGTTTATTATAATTTTTCCATTGTATCCTTTTTAGAATCTTGAATTGAAATTCATAGATTATAGAGCATCCTACATAAATAACTTCTTCAATTTAGTGGTGTGTGTAAGGAGCAGAAATTAAAAGATAATTTATGAAGAAATGCTGTTTCTCTGTGTTTTATGTACTCACAGCAATGGACATGTGAGCTAGGGAAGGCATTACTGTAGCTTGGGGGTCTCTCCATCTTCATGGAGCATCGGGATCACCAGGAGGGCTTGGTAAATCATAGACTGCTGGGCCTTTCTTACAAGGTTCTCATTCAGTAGATGCAGGATAGGCCTGAAAGTTTGCATCTCTTAACAAGTTGCTGACTGATGGTGCTAGTTTGAGAATTGCATTGGGACAGTCACTGATATAATCAATGGGATTTTTTTCCCAAGATGATTGGTAACTGATAAACTTTCTATATAAACTATGCTATAGTTTTGTTTAATGTACAGAATAATTGTATTCCTGGAAACCATGCCAAAACCACGTATAAGTGCATTGTTTAAATGACAGAATTTTAGTTTCTAGTCCTAGTCATTATAGAACATGCTTTGTTACCTATATGAATGCACAGCCTATATGAATTTATATTTTTGTGACTTTATGTTCAGTTTGCCAACATTTAAAAATTTAGGCATCAGCTGTTACAAATGTCTCTCATTTTGAAAATACCCTAATGGGAAATGAAACAACATTTGATTGTCAGCATTTAATGTTTATAGGTCCAAGTTTCACCCATTTAAATATGGGTGATCTCCCTTTTCTTCTCCTGGAGTAGGATGTCACATTGTGTTTCCAGTTCAGGGGCTTATTTCGTGGTGGCACTTGTAAAGCAGATGGCTCAGCCAACCTTACATTCATTAATGGAAAATGTACTTTCCTAATTCAAACCAGATTTGACTACCCTTAGAGTAAAATTTTTCATTGTAAAGATAGATTTTTAAATTAAAAAAAAAAAAAAAGTTATCAGTAGCTACTACCCCCAACTCATCACACATTCCCCCTCAGACTCAGCACAAAGTCTAGCGTATTACAGGCTTCTAAAAATACTTAATGAATCCATCAGTTGCAATAAGCACCCAACATCTTTAGCACTGGGATATGAAGTAAATTGAACTGATATTTGAATTACTTATTTCACAGGTAGATAACATCTCTTTAGTTAAGAAATTGAAATATCACTGATTTGTATGTTTCAGGGTGGATTCATGCCGTGCTCACGTCTCAGGACTGTATGGCGTTTGGGGGTAACTTTCTGCACAACCTCAACATTGGCATGCAGCTCAGGTTTGTGTCATCAATACTAAAAGGATCATTTGTCCTATATTAATTAGGACATTTTTGCTTGTCATAAAAAATTACAATTTTTTTTGAGATCCTGTGGAGATAGGCCTTTAGGAATGATTAGGAATGGGAACTGTTTGTTGTTTTTGAGATAGGGTTTCCTCAGTGTAGTCCTGGCTGTCCTGGAACTTGTTCTGTAGATCAGGCTGGCCTCAAACTCAGAGATCCACCTCCTCTGCCTCCCAAATGCTGAGATTAAAGGCATGAACCATTATTGTCCAGCAGGAATGGGAACTTTTTAACATTTTTTTTTTTTTAATTTGGAGGACCCTTTCAAATCTACAATATAATTGATAACTTATTCAATATGATGATACCTCCAACATTTTAAAATTTTACAACTTGTGCATGCTTTTCTTCATCTGTAAACTAGTGTTGTGAAAATTAATTAGATTTGGGTGTAACCATGTGCTGGAACAATCTTTAAGTAATGATTAACACCAAAACACCTTTAAATTTTGTTGCAGGTAATGGATGATGAGATCTGACCTTTGTGCTAACTTTGTTTCTTCACTGTACCTAGGAAGGGTGTATTGTTACTAGCCACATTACATATAGTAAAAATGCTTCCTGATGGATACTGCATGAGGTCTGAGAAAAGTAGAAGTACCATATATCATTGAGATTCCCTGCATGTGGTGACTCTTGAACTGTATATGTGCATTGGAGCACTGGTTGCTTTGCCTTTGAAGTTAGCAAAGGAGGTGGTGGCTCTTATGAGGCTTTAAGCCATGGTAGGTTGTCTACCTACCAGGTATTGCTTTTAATCATTTTGTACCTGAGCTATCTGGAAAAGAAATGGCTTCTTTCACATGTGCTGTTGTTAGGACTCTGACAGAAGACCAATATTGTGCAAACCACAGTCCCTATCTTTATACCTTGACTAGTGCCAAATATGGTATTGATCTTGAATGCTTGGTAGAGCCTAAAGAGAATGTTGGTGGGCGTTGCATGTTGTCTAACACATGGAACTGATCTTTAGGCATACTGTTTTATTAGTGGAACCTTCATAGAATCTTTTTTCGTTAAAATTAGGATACGAATCTCAAGAAGTGTTCTTTTGTAATACCCATTGTAATTCTTAAGTACACTGGCAAATTTATTAAGGTCAGAACCTAGATAAGATCACAGATTAGTGTAGACAAAAAGTGGTGGTATTAAGTAAATGTACAGTGCTTCATATTTATCATTTATTTCCAGTTGATTACCCTCATTTAACTTTGAAGTGCTAATATTAATATTGTTCTTCAAATTTTACTCATTTAGGTGTTATGAGATGGAGAAAAGACTAAAAACACCGGATCTTTTCAAATTCCCTTTCTTTGAAGCCATATGCTGGTTTGTAGCCAAAAGTTTGCTGGAAACTCTTAAAGGTATGAGTAATTTGTATACTCTGTTGTGTGATAAGATGTATGTTTGTACATTCCTTCAGGGAAACCCTTTGCTAGATGTTGCCCTCTTTTCTAATTATGTGTATATATGAGGGTTGAGTTGTACATATGAGTACATGCTGGGGACTGAATTCAGGTCCTCTGCAAGAGCAATGCATGCTCTCACTGCTGGACTATCTCTCCAGTTTGCCTTCCTCATTTTTAAAAAAGGCTTCTTATGTATCTCTTAACCCTTCCCCAGCTAAGGTTCTTTTTAGCAGTTAGATTATCTAATCTATAGCCATCCCCTCATTCTTAGAAATTTGGTACCTATATACATATTACTGGGAAATAATCATTTCATTTAGTGGGTGAGTGGCCTGAACACATATTAGTTAGTGTTTTGCTCTCAAAAGATGTAGTTTGTGTCATACACACCTAACACTTGTTCTGAAATATTTGCTTAAAATATTAGAGGGTGGGGTATGGGCTTAATGATACATGCCTTTAACTCCAGTATGGTGGAAGCAGAGGTAGGTGGATCTCTCTGAGTTAGAGGTCAGCCTGATGTACATTGTGAGTCGTAGGCCAGCTGAAGTAATGCAGTGAGACTCCCATTGCAATAAACTTGGTAAAAAAAAAATACGGGAATGATTTTGTGTTCTGAGAGAATCATTGAATATTTGTGCCATCAATCACTATTATGACCATTATGCTGGCTAGTTTAATTCACCTGGTGGCATACAAACCAACTGAAGAAAAACATTTTTAGCTGAGCCTGGTGGCACAGACCTGTAATTCCACTCAGCTATTTGAGAGGCTAGGACAGAAAGATTACAAGTTCAAGACTGGCCTGGGCAACTTAGTGAGACCTTGTCTCAAAGTAAAAAGAGGATAATATAGCCCATTGGAATGAGGCCCTAGGCTCAATCCCCAATACCACATGAGAAAATAGTTTCAAATAATCCCTTTATATGTACACTTGTTTTTTATATGGTGCAATTAATAGATTTTGATATTTTTGTATTTTGACTTAATGTTTGAGCAGTCAAGTCAGAGATTGAATGACACTTTATCCATTTTCTGTTTTTCATTCTCTGTGCTAGTGGGAATATAATGTTTTGTTTTTCTAATTAGTTTGCAAATGGTGATATTCTTTAATATTTACTTAGTTTTATTTTACGTGTATGAGTGTTTGTATGTGTGCTGTGTACCATGTGTACCTGGTATAAGAAGTGGGCATCAGATTCCTCAGAATTGGAGTTACAGATGGTTATAGGCAACTATGTGTGTCATGGCAACTGAACCTGGGTCTTCTGCAAGAACAGTAAGTGCTGTTAAACTGCTTCGCCATCTCTCTAGTCCCAAATGATGATACTATTACAGTTAACTCTGAGGAGAACAGATGTAGAGATATATAATAATAATTTATTTATATATATAAATAATTTATATATGTATAAATTTATATATATAAATAATAATTTATTTCTTTATCCATTTAAAAGTTATATAAGAAAAAAAAGTAACAACCAAAAGTTTGTTTTTGTATAGCATACACACACACACACACACACAACCCACAGTAAAACTTTGGGATCATTTTCCTCAAAAGGAAAAACAAAAGGAGCCAGCAAGATACCTCAGTTGTAAGGTGCTTGCTCTATAAGCTTGACCACCTGAGTGTGAACCCTGAAACCCCAGAGGAGTAGAAGGAGAGAACCAATTCTGCATTTGTCCTCTGACCTCACACATACAAAATGATTAAAAAAACAAAAAACAAATCCAAAACCAAACCAACTGACCAACTAAGCAACATTTATAGAGACCCTTATTCTGAATGGAAGGTGAGAAGAATGTGTCCTTGCAGTTCAGTGTCAGGAGAGAGGTTGAGACAGTTTCAGGAGTGTGTGCAGGATGGGTAGGGTACCCCAGAGGAGGAAGACTACACAAGACAATCTTTGCTCTAGAAACGAGTCCTTAGTGTGAATCCCTGATTCTGTCAAGTATTGTTCTTGGCTAAAGGAATGTCAGTGAATTGTAGAGTTGCACCCATTTTTCAGTGATCAGTTGTTCTCCCCTAAACATAGTCTCCAAGTTCAAATCTACAAAATCAGGAAGATGTTATACACTTGTAAAAATATTTATAAATGTCTGTTTTAGAAATAAAGTTCAGTCCTTTATTCCTGAACCCTTCAGCTAAGAGACTGTCTTGAATCTTTCATTCTGACGTAGGGACTTCCAAGTTCTTATCATCTGGTTAGCTAGAGGAAGCAAGCTCTACTAGTTAATAGTCTGCTTTCTCCCCACAGATATGTCCTATTGAGAGGCCCATTAACCTTTTAGAACAAAATAAGGTTTTATCTGAAAGATGCAAGCTTGTTGTTACTCATTAAATTGCAGCACTGGTATGCTTAATCTTAGAAATAACTAGTATTCTGTCACATCACATCAAGTTCAGAAATACTGAGGTCTATGACATTCATTATTGATGGTTTATTTTCTTATTTTTTAGACAGAGTGTCACTGTGTAGCCTTGGCAGATCTGGAACTTACTATGTAGACTAGGCTAGCCTCGAACTCACAGATTGGCTTGCCTCTACCTACCAAGTGCTGGGATTAAAAACATGTGCCACTATACCTGGTCCATCACTTGAGTTTTCTGAAGAATGATCATGGAGCATCTGTCTATATCTTCCTTAATGTCTTTTATGTTTAGTAAAAACTTGTATTTAAATATTTCGATAGATTTATTCCTAGGTACTTTGCATTTTCGTGATATTATGAAAATAACTACTGTTGTATATAATTATTCTCGTGGATTGCTATTTTGATATTCCAGAATGGTCAAATACTGGCAGTTCCATATGGTTCAGTCTAATGGCAATGTGATGGTAGGGTCAAATCCAGGATCTTGTGCATACTAGGCAGGTATTCTATCACTGAGCTACAATCCCAGCCCTGAAACAGGCATTTTTCGAAGCATCAGTTAGGTTGTTTTTATTGAACTTGAGTAGAGATTACGTGAGTAACAGCTTTCTGTAAACTAGGTGCACACATGAATGTGTGTTTGCCATCATCATAGGCATTCAGCCTGGAAACAGGAATGGTTACCTTGTTACCTCACATTCTTCATCACTAACTCTTTTCCTATTGGGCCTGTTTGCCAGCTCAGATCGTTAAACAGCTTATATGATACGAGTTAAGTGAGAGGAGATAGTGTGAGCCTCCAGACTGTATCTCATGCTAGTGACAGTAACAATCAGCCAGTTTGGGTTTGCTTTTTAAGTTAACCATTGGATAGAACTGAAAATTTTTGCTTTTGCTTCAACTTACCTGAATTTTGACCACATATAAAACTTGAGGTTTTTTTAAAGATAATAAACTCCCAGAAAAGGCATTTACATGCATGTTAAAACAAAGTTAAAGAATACAGAATTGATTAAAAATTAACTGTTTCTAGTTAGCCACTGTCTTGACTTTGGTAGTAATCCTTTTCTTTAATTACTCATGTTTTAAATGAAAATAATGTTTTGCATTTGTAAATTTCATATAAATAATTTCAAACTGATACTATCCTGTGACCTTTAAAAATATTTTTTTAATTTCTTTTGGGGGGTGTGAGTCTGTCACTGTGTATGTGGAGGGCAGAAGACAACTTTTGGGAGTTGGTTCTTCCTTTCACCATGCAGGTCCCAGGAATCAACCTCAGGTCATCAGGCCTAGTGTCAAGCACTTTTACCACTGACCCATCTTGCCAAGCCCCCTGCGACCTTTTATTTAGCATTGTTCTGGTGTTTTGAGATAGGGTGTCTCTTGCTGAGTTCCTCCACCTCTTGATTCCTAGCATTACAGGCATGCATTACCACATCTGCATTATCCAACTATTGTCTGTAACTGTAGTTTTCTCTTTTTCATTGCTGTAGTATTCTGTTAAGTTAATTTATACACCTAATCTACAATTGTTGAATATTTGGGGATTGTTTTCAGCATTTGGCAGTTAAAAAAATGTTTTTTGACAAATCCTTGTCAGTGTTACCTAGTGCAAGAGTTAGTCCAGAGAATCGGTTCAGTTGTTATCAATTTTTCTGTGAATAATGATAGTTTTATTCCCTTTTCCTCCCTAATGTTTGTATCCCTTTATTTAAAGGGATAACCTTTACTGTGTCGAAAGGCCTGAGGGCACAATGAACAGAAAAGAAGGGCACATATATTTTCTTCCCAGTCTGGAAAGGAAAGCTGTCAGCTTTATACCATTTAAAGTGTTATGGTTACTTTTTATTTATACTTTTAACAGGTTTAGAAGTCTTACCTTTTTTAAGTTAGCTAAAGGATTTTGGTTTTTTGGTCATCACTCCCCTTAAAGTAATAATCAGTGGAGAGTTTTGGGAGGGTGGCTTACTGTACAAGCATAGGACCTAAGTTTGGAATCCCAGAACCCATATAAATATCTGGTGTAGTGGCAATGGGTAGGTAGGGATGGGGAGTCCTTGAAGCTCACCAGCTGGTGAGATAGTCTTGTTCAGTTACTGAGCTCCAAGTTCGGTGAGAAACCATGACTCAAAAATTAAGGTGGCAGGTCAGCGAGGTGGCTCAGGGAATAAAGGTACTTGCCACAAAGCCCGAGGACTTGACTTCTGTCTTGGACCCACATGGAGAAAAATGGATTCCTGAAAGCTTTCCTCTGACCTCACACATAATCACAGTGATAGGCATGCACCCACTCCCCCCAAATAAATGTTTAAAAAATAAGTTAGAGGGCTGTACAATATGCCACACATTTTTAGTTTTTTATTGTATCTTTAGTGTGTGTCTGTGTGTGTGTGTGTGTATGTATGTCTGCATTTGTGAACATGTATGCAGGTATCCTCAGAGGCCAAAAGAGGGCATCAGATTCCTTGGAGCTGGAGTTAGAGGCCTTCTGAGCCATCTTATGTGGTGCTGAGAACTGAACCCCTGTCCTCTGCAAGAGTAGCAAGTGCTCTTAACTGCTATACCATCTCTCTGGTCCCAGTGCTTTACAAAAATTGTTTGTATTTCTTAACACCTGTAACTTTACATTTCTGTAGTTTTCTGTTTCAGTATTGATGTTGCTGATTTTTAGCTTAATTGCATTTTGAGCATAGAAGCCATTTGGATCATTGGATATTTGTTGAGGCCTCTTTATGGTCCTGGAATGTGGATGATTTTTGTAAATGTGCTGAGTATGTCTGGAAAAAAAATGTGTGTTTTGTAATTCCCAGGTGTAGCATCCGATTTATGACTGTTGAATCAAATTTTATATTGGTTGAATTGAATTATCTGTCTACCTGTGTTTTCAGTCCACTCTGTTCACTGTTTTTGCTAGAACTATCCCCTGTGATTGTGAAATTGCTGATTGTATTTTACAGTTTTGTCTTGATTGTTTTCTATATCTCAGGCTTGTTATTTTACAAATTTTAAATGTCTTTGTAGTAGATTGAATTTTTGAGCATGTTAAAATGAAGATTTATTAATGATTCAGAAGGCTATCTCAGCTTTACTTTGAAAGCTTGGCATCTTTTTTCCACTGTTTTATTTTAAACCTTTCTTAACATAAGCATTTATTATTATTACATTTCATGTAGTTCTGTTTCTTTTTCTTTCTTGCCTTTTGAGTTCTTGTTCTATTTTTGGGTATTGTTAAGTTTGATACTTGATACTCAGAATGTCCATTATAAACTTCAGAGCACTTTTAACTTCCTTCTCTGCCTTACTTCATTCCAATAGAACTGAAAGAAGATGGTTTCCAGCCTCAGAATTACTTAGTACAGGGAGTGAAAGCACTGCATACTGCTTTAAAATTATGGATGAAAAAAGAAGTAAGTTGTTATTGCTGGGTTTTGTTTTGTTTTGTTTTTTTTAATGTGGCAAGATCAATAAAAAAGTATTTTTGTTTTGTAGCTGACATTTGTATGCCAGTTGTAAAAGGAATGGAAATTGTACTTTATATATGACTTGTATTCTGTGACGTATTATATACGATGTATTTATTGATTCTGAATAGAGAATAAAGAACTTTGGCTTTTCCTTAAAATCTTGAAAAAAAACAAAATTGAAGTGTATTTAAGATACTGACTTAAGAAATGAAGATGTAGATATAGAGTAACACAAGCCGTGTTACATTTTTTAGCATGCCAAGCACTCTGTGCTTTGTCTTTCCATGTGTGATCTAGTCAGTCCTCAAAGCGGCTGTATGGGGCTGTTGCTGTCCCTATTTAAGTAACTTTCCCAAGAGAACTAGTGTGGTTAGGCTATAAAGCTGGGCCCTGGGAATGCTCTTCACCACTCTGGTAGATTTATATAAAAATGAGAGAAAGGAGAGGGCAAGACTAATTGTGGTTCAGTTGTTTGCAATTATTTCAGCCTTTTTCTAAGAGTTCAAACAAATCTGCATTTGGAGTTAATGTTCACTTTTACTTCTTTTATGCTTCTATAGCATATTCTTATGCACATAGACTTAAAACTAATGTGTATAATGCATCCATGTCTCCTTCACTAAGCTTTTGAACTCCTATTCAACCCCATGAAACTTCACATGTAATACTAAATAATATGAATGATAAATATGTGTGCTAATGATTTCTAAATTTCTTTTATATCCACTTAAAATAAAAATCTTGGTCTTAAGGGAAATGAGGAGAGCCAGTGAGATGCTCAATGTCAACGAAGCACCTTCTGTGTAAGCCTGAGAACAGTTCAATCCCAGGAACCAATATAGAGGTCAAAGGAAACTCCACAGAGTTGTTCTCTAACCTTCACACATGTGCCTTGGCATGTATACACTCAATATTATTCTCAATAATATAATTTAACAACTAGATACTGAGAAACAGTAAGTAATAGGCTGTAGTCCTGGGAATTTCATGTTTCCTTTTCCTTTAGGGTTATTGTTATAAATCCATTAGAGCAAGGAGCTATAGAAATATCCAGGAAAATTTTTTTAAAAATGCCTTCCACTCTCAGATTTTACCATGTACACGAGGGTGAAAAGCATATGCAGTCAACAGCTATGTAATGTGGTAAAGTGTAAGCTGTAGCGGTTGTGTGTCTTGTCTCCTGGTGGATGCTTTGATGGATGCTTCTCAAATTGTGTGTTAGTGTTGCCTTGAGAACTTTTAAAATCTGCATCTTACTCAAGATTATGGTTTTAATATCTCTGGAGTAGACTTGAGCCTAAAAACATCCTTCATGATTTCTGTGCATAGTAAACTTTATCACAAGTATTAATAGACATTGGAAATAAAGTATATTTTCAATCATTTCTACATTTTTATTAAATTTGCTCAAAGACAGAAGACAGTTCAGTATACTG
Source organism: Cricetomys ansorgei (assembly GCA_026225945.1). Lineage (NCBI taxonomy): Eukaryota > Metazoa > Chordata > Mammalia > Rodentia > Nesomyidae > Cricetomys > Cricetomys ansorgei. The sequence continues at coordinate 4,815,866 of JAMJFZ010003145.1, read as the reverse complement.
GTTAAAAATTTGGATTCTGGAATCTGATATTTAAAATCAAATTTCATCTCTGCTAGTAGCAAGCCGTGTCACTCTGGATATATTGCCTAACTCAGTGTCTCAGTCCCATGTTGTATTATGGCAATAATCATTATAACCTGTAAAAGGTCGAGCATCTCCAATCTGAAATCTGAAATCCGAAGTGCCTTCAAATCTAAAATGTGTCTGATCTCAAGTATCTCAGATGAGGGATTTCCAACCTGACGTATCTTTGTCACTCTGATATTGAGGGGATGAAATTAGTTCATGCTTACTAAGTGTACTTAATAGAACAGTTATTTCTATGTTAGTAACTATTCCATATTACTGTGGTTATTAATTTGTTTCAACAAGTTACACTAAAAAGTCTGCTATAAAACAAAAACAGAAACTAGTATGTATCTAAAAATCAAATATTCTTAGAAACAAAGATTAATGTTTGTAGTTAGTAGATATTCTCACCAATTCATTTCTTGTTTTTTGTAACTTTCTTTTTTTCATTTGTTTTTGACTATTAAACTCTTAATTCAAATTTATTTAAATTAGACTTTCCATGAAAAACAAAGATTACTTAGTTACCAGTGTTCCTACAAAAATCCTTATGTATTTTGAATTAATTGTTAGGCTTAATTTCTTGATTAGTAGTTGTAGTTAGAATCAAGTAGGATATGAGGTGTAGAGTTCATTATAAAGAAGATTCACTATGAGACAAATCCATTTTAAACTTTAAGAGGATTTTATTTGATAATGTGGATCTCTGTAGGTGTCATTCCACCAAGTACATAAACTCTTGAGAATGGCTTAGTATTATCTGGGCAGTGTCTTTATAATATAGAGAACTTTATAAAGTAAATTGGGCTTTACATACTTAAGTAACTTTGGTTTTCTTATCTTTATTACTCCAATACAGCTTGTATCTGAACATGCCTTTGAAATTCCAGACAATGTTAGGCCTGGACATCTTATTAAGGAACTTTCTAAAGTAATTCGAGCAATAGAGGTAAGAATAGAAATGACCATGTAAGTGTCTGCTTGCTATCTGCCTTTAGAAGCAAATGGATCTGCCACCATGCTGTAAACTCTTACACACATACAAGAATAGAACGAGCTGAATTAGCTTAACAGATTTTAGGCTTCTAATGTCTTACAAAGAAATTTAGAGTATTGCGTTGTAATAAAATAACAGAGAGGCAGTGCCAGTTACCATAAGTTCTTTAAGTTCCTCCAAAAGTTCAAACAAAAGTCACAATATAATGTTTAGATCTATTTAGTTCCAATTGCCTAGAGATGAATGTATGTGAAGTAATTAGAGGGAAGGCTACAACAGTAAGATGAGTGAAGCTGGGTTGGAAAGAATATAGGGGATGCCTTGGCCAAAAATAGTGGAGCAGCTTAACAGATCAGTGCCTTTATAAAAGCCCATAAAAATGTGATGAAGTGTTTTAATTTACCAAAGAGTTATTGTCGGTATTGAAAAAAGTTGTTTTTTTAATTAAAGTAGTTCTTTAGGAAAGTAGCTTGATTAGAGTGTAGTTTGAATTAAGAGAAAATTCATTGGAGGAATGGAGGCCACCTGGTCATTTAACATCTTACATTCGTTAGGACTGTGTTTGTGGAATGGGAAGAGGAGCTGGAGACACGATTCAGCAGTTACAGGCTAGGCTCACCACCACAATGTCAAGACTGGAAAGTAGTATGCACCTTGGAAATAGTAATCATCTCTTTTCGTTCCTTGGGGCTGAGGACTGAACCCAGGGCCTTGTGCTTCTTAGGCAACTATTCTGTCACTGAGCTAAATCTCCAAACCTCTAAGAAATGTCACAATGCTAGGTTTACTATTCATGATAGTATAGAATATAGTATAGATAGGATAGATTATCTCATGCATTTTCAGATGTAACAAAAATATATTAAAGAGTATAGTAATGACATGTAAATAGGTTTCCTATCAAAAGTCTTCCAACACTATCTATAACATATATGTACATATGTGTGCCTCGTATATAGTAAAACCAAAACAGAATAAAGTCAAAATTAATAGTTGAGTAGACATAAGCATCATTTCTAAAAATGTTAACTCCAATTTAATATTACAAATTTAAGATGGAAGTATTTAAGGTGGTGCATGCTTATAATCCTAGCACTTGACAAGCTGAGCCAGCCTAGACTACATAGATTCTGCACTCTCTCCCCTCCAAATAAAATAAGGAAATAAATAAATAAATAAAACACCTCCACGTAGTATGTGGAGGAAAAGGGAGTAAGGGCTCAGAAAAACTGAGGCTTTGATTTAATTTTGTCTTAAATGATTAAATAGAATGTGTTTTGTTTTTTAAAGTATTTTTGTAGTTGATTGTTTAGTCGGGTATATGTATAGGAGCCTTATCATAAAACATGCTCTGAATTTAATTTTTATAGGAAGAAAATGGCAAACCAGTTAAATCTCAGGGAATTCCTACTGTGTGTCCAGTCTCTCGGCCTTCAAATGAAGCATCTTCACCATACCATTCCCGGCGAAAGATGAGGAAACTTCGAGATCATAATGTCCGAACTCCTTCTAACCTAGACATTCTTGAGCTCCATACAAGGGAAGTCCTCAAAAGATTAGAGATGTGTCCGTGGGAGGAGGCAAGTATATATCAGGATCAAAACAGCGCTCAGTTAGTACATGTAACAGCCTGACTGGTTTCTACTATAGACTTACAGAAACTAATATTTTTGTCTGTGAGTGACCATGAAGTCTAGTCTTTCTAGCCAATAGTGTGGTGTTAAAGTGCCTAGGTTTCATTCATTTGCTAACATATTGTTCATTACTCAATAAATAAAGTGTTTATTCAAATACCATGTCCTCTTCCGGGCTTTGAAGAAGATGCCAGAGCAAGCAAACTTGAGTTCTTGCTCTCATATAGCTGTTACCAAAGTATAAATGGAAGATAGGGACAAAGATTAAAATAATTTCATGCCTGTAGTCCTAGCACTTGGGAGTCTGAGGCAAGAGGATTGCTGCAAGTTAGAGCCAGGTAAGTAAAAGCCAGCCTGGGCTACACAGTGAAACCCTTTCTCAAACAATCAGCAGCAACAAAATATGTACATTTCCGATGCTGAGTGTTTTGAGGGAAACCAAACAGTAGGGCAGTAGGGAAGTAGTGGTGTCTGCTTTGCTGAAGTGCTCATAGTGCCTTTCTGTGTTGATGCTGAACTGATACTTAACTAACAGGAAGAAGTCAGTGAACACACAGCTTTGAATTAGTATTGCTAGCCAAGGAGGACAAATAAAGAAAGCCTGTTCTTGAGCCAACAGCAACCAGTCCAACTGTCAGAACGGGAAAGTTAGAATAAATCTATTTAGGTTGGAAAAAGTCCTGGTGTACCAGACAGAGGCAGGAGAGTGTGGAGTAGTGGCACCTTTATAAACCATGCTACTAAGTTTGTGATAGGATTTGCATCATCCATAATTTTACATTTTAGGCAGAGGATTGACAAGTAATCACAAGGAAAAGAGAGGTATTGCTGGCTTAAAATATTAAAAGAAGTAACAGTCATTACAACCTAATGTTTTTATATTTGATATCATTATGCTGTTTTATGAGTAAATGGTTCTGAACCTGCTTAACCCATAGTTACTTTGGGAAGATTATTATGAAAGGTTCTTTTTATTAAGAGGGAGGTCTTAAAGAGGAAATAATCTTTTATATGTTAAAAAAAATAGCTCCCATGATCTCCGTTTTTTTCTGTGGTGGCTCTCGTGCCTAATGGTAGCAGTGTGGACGCAGACAGTCTTGGTGGGAAGGAATGAGGTCAAAGTGAGGATGAGAGAGAAGTTCCAAAGTTGTACTTCACCAAGAAGAAACAGCCGAAGAACATGAGACTCCCTAAGACAGTGTGACTCTAGCCCTTTAGCATCTTCAAGAAAGGCCTGTATTTGGATTTGCTTTATGCAGATTTTGCATTTTATATTAGAAAATGTATTTTATTGCTAACGGCCCAGCTGAAAGATGAGCCATTCTGTATGTGTTGGAATGAGGTGCTCTGGATTGTGGGACATTGAGATATCCACTAGCCTAGGTGGCTGCCCATCCTCTGCAAGGCAGGACCATGGGAGGAGGGGCAGTATGCAGTCTTTTTCAGTTGAGCAGGCCTACCTGAAGGTGGAGATTAAGTCATTTCTGCTTTCTACTTTAAGGACCTATGGAGCTCTAAACTGAATGGAAAATTCAACAAACATCTCCAACCATCTTCCACAGTACCTGAATGGAGAGCAAAAGATAATGATCTACGATTACTGCTGACAAATGGAAGAATAATTAAGTATGTAAAATAGATCAAAGTGCCAGGTTAATTTTTAGTGGATCCCTTTTGTTCATGTAATTCCTCGTCTACATTATTGCACAGCCAACTTATTAGGGAAATGGTCTAAATTCTCCACTGTGTCTGAATGGAGGGGAAGGGAATACAGAGCCTTGAGTATTGATGCATTATCATTATCAGATAACTACTGATGCAGTTACTTTTCCTCTCCATGGAGCAGAGACGAGAGACAGCTGTTTGCAGATCGGAGTCTTTATACAGCAGATAGTGAAAATGAAGAGGACAGAAAACCAACAAAGAAGGCAAACATCAAGACAGGAGAGAGCTCAGGAAGAGAAATGGCAGAAAGTGAAGGATCGCCAAAGCCACTTAACAGTATGTTTTTTGTTCTTTTGCTTAATAATGGCAGTTGGTATCTTGCTGGTGTTTGAATTGTTGTAGGATTGAAAATGTTTTCACTTATAAATATTGTTGGAAAATCTGAAGTATGTTTGAGTAGTTCATCAATCAGGAAAATGCTGAATGTGGGTGCCAAATAAGGTGTAGAAGCCAGGGACAGATTACCAGTGAAGGAGTATGTGATGGTCAGCAAGTCCCAGGTAGAGTTACTGTTTCTAAAGTCATTTATATATTTTATGACCTTTATTCTCCCCAAAATGGGTTTCAAGGTTAACTTAATTTCACATATGGCTTCTGCTATTATGTATTTGATTCTCATAATTAAGAGATATCTGGTTGGCTGATCTGCAGTTAGTGGGAATCCAAGTAGTGTGGTGCTGTTTGCTGCCTGTTGATAGGAGGCTTCTACTGGTGTGTTAGTTGAGTGTCGTCAAGTAATATAATATAGGAATATCAGACACTGTAGTAAATAGCACTTCTTCCTTGAAGAGTCTTTCATGTTTGAATAAAGTCTTACCCATGAACACTTTTCAAGAACAGTATAGACCTTTCTGTTTAAAAGGTAATTAAAATCAATATTTTATTTTTTTGATGAGTGTTCTGCATGATGAGTATTAAATTAATTTGAAAATCTGGTCCTTTGTAGTTGGTAACTCCGCCTTTGTTCAGATGTCAGAGCAAAGCAGTGGATCACTAAGAATGAGTTGCTGTACAGTGGAGCTTGTGGAAGAGAAAGGCAGGTTGAGAGCCCAGATTATAAACTGTTTGAACCCACAGTCTGTGAATGCAGTTGAGCTTTGAGAGTCTTTGTTCTCTAGTGAGAAAACCAAAGAAAAGGAAAACTCACAAGCAGCCTATAGTTCATTTTAGTTTTAAAGGCTTTTTTTTTTTTTTCTGGAAAGAAATACCACAAGTATTTTAAGAATATATTTCTATCCATCTGTATCTTGGTCAGTTAGGGAGAAAAAGATGGGAAAATGAAAGCAGTGAGAAAGGAGAGATAGGGCGGGGAGATGGAAAGACATCTTGAGACTGGGTAGACTTTAGAGATCTTGTCCCGAAGTTTGAGTGACTATTTTTTGTCTTTTCTCTTCCTCACCAGGAATTTTTACAAGTGTGAAATCGGAACTCAGGAAGAGAACATCAGAATATTCTGATGTTTCTGATTCAGAAGACTCTGGGCCTGACTGCACTGCACTGGTATGCTTGAGCCCCAAGGTGTATGTGTCATTGATGGGATGATGAACACCATGTAGGGTTAGGGTTAGGCTTCTGCCTTCCGAGTGCTGGGACTAAAGGCGTGCACCACCACTGCCGGTTTTAAGATTCTAACTTCTTAACAGATAAAACTCTTGGATTATTCTGTACAGCCTTGGTCAATTTCTTTTTAGCTTTGTTTCCATTTAATGATTTATTATTTCAGAAAATTAATTTTGCCACTGAAGATTCTGAAAGTTCAGGTGATGAAAAGAAACATGAAATAACATCAAACTTTAAGGAGGGATCTGATATGGTGAGGAGCCTCCTTCAAAAGAGTCAGAAGCCATCTAGAAATGAAATTCCAATTAAAAGGTAGGCTTGCTGATGGTAGTAGTTGTTTTACATTGTGATGTAAATGCTGTGAAAATGTTGTTTAGTTAAAGTTTTACTGAATATTTCATCAGAAAAAATACACTGTGATGTTTCTGGATGCTTCTTAGGGAATGTCCTACCTCGACGAGCACAGAGGAAGAAGCTATTCAGGGTATGCTGTCTATGGCAGGGCTGCATTACTCCACGTGTTTACAAAGGCAGATACAAAGCACAGGCTGCAGTGGTGAGAAGAATCCTCTCCAGGATCCCAGCAGCTGCCACATCAGTAACCCTGAGCTTAGGCAGTTGTATCACTGTGACAAACCAGTGGAATTTGGTAAGAAACACATATCAATCTCTGAAAAGTAATATATGACTCCCAATTTAATAGTGCTCTGATCCTAGTTGAGGTTAGAGAGTACATGAATAAGGACTGTTTACTGTAAGAAATACTCTTATAGTCATGTAAGATGTAAGCATAAGCACTCAAAATGTGGGTCAGCGAGGTGGCTCAGTGAGTTTGCTGCCAAGCCCCTGACAACCTGAATCTGATCCCCAGGACCCACATGGTGAAAGGAGACAGCCAACTCCCACAAGTTGTCCCACACATGACCTCCACATGCATGCTGTGGCACACATGTACTTACACACAACAATTAATTCAAATGTAATTCAAATGTTAAAACTTAAAATGTAAATGACATGGGACTGAGAATCCTGGTCACAGGCATAATTCTATCATTGCTTTTGCAAAGGTTTGCAAAGGTAGTCTTGTTTTCCTATCACCAACTGTAAGAGCTCCCAGAGTGGAAGGGATATTTTGGTGTTCTAAGTGGTCTGCAAAATCAGTCCATTTTCCTTTTAGGAGAGAAGAAACAAGTTTAAATAGTTTCTTTCTGACTGATGCTATCTATGCTTTCTCAAACTCTTTGAAAAGGAAGTATTAGGGAAAGAGCAGACACAGCATGTCAGTAATGCCACCTAGTGTTTCTTCTCTGTGCTTTCAGAGGAAAAATAAATTATTTCTCAAAAAACTTAGAATTGAGAAAAAGACAAATGGCAGTTGTGTTCAGCCCGACATAATGAGGGTCATCTATGCACCAGGACCATCACCTTCATTTTACATGAAAAGGAAATACGATTTGATGAGGTTCATTAACTTGCACATACTTTACATAGGTATTATTCAGATCTATTGGAATTTGAACCCAGGACCACTTGATTCCCAAATCTTTGCATATTGTAAAAGAGCAAACTGAAGATTGGAAATGTTAAATAGCTTGGCTAAAGTTGTATTGGTAATTCGAAGAACTCAAATTTAAATCTGGATTTGCCTATCTTTCCCTGATCCATTTTGCCTTCCTATAATCTATTTGGTCCCTTAATTCAGGGAAATGCATGCCTTTGTCCTGTATGAAAAATATGTCATTTTAGAGACAATGAGTATTGCATTTGGTTTACATCGATAACACATGGCCATAGATAGTACTTGACAATAGGTCTTCTAGCATCTATCAGAACCTATCATATTTAAACAATTTCAAGAAAATTGAAAGAAACAGCAAGTTTGGTTGTGAGCTGCTAATTATGGGTTTTTATTTGTTTTAAGAAGTGTAGTAAAAGAAAAGGCATGTGAATAAGTAGTTAATGTATAAATAAAATGTCAATATACATTTGCTTTCAGTTGTAAGCACTAGGCTGGTTTTGTTTAAGATCAGTTTGTGCAAAGATGATTTAATCAAAACTTCTTTCTAGGATACCATGCCAAGACTGAAGATCAAGATTTGAGGACTTCTTCCTGGACTAAACAATTTGATAGAACTTCCAGATTTAATCCTCAGGTATATTCCAAAGCGGAAATGTGAAGAAGATGTTTAGAATCTTCAATATTGTGTTTGCTTTCTTTGTAAAACTTCTTGTGTTTGTTTAGTTCCTTTCTCTTTTGACATTGGTCATGACCTTTCAGTTAATTTCAAGACTTAGCCGTACATTTTTTTTTTCTTAAAAACTGACTCAATTATCATGAGACTGAAAGAGTTAAAAGTCTTAAAAAGTTAAGAAAAGAACTTTTCTAGCTTAAAGAAAAACCAGGTTTGGGCCCTGGATCTTGGAATTTTTCTAGCAAATTTAGCAGTGAATATAAGCTAAGTACTAAGAAAGGTGATATGGGGCCAGCAAGATGATAAAGGTGCTAAAACTCAGCTGGCAAAGGTACTTGCCACAAGTCCTTATGGCGTGGGGTATTCCTGGGACCCACACGGTAGGAGAGGCTCTCTCTTGAAGTTGTGAAACAGATTTTCTAAAAAGGTAGTACATTGCATTGAGCACCCTGGTGAGCCAAGGAAACTGTGAGTCTCTTTCTGTTTTCTTCCCTATTGTGGGACAGCAGCAGCACCTCTGCTTGTTTGAGCTTGGCTTAGTGAGCCTCAGAACTTTAGTAGTAAGAACTGATCTTTTGAACCTTTAAGTCTTTTATGGACTGGAGTGACCATCATGAAGGGTAGGCATCTGTTGAGCACTGGTTAAGAATGATGGCCTGAATTTAATACCCACATGGTGTAAGGAAAGAACCCACTCCCACATGTTATCCTTTGGCCCCCACACATGCATCCTGATGTATGTATGGACAGGCATGTACACACATGCACTCCTTTAAAAAAAAATGTGTGTGAAATGTGTGTGAAATGTGTGTTTGTGTGTATGTATGAATGAAACATAATAAAGAAAAACCAAAATTGAGTAGTTTATTTCCTTATCTTTGTTGATTTTTGCTAATGCATAAATACCTCAGAAATTCAGCTACATTTCTTTCTTTCTTTAGGACTTAAGTAGAAGCCAGAAATATATCAACAAGGAAAGTTCTTCAGAAATCAGTCAGAAGGCACAAAGCAGGCATTGTGTGGACAGCAATATCTCAAGCATTCAGAATGGAAAGTACATGCTGAATCCCAGTTTGGTTTCAGGGCCATGCCAGATAAGCAATGGCAGTCTAAGCCCAGAAAGACCAATTGGTGAAACTTCTTTTTCAATGCCCCTTCACCCCACCAAGAGACCTGCATCAAATCCACCACCTATCAGCAACCAGGCAACAAAAGGTAACTTTTATACATTTACAGATTAGGTTTATTTGTGACTGTGTGTGAAGCAGTGGTAGCAGGTAGGTAGTCTCTATACTCATCATCTCCTACATTGTGGACAACGGCATGATAGCAGTGGGTGACAATGAGAGGACACTTGAACCAACCCTAAGGGACAGGAGTGCCTTCTGAGGCTCAGGAGGAAGCAGATTTTTAAAAAGGATGAGGAGTTTGCCAGGCTGAGTTGGGGGAAATGACAGAAGAAACAACAATGAAAACAGAGGAGAGAGCATGACCTGAGACACCGAAGGGATTTGGTTCACGGGGAATGAGTCAAGTTGCAATCCACTTTGTTGCTGAAGCACAGTTTGAAAGGACACTGGCCCTTCTCTTTTGTATGATGGAGTGGAAGGGTTATAAAGCATGAAGTCCAGAGATGGGACTGCACTTGGAATACCCAACAAGCTTGACTCTGAAGCAGTGGTACCTTTTAATACTTATGTCTTCCAGGTATTATATGACAAATATACTTTATGTGTGTATTAACAGGGTTGTTGGTGTTTTATAGGTAAACGTCCAAAAAAAGGAATGGCAACAGCCAAACAACGCCTTGGGAAGATCCTTAAGTTGAACAGAAATGGCCATGCACGTTTCTTTGTGTGACAGCTCCTGTTGCACTCATCCTTTGAAGGCCAGTCTTGGGGTGTGGAAGCCTGGAGTTTCCACTGTCCCCTGCCTGGAGCAGTTTGTGTGTACAGTAAGAATACTGCGTGAAGAACAGAATGAACCCGATGCTGCATTTTCACTGTGCCACACCCACTCAGCAATAACCCTTTGGACCTGGTGGGGGAGAGGAAGAAAGAGGGTAGAACCTTAAAAAGAGACCTTGAACTGGAAAGGGTCTCTTGTCAGGGCTTGAATTTAATTTTGTTGTTGGTAGTGTCTTGATTTATTTTCAGTAGTAGGATAAAGAATTATCAATAATTTATTTAACAGATTTTTTTTAATGTTAACAGCTTTTAAATTCTTTCTTTTTTTAAAGCTATTTATTTGGAAGATTTCTGGAGAAATATCTCACTAATTTAGATTTAAGAATGTGAAGGTTTTTAAATTATTTTTGATAGTGTGTGTGTTACATGTGGGGAAGAGCCACAGTAACAGTAGCTAGTCTGGACTCTTAAATTTGATATTCAGGTTAAAGTCTTAAACAGGGATTTGATGCATTAATTATTTTAAATTAAGATGTATATGAAATCATTTTATTTTATATATTTCATGTGTTTTTTATAAGCTATTAGCTTCGCTTTTGCTAACATCCAAGGTGCATACTGTTATCCAGGTTGATTCCCTTACACCCCACCTTCCCTCTGCACCCTCCCGCCCCCCAAAGTTTTGAGATGACCCAACAAGACTCTTCTCTTTGCAGGGAAACACCTTCATAGCCAATGTTTAAGAACCACATAAAAGAGGCCTCATTTCTCATTTCTTTTGACATTGTGGTTTTCTTCTACATGTAAAGCAACAGGCTTACTTCGTTTTCATTTCTCCTGATGATATCTGGGTCCCAAAGAGAACAGCTTTAATATCTTTTTCCTACTTATGGGGAAAGTATAAGTTTGGTTAAAATGTCATGTTTGTAGTTTTTCCAAAAATCTTTATAATTACAGAGGGCCTTCTTCATATTGCTGGTGTTGGAAAAGCCGGCATCTACCACAGGTTATATCTTACCATGCTTTTATTATCTAGACATAATTTTTTGAGAAATACAACTTGATTTAGGATGTTCAAATTTGCATAAGAGCCGTAATACAATAGGATTATACTATATTAAGTTGTATAGACGCAAGCATGTTGGAATAGTTCTTTAGGCATTGGGGTGTGTGTGTGTGTGTGTGTGTTTTACTTTTTTAATTTTCTGAAGAATTATTTCAATATAGATTTGGAGTAAAATGGGTGCTTTTTGTAGTTTCTTCCATCTGTCTTGGCTAGTAGCATATATATGGAGGTTGTGTCTGGTTGAACTTCTAAGATAATCGTATCCTTTTCATACACTTTTTACTAAATGCAAGTTTTCAGTTGCTTATAATAGTTTTTAGTCTCCCTATTTTCCCCTCATAGCATAAAAATAAATTGATACTGGGGGTCTGATGATATCACATTTTACAAGTTCCTACAAACAGGCAAATAAGATGAATTTATTTTTATGGAGAAATATGGCCGTATAATGGATTTTTGTCTTTTTCATTCAGCAAGATAGCTGGACTTCTGCATTAAGCATTAAGTTGTAAGAAAGGACTTATGTACCACTATATTTAATAGATACATTCAAAGTATGTATTTCCAAAGAGAAATATTTCTTATTCTCTCTCTTCTACAATATTTCATGGGGTAAGGGAATTATGAATTCACCTTTTTGGTCCAGATTGTCTGAACCGAAGTTTCAGTCTTACTTCAGATGTCAGGAAAAAGGATTTTTATGGAATTAGCATCTGTAGACAGCTTCCCTGACCCCTGTCTACACCATGCCACAACTAGTGGAGAGGGCTGTAGAGAGCTGATTGTTGTATCTCAAGATGCAAAAATCTGGATTTGATTGATCCCTTGCCTCCCACAATGTATCACTGTGATGTCCTAGTTTTCTGTTTTATTGTTAAAACATTTTTATTTGCGTTAAAAAAATAAGGATGATCATTTCTTTTTCTGGTTATGCTTTTTTTTAACAACTCTAAGTACTTTTATTACTTGTTTTTTTTGGCCATAAAAAATTAAAACAATTTATTTTTATGAATTAAAATTGTGCCCAGTATCCACCCTGTGTCCTTAGGCTGATAAACACTAGTTTTGAGTTGCCAGCATTTGGATTTTTTGTTTGATTGGTTTGGTTTTTTGAGACAGGGTTTCTCAGTGTAGCCCTGGTTTTCTTGGAACTCACTTTATAGACCAGGCTACCCTCGAACTCACAGAGATCTGCCTTCCTCTGCTTCCTGAGTGCTGGGATTAAAGGAGTGTACCACCACCACCTGGCAGTATTTGGAATTTATAAGTGACAGTAGTGTGGATTAATTTTTGATCATTTTAGCCCATTAAATTACAAAACTTTTAACAAGTTAATATAGTCATATGAAGAATCCATGTTTCTTTTTCTGAATTGATAAAAATCCAGTCACACAGCTTGTAACTTTGCTAGTCAAACCTCTTATAAAGTCCTCAGCTGTAATGTATCCTTTTATCTTATAGAAATGGCTGGACTTTGAGGTGTGACTACTACCAGGGCCTTGGCTCAACAGTAGTAGGTAGTCTCTGTCTTTCTCATAGTCAGATTTATAAGCAGTATACCACAGCTTAAGTAAGATATCAGTGATAGCATTTAGTTAGTTATAGGTAAATAAAATGTGTAAAATTGAGATCTAATGATTTAACATATGCAGCTTTAATAGCAGTAGTGATCCTGTTTTAATTCAATTAAGTGACCCTTAACCAGGGATCTACTGTACTGTAATTCACAACATTATATAGTAGTATGCTTCCCAGTATTGGTGAATGATTAACAATACAAAACTGGCAGCTTAGTAGTTCAGGATCTTTGGAATACTTCGAAATTCATAAATACAGTTCATATCTGAAGCACACAAAATTGGGCAGACTGCTGAAATCACAAACTCAGAGGAGACAAGTCCATCAATATCGATAGTTAAAGACTTAGCTTGAATACTCTTCTGTGTTCAATCTTAATTAATTCCTTTTCAATGTATTCTTCTGAATTTATTTGCATGAGATCAGCAGGTATTTATCAGACATCTACTGTGTGCCAGAACTAGTTAGTACTGTAGAGGAGTCTGTTTCAGTTTTTGTCTGCCTGTGACGGTGTGTCTTCTCCAGGATGGTAGCAGTATTGTCTTCACTTCTAAGCAAACTTGAACAGAAGGTAGCATTTGTAAACAGAACAAAACAAAAACTTCATTAATTTCAGCTGAGATGTACCACTGCACTATAGAAGTGGAAGCTTAAAAAAAAAAGTGTTCTTTAACATTTAAGAAAAATCCCTACAAGTTAGTAATTTCTGTTGGTAACATAGGATGTGGTATAACTAGAAGGAAGCAAAAGACCTACATTTTGGTCCATGTTCTGCCATTTATATCAAGCAAGCAATCCTGAGTCAGTAAGTCATTTTGTCTTAGCTAAGTCCAAGTTTTTTTGGTTTGTAAGTGTGGATAAAAATATTTAAGGAGTGAAAAATACTTAATCAGTGAAGAACAGCATTCTTCAGCTATTATGTCATATTGAGTTAATTATTAAGTTACAACTGATGATGAGTGCACTTCAGGGACATTTTAAAATGAAAACTGCTTCTATTCATCACACTTAACTTGATTTCAAATATATGGGACATGCTACCTAAAAACCCGAAAAATTCCTAACAAGGTGCTGAATTAGAATCAGGTTTTATGCTTGAAGTAAAAGAAAAAGAAATGAGCTGGTTGTGGACAGAATGGAGGAACTTTCACTAGCAAGTCAGTGATAATTTAGCACAACAGGAAAGTAGCTTTAGATTTTTCTCAAAGAGGAATCAGAATAGTACTATTCTCCATATTTGGCATACTCTTCAGCTACTAACAATAAAATAGGTGATGAAATTCAAATGATTTGGCAGCTACCCATGGGACTAGGGGAAAAATAAGGTGATTAGGAAAGAGAATCCCACAGACAGCTCCAGGCTAGGTACTAATAGCCTGGGGAGAGAGAGAATTCACAGGAGTAGTGTAGAAAGGAGATTCAACTGGAGATATGCTCAATAAAATTGAATGTTGGCTTGCTTTAGAAGATGCTCTGCAGTGGTAAGACACTCCCTGAAAGCTGGTGGGAATCATGGTACGGCCTAGTGTACTGCTGCTAGAAAGAACTATCATAGCAAATGTGGAGAGACAAGAAACTTCATAATGCAAATCTAAGTATCCCTCAAAATGTCACCTTTCCCTTAAACTAATTGCTCCCTGTGTAAGAGAAAGTCTTGTCTTTTATGTGCAAGGTGCTGGGTTCCATCCCCAGTACCACAAAGAGCTCCTCCTTAGCAAGAGGAGCTAAGGCTTTCAGACTGTTAATTGGTATCCTAGACGGTCATCTAGGATGAGCAGCGGTTCTCAACCTGTGGGTCACTACCCCTTTGAGTTCCCCTAAGACCATCCTGCATATTATATATTTATATTATGATTCATAATAGTAGCAAAATTACAGTTATGTAGCAATGAAAATAATTTTATGGTCGGGGTCACCATAACATCAGGAACTGTGTTAAAGGGATGCAGCATAAGGAAGGTTGAGAACCACTGATTTAATGCAATCTCAAAAAAAAAATTAGGCATTGTATCTTTTTGTTTAGGGAGAGCTAGTGACCAGTGTAACTCAGATAGGATAGAGACTTGTATTCAAGGACACAGAGTGGCTTTGGGATCTCTGATACTTTGTTTGCTTACAGACCCTGTTCTTTGACACTGCAGTCTCTGCTTGTCTTGTGGATGCTGTCCATATATGTTCTTGTAGCTAGATAAAAAGAATTAGTGTTTTCCCTAAATTGCTGTTGAGCATAATTAACCTTCATACTGTAGCCTTACTATAACCCTTCCCTTATTTTGCTTTCATGTTGTAAGTGAAATAAATATTTGATACCCTTTCTATAAACATTTTAAAAAAGGTTTTTAAGAAGCAAATGTTTCCAAAGCAGCTGGCATAACATCACTACCAAGGTTTTATTCCTCTGTAGAAAGTCTCCCTTCTCTACTGGGGAGACGCAAATAATGCTTACTGGAGAAACTCGAACCCCTGTCATCCTCGGTGCCCTTCTAGTTTCTTAAGGCTTTGTAAACTTAACTGTGACATACACTTTTTATTTAAAACCTTTAAAAAGATGTATTCAATGATTCTTCCAACAAATTTGCCTGCTCTGTACTATTCATTAATGAAACCCTGGCTACCACGTAGCCCTTGACCTCCAAGTAGTTTACCTATGCAAGACCTGTGACACTCTGGATTCACTCTTCTTCATTACAGAAAGCAGTCATAAATGTAAATTAATCATAAAAGGTTTGACTTCAAGTTTTTTTTAAAATTTTCCAAATATCAGCTATTTTCCCTCCATATTTTTTACCAAAACAAGTATCGCAAGTGCTAGAATATATACTATTTTGCAGGAATAAAATAACTAAGACATGCTTATATTTCTTTGGTGGGTTTTGTTTGATAAGAAATGCCAGCACTAACTGTAGAGTTGATTCCTTGCCTAGAGTATTTTTCCTCTTACTATTCATAAGTAACATTTTATTTTCACAAAGCATGCATATAACTTACACAATATAGTCAGGGACCTGAGGTGTAACTTGATAAGTGAACCCCAAGGTTATTTTATCTTGCAAAAGAAACCTAAACCAAACTAAGGGCCTTACAGTTTATGGTTAGACTGAATCAAATGCTGTAACCTCAGTTTTTCCAAAATCAACTCCTGACTGCACAAGCAAGTCATGAAGTTGTTTGGTATGAAATAGCACTGATAGGAAATGCATGTGCATCTTCGCAGACTGTATTTCCTTTGGAAAAGACTTTTCTACTTTTAATATAATTAAGCCATAACAGTTTCATGCTGTGGAAAGGATGAAAAGGTTCATTTTAAGAGATTATATAGTATGAACTTTCACATTTATTGTGAAACATCTAACTTTGCCAGTGTTTCAGCAAGTTTTCTTTTGGGGTGTTGGAGGGTGGTAATGGGGAGGGGTAGTATTGAGTTTAGAGGTTTTAACTCTGTGAAATTTGGAAACAGGACAGTTGTTGGCTATGGTACTTACTAGTTTTGTAGTAATGTTTTGCTAGCCTGACTTTCCTTACTGGTTTTTATGTCCATGGTCCCCAGTGACTCTTATTCTTGCGGGGTGTGTGCAGAGTAGTGTCTCATCTGTGTGTAGGCAGCCAGTGGGTGCGCACGTGTCCTTTGACTACAGAAACACTGTGTGACAATGGAATGGGGTGTGGCTGGGAGTGGGATGCAGAAGCTTTAAGAGCATTTGTTTTTATTCAGAACAGTATTTCCCATCCTTTGCCTGCAGGCAGGGAAAGTGTACAGTATTTATTTTGTTTCTGTTTTACTCTGAATTTGTAAGTCTTTAAGTAGCTTACATTATTATTATAGGGGAAGACAAGTGACTTGCTTAAAGTTGTATTTAGTATTCCTACTTCCTAATTTCTGTATTTTAAAATATTGAAATTAAAATTGTATTACTTCTGTTTTAATTTTTTTAGCACTCTGTACTTTTTGCTCATTTTGTTTAAAAGTATAAATGTTAAAAGTTGTATAAAACCGTGTCTGAAAGGAAAAAAAAAATCTGAATTCTATATCCAATTCTGACTTTCTTTTCCCTTTTCTGAATCTCAAGATAGTAGAATGTGGAAAACTGTGTTAAGTTCTCAATATTTCTGAGCATTTAAATGTCTTATTATTTCATTAGAGGTATTGCTGGGGAAGAATGTTGACCAAGAGGGAAGATTGGGTGACTAGCAAGATGAGACTGCAGGGTGGAAATAGATGAGGGTGCTCCTCTAGATTTTATTTATTTCCTTAATGGGTGAATTCTTAAGAGCATGTGCTGTCCCCATCTGGGCATCTCACAGGTGTTCACCAGCAACAGTGTAGCAACAGTGTGAGAGGAATGGCAAAACCAAGCCTAGGCCTTGTGAGACAGAAAGGTAAGGAAAGCAAGGCTCAACTACACAGTAAGGAAAGCATGGAGTGCAGATCCTGGAAAGGAGGCTGGGCTTAGTTTTGGATAAAGGGCCTGCAAGACAGGTCACGGATGATATAAAAAGGGTCAAGTCCTTGCATTGCAGGGAGTGGAGTCAAGAAAGAGCACTCTGGCAGTGCTTTCATGGGCAGCAGGGAGCCTCAGGAGGCAGAATGAGTGCAGCTTCATGGACAACCAAGGCAGTGGAGATCTCGGATCCTTGGTGCCTCCTCTCCCTGCAGGAGAGAAGCGGGCTGGAGTACTGCGGCTGCCTTCCTAGTGCTCTTCGCACCTCCAGTGTAAGACGAGTCTTCTTTCCAACAGATAGTGGAAACGTCACCTGTAGGAATCTGCTCTTGAGAAACTCTTTGTAGAACTGGGAGATATTCTCTCTAATGGCTACCTATTGCAGTGAAATAATGAGCACACCTCTTCACAGTTCAGCCTAATTTTGTGGGACTAAGAAATAAATCCCAGGGGCTGTTGGTGTTGTACTCTTTCGAATTTAGAGGGAAGAACCAGGTTGTTTGCTGCAGACAGGATTCGAATCACAAGCCTCCATTGCTTCATCATAAGCAATCACTATGTACAGAGAATATTTTTATTCTTCCTCACAGTATCCCAGTGAGGTAGGAACTACCTTATCCCCTGAACAGGTGAACCCAGTGAAACCAAGGTACAGAGCGGGTAAGTATCATGCCCAAGTTCACCGTTAACATCACCATTAACAAGTTCACTATTAACCAGAACTTGGGGCTGGTTCAGTGGGAGGCTCAGTGGGAGGAGCTGAGGATCCCTCCACTGTGTTAGGCAGATGTGGTGACCCACCTGTAACACTAACACTAGAGTAGAGACACTGGATTCCTGGGGCAGGCTGGCTACTTACATTAGCTGAATCAGTAAGTTCTAGTTTCAGCAAGAGACCTTGCCTCAATATAGAAAGTGGAGTGTGATCAAGGAACACCCCCAACGTAACTCTTACATGTGCCCCTACACACATACAAACCCAAAACTAAGATTTTAACCAAAGGTCTGTCCCAACTCCAAAAGCCTTGCTTCTGGGTTGTTTTTATTCTGTGTTTTGAATTATGAAGGAGGAATTAGATGGTCCTTGATGTAGGAATAGTTTGTGTTTCGCCCCCTCACACACACTTCATTTCATAGTGTGTGCAGTATGAACACTGGTGCTCCCAGGACTGAGCTCACCTTTTGTTACAGAAGGTAGGCTTAAACAGGCAATGGATGAGTGGCATTTTGTAAAACATGAACCTAGTAAGTACTTCTGAAGTTGAGAACTAGAGGATGAACAGAGGGGCCTTGCCTGATGTGTCTCTCCACCAGACAGCCCATAGTCCTGATGGCTGATATGGCAGCCCTTCCTACGTAGAAGCCTGCTTCTCTCTACCGCTTTTGTTTCTCAGCTTCAAAAGTGGGTCGCCCACATAGGGAAGATGCAAATGCCTACCGTTCCTGTGCTGGGGCTCCACCATCCAGAGCCTTGTCACTCACCTTGGAACTTCTGAGGTTTCCCTTCTTCCTTGTCCAGGCTACTCCCAATCTGTCCCCAAAATATCTTTTACATATTTTTAAAGATTTTAATTATATGATGGGTGTGGGTGTGTGCACGTGGAGTGGAGTGCAGTGCTCATGGAGGCTAGAACAGAGTATCAGCCCATGTAAGCTGAAGTTAACAGTTGTGAAATGCCTGATATGAATGCTGAGAAACTCCAGTCCTCTTCAAGAAAAGTACACTTAACCAAACAGCCATCTCTCCAGCCTTATCTTTATACTTCTTAAAGGTGCTAATTCTGATATATGTTACAACTTCAAGCTCATTTTATGCTAGAATTTGAAAAAGGAAAAAGGTTTCTCTGTGTAGCCCTGGAATTCACTCTGTAGACCAGGCTGGCCTTGAACTTACAGAGATCCAACTACCTCTGCCTCATGAGTGTGCATCATCACCATCACCACCCAGTGAGGAAAAAAAAAATCAAATTCCAAAAGTTTGTTTGTTTTTTTTTTTTTTTTAAGTGGTGGTGGTTTTAAAAGCAAATTTAATCCGGGCAAATGATTCATAATAGTAAAAACTGTGTTTAACTGACTCTTATTCTAGAAACTGTCTACTGCTGTTCCTTGCACACTTTGTACTATACCACCTGTCACACAAGACATCCTACTGGAATCAAGTAGCCCAGACACTAAGCAAGACCTCCAGTTTGAGTTTTCCTAGCCAACTGCAAATATGCAAAATTTTAAACCTAGGCAACAGGGCAATTTTGGAATTTAACAAGCATGCTCTATGGAATAGTGGATTGGTTGCCCCAGTACACGTTAGTTTCACCATACTTTTGCACACCCCTGAGAAGTCCTACTCCTGCTCCACAGGTCATCTGGAATGTGTAGGCTGACATGAACACAGGATAAGGCTTTACAGAGAAGTCCTTCCTTCATGCCTTACATGTGTGACCCCTGCTACACTGCTCATTGTTGTGGACTTTTCCTTGTTTATCTCTGTCCTTCCTGCCAACCTGAGTTTAGGACCAGGGCTCTGAACTATCATCAGTACTTGTTAGAGAACTTGACACTAAATCTTACTAAACATACACTGAATAAACAAAGAGCAAATCCTTATTATCTTGACACTTCCTCTGTCCACCTTGTATGTTGCCACTGCCAACCACACTAATTTCAGCTCTCACTGAAGCTCTTAGCACTGTGATCAAAACTCTGAATGTGGTATGTTAGAAGATTCAGCTCCAGGGAGAGAGGACTCAAATCAGGGCTGGCTTAGAACACTGGAAATAGTAAGGCACTGCAGTTCTGGAAGTCTAGCTACTTCACGTAGTTAAGGACCTATGTCTATCTAGCTGACCTATCAATGTGACTTCCCACCTTATGGCCCAAGAAGGCAACTCCCTATCTTTACCCAGTGGGAGCAAGGATGAATCTACAATCCCTTCCTCTTCTCCCCGCCATCCCCTCTTTCTGTCTTTCTGAGGTAATCCATGTAAAACATGCATACTGGCTGGCACATAAAGTAATCTCCCCCCAAGTTTGTTACTTTCTCCTTAGTTACGTGAGAGTGACCATGAGAACTGGGAAACAATTATTACTTTTAATATTTGTCACTACAGGCCTGGGGATGTAGTTCAGTTGGTAGAGTACTTGACTAGCGTGCATGAAACTGTTGGTTGATTCAAGTACCACAAAAGACTCTGTGGTGTATAATCTGCAATCCTAGGACTTGGAAGATAAGAGGCAGAAGGATCAAAAGTTCAAGGTCATCCTCAGCTACATAATGAGTTCAAAGCCAGCTCTGTCTCAAACATATACTCAAGTTTATGTCACTACAGAATCCACTTCCCCTAACACCTCATTGGGCTATGGTTTACCTGGGATAGAGATGTCTGCCTTACATCCTCTCCTGAGTTGACCCAACCTTTGGCAGCTGCTTCCTGTTGCTTCAGTTCCTAGAATGAAATATACCAATTATTAACAGTGGCTGGTTATCTCTGGGTGATAACCACTTGCACATACTTATGTCAGATCTTAGATCTTTATGATACCACTGTGCCCTGAAAATGGCTTCACCACAGCAAAGTGATAAGGTGAGAAAGGCCACACTGTCCCCCACACCACACACAAAGCTAAGCACAGCAGTAGGTGTTAACCAAAGGTTTAGGCACTGAAAGGGATTAGAGAAATAGTTTAATCTCCCCATTCAATATGATGATTCCTCATAGGACGAAGGGAAAATAAATCATTTTCAGAAATATTTCATTCCCTGTTCTTGCTTCCAATTCAGGCCTCTCTAGGTGTTTCTCTTCAGCCTAGTTTCCATGGGAGTTCCTTGAAGATGCAGTTGGCACTCTCAAATTGAGTAGTTAGGGAATTTAATAAAAACTGTTTACAATACCAAAAGGGGAAGCTAAGAATTAGTAGTAAAAAAGAGGGGCCATTACTGCTAGAGAAGGAAGGCGTTACCAGAATGCACAGGATCTTTAGTTTCTAGCATAGTGTAGCCATACAGGGAATGCCAGATAGTAGGTCATCCCTTCTGGCTCTCTGAATCTCTACTAGTACTTTCAAAGGCATACTCTATAGAAGCTGGACATTTAGGTACCATGGGTGTCAGTCCTTAAAAGCACAGAGCAGGCTTCAGCACAAACCCCCTTACTCTTTAAAAATCTCCATGATGATCTTTCTGGAAAACCAGTTCTTATACAGAGACAACTTTACCCCGAAGTGAATAATATGCAGCAATTTCCAAATGTGAGCCATTCAATAAAGGAGAGCAACATGGGGGTGTGGGTTATCGAGTACACATGAACTTAGTCCAACCTGTAAACCAGGAGGGTTTGACACTCCAAAGATAGGCTTTCTCGGTTTTTGTCAATGAGAGGCCAACATGAGAATGTGACTGTTCTCTTTGTTTTCTGGGGGTCACTGCTTGGATAAATTTGTCCAGGCTGGGGATTATTATGGTTTCAACAAGAGAAATTTATTTGCAACAGTTTTGGAGGTCAAAAGCATGAGATCAGAGTATCTGCAGGTGTATTTGTTGCTGCAACAAAATACTTGACAAAGCAACCTGAAGGATTTATTTTGGCTCAACATCTGAGGTCAATTACGCTGGGGAAGTCATGGCAGAATCTTAATGTAGCTGGTTACACTGCATCTGCATAGCTCTGCTTTCTCCTTTTTATTCAGTCTAGAACAGCAGCCCATAGGATGGTACTGATCACATTTAGGGTGGGTCTTCCAACTTTAGTTAACCTAATCTAGAAAACAGACATGCCCAAAGGTTTGTTTCTATGGTGATTCTAAATCCCATCAAGTTGACAAAAGATTATCCATCATAGCAGGACTGGTGCCTTGGATAACCCTGAGGTAAAGATCTAGTGCCAACCTTTCTGCTTTGTTTGTAGATGGCCATCTTCTCTGTATGTTGAGTCCCCTGGCCACAGTAGTAGTGAATACTGAAAATGGGATTCTTTACAGAGCCATTGGCTTATCTATAATTCTTAGGATAACCACTCTCCCTTAAAACAAGTGAAATTTAGAAGAGATTCCAGACCATCATTCCTAGAGAAAATCTCCAGGGGTTAATCCTCTGGGCTTTACCTGGGTGGTAGGATTATAAGTGATATGTTGCCTTTATTCATTCCTCAAATATTTACTGAATATTGGATACTGTGCTAGGTAGGCTCTGGGTGGGTAACAGGAACAAAGTAGGTTCTCTTTTGGAAGAGCTAAGGAAATACACAATGTATTTTGCAATACTACCAAAGTTAGGTCAAGGGGATAATGTGCTCTCTTATCCCTGGCATGAAGCCTTGGTCAGCAACCCAAGATTTATGGGATTTTTCTCCACTGTCAATAATATTCCCATGATGAACCACAGGGCACAAAACAGATACTTCTTGTTCTGCTTGACTGCCACTTGAGTCCTTTTAACCCTGTGACAATCTGTGAACCTTGCCTCTAAGGCCAAATAGAAACTCTTTAGAGGGCTGCCCTTACCCTCTGCAGCGACTTTGTCCTTTTGCTAGTAAGGAGAGCAAGAGAGGGTGGGGCTTCACTCTGGCTCTGGACCTCCTCCACTCAGGCCTTAGCCAGTGTACAGGCCTATTGGTAAAATGTGGCCTCACATTTGAAGTCAAAGTAGTTGGTGGTATAGAGTCTGGAGGGCATTCGATATAAAGGTCAAAGTAAAGATTTGTCTCAAAGAGGGTCATGGATATGGCTTTTGTGTAGCAGGGTGGATTATAACTCAATACACAAAAAACCTGAACTGTACCAGTTTGGAAAAGAAAGGATATAGTTCTAGAATTTAGTTTCCTTGGCTCTCAATGTCTTATGGAAAGTAGACTGTGACAGCTGCTCAGGTGCCAATATAAGCCATTATTTTAGGTTTGTTTTTATTACTACTATTTTAAAAATAACTGCCTGGGGTTACAGGCAGTTATGGGCTGGGAATGGAGCTTTGGTCCTCTGGAAGAACAGAAACTACTCTTAACTGCTGAGCCATCTCTCCAGCCACCTGAGCCGTTTCTTGTGAAGGATGACTGAGGGCAAAGCCAAGATCTGCTATGAAAAAACCAAACACATACATGTGGGGTTTGTTCTCTTGTCAGCCACCAGTAAATTGTAAAGCTCAGGCAGAGCTTCCACGTGGAGAGGAGAGGGGAGAGATTAGTGCTGAAGGAGGCTGGGCAATTGTGAATGTTCTAACCCTAGCTATGGTCCCAGCTGAATGCCATTTTAAATGTGCCAGGGGAAGAACTACCCAGCTGAGAGCCCTGTCAACTCAGAACGCTAAAGAAAAAAAAGAATCATTGGTATTAGCTACCAAGTTTTGGGATGATTGTTGTGCAGCAATAGATATTTCTACCCTCTTTTAATCTTTGATAACATTCATTGTAGCTGATAATCCCTTGTTAAAATATTTAAATACCTGGCTTTCATGGCCCTATATTCTCCACTATTAGTCCACTGGCTTTTCCTAAACCTTAGTAGCTCTATCAGTATTCCTTCTCCACTAAAAGGGCAGCTTCTTGGAATCCTTCTCAATTTATATTCTCTTTTGGATGACCTCATCCAGCTCCATGGGTTCAAATGCCATCAGTTTGTTCAAAATTCTAGTATTGACCTCTTCTATTTATTCTAGACTCACAGATCCAAGCATCTGCTGGACATTTCCACTTGTGCTCTTTATAGTCATTTATTCTAGCTTAAAACCTTGAATAAACACTATAGTCAACTAAGGAATGCTGTAACGAGAGATAATCTTCCCCAGGGAAGAATAATTCACCATTGGTCATCCAGTAAAACACGTGCTTAGCCCTGAAATCACAGACATTCAAGTAACACTATATAGACTGAGCAGGTTGTATTTATATATTTAGAAATATATAAAAATTTAGAATTAAATATTAGAAAAAATTAGAAATAAATATAAATGTATAAATATTTAGGAATATATAAATATATAAAAACCTATTATTCCCCTTGACTCAGCTTTGATACTATAGCAAAATACATACATACATACATAATATATACACACATATTTACACATATGTATACACACTTATTTACACAAAAAAGGTCATGAATTTCAGAGAAAGCAGAGGGGTGGTACATGGAAGAGGGTGTAGGGAGGAAAGAGATGGGGTAATAATTTAAAAAATTCATAAACTGTTAAATGACTACTCTTGGATGACAAAGATGGCTTACTTCGTAAGAGTGCTTGCTCCAAGCCTCACGACCCTAGTTTAATCCATGGGACCCACGCAGTGGAAGGAGAGAACTTACTCTCCTAAGTTGTCTTCTGATCTCCACGTGTGTGTCATGACAGGAGTGCATCCTTGCACACTCACACATATTAAGTAAATGTAGCTACAATTTGAAAAGACTACTTAAGATTCATTTTATTATGACAAGACACGACTGTCATGAATGAAATTCTTATAGCGAGAGATCTCTAGAAACAAGCAAACAAGCATGCTATTCAGGAATACACAGGTAAACAGTGTAAGTCTGGAGGCGGAGAGCAGGGGAAACACGACAAGAGCCTTTGTGGTGGGCCATGTCCGTGAGAAAGGACAGGTGATAGAGGGTAAGTCAGGATAAGCTAATTTGAGTAATTTCATCAGCTTGTGTGGAATGTAAGAGCTGGCTCTCTTGGAGTCTCTAACCTGGGCACCGGGCAATTAAAGAAGGGAAACAACTGCTCTGAGTGTGAAAGCCTGGCAAGGAAAGAAGTGGCTGTAGGAGGAGGTGGGCTCAGACCAGTCCTTTGCAGTGACGCCGACCACTTAGTTGTTTGCTTAGGCATTAGCCAGGGAAGGGCTAGTCCAGCCAGAGTCAGAAGTCAAAGCATCAAATACAGAAACTAGAAATTATAACTTATGTTTTATAATCATTTTTGTAAGTTCAGTAATAATGAACCCTTTCATTCTTGGTTATTTTAGTCTTTTTGTCATTGTAGGCAAAGATTTGGTAATGTTTTAAAAAGAACTAAGTTTTGGTTTTAAATGATTCATTGTATTATTTTTCTAGACTGTTGTTATTTCCACTCTAATCTGTAGTACTTCCTTTTGTGGATATTACTTTTCTAGTTTCTAAGGTAGGGTATTAGGTTATTGGTTTGGGATCTTTACAGTGTAGGCATGGGCAGCCATTCATTTTCCCTAAACATTGTTTCCATTACACCTCACAAGCTTGTTTTTGTTAAAGTATTTATTAATATGATGGCGATATATTAATAACGAGCCATGACAACTCCCAGGGATGCAATACCCGGGTGGCTTAGGCAGAGAGCTCACCATCTGCTCTCCATAGCCTCTTCACACTGCTCTCCTCATGGTTCTGCCCTGCTCATCTCTGCTCATCCACTCATCTCTCTGCCTCAGCCCCTAGGACTTTATTCATTCAAAACTCCCTCCTCTCTCCACACCGGCCTTCATTATACAAATCAATGGACCTAACACTTCTTAAGGTCTGCCAGTAGACAAGGTGCCTATCCCAGCAGGTGTCCAAACTGGGGGTGAATCAGTCTTCTCTGATCACCAGGCTGCAGAGTATTGAGGGTGACAGGGAACCTTCTTCTGCATTAAGTAAACAAATGGCCTGTTATATGGAGATCTGGAGGGCTACTCCATTGTTTTTAGCACAGAGGTGTTAACAGGTGCAGGAAGCCAGTCCTTTACTTCCTGCAAGGCATCAGGAAGCACCCTTCCCCCATACAGCATACACACAGGAGTATGATCCCATAACTATCAAATATCCAATTCAAACTTCTCACAACATTTTAAAATTCTTTTTTCAAGTACTTATGTATATTTATTTGTATGTATGGGTGTTTTGCTTGTCTGTGTG
Organism: Cricetomys ansorgei; assembly: GCA_026225945.1. Classification (NCBI taxonomy): domain Eukaryota; kingdom Metazoa; phylum Chordata; class Mammalia; order Rodentia; family Nesomyidae; genus Cricetomys; species Cricetomys ansorgei. The sequence continues at coordinate 4,789,843 of JAMJFZ010003145.1, read as the reverse complement.
TCTGTGCACCACGTGCATGCAGCATCCACAGAGTATTGGATCCCTTGGGACTGGAGTTACTAATAGTTGTGAGCCACCATGAGGGCGCTGAGAATTGAACCTGGGTCCTTTAGAAGAGCAGCAGAACTCTTAACGTCTGAGCTGTCGCTGCAGCTCCTGTTTATATATTTGTCATAAAGTATTTTCTAACTTCATTTGTGAGTTCTCCTTTATAATTTCCAGATTTGTGAGTTCCCTACATTTGTGCCTGATGTTGATGTCTAATTTCATTCCATTAAGGCCAGAGAACATTTTTTTTTTATTACAAGATTTGTAAATTGTTTACAGTTTGTAAATTTCTCAGCCTTTATTTTATGTCTATGAGTGAGGAGTCCAGAAGAGGGCATCAGATCGCCTGGGACAGGAGTTTACAAACATCTGTGAGTCACCGGGTGGGTGCTATGAATTGAACCCCAGGTCATCTGGAAGATCAGCTTCACCCCTGAGCCATCTCTCCAGCCCTGGATTTGTAATTTGTAATATTTGTAATCACTGTCTCTAAAAGCAGATAGAAGGAGAAGTTACAAACTTTTCATTTACCCATAGTTCCCTTTACTGGTACTCTTTATTTCTACATGAGAATTTGAGTTAATGCTTAGTTCCCTCTCAAAGTGTTTTGTTTAATACTAACAATTAAGTCATTTTTTAAAAAAGATCAATTTATTATTTTTAATATCTATGTGTATGAGCATCAGATCCCCTGAAGCTAGTTGTGCCATGTGAGGGCTGAGAACTGAACCTGGGTCCTTGGCAATAGCGGCCAGTGCTCTTAATCGCTGAGTCATCTCTCCAGCCCACTCAGTCAGCTCTTATCTGATAATGTCTTGACATCTGACTTGATGTTTGAAAGATAGTTTTCTGAATATAGAATTCCTGGTTTTTCCCTTCTCTTGGCACTCTGAGCATGCATCCCACTGCCTCCTAATATGTATGGTTTCTGATGAGAAATCAGCTGTTGAGGCTCACTGCACACAGTGAATTAGTTGCCTCTCCTTTAGTACTTTTGAGGTTTTTCTCAACAGTCTAATTATGATACAATCAGCTGGGTACTCCTGAGTCTCTCCTATTCTGAGTTCACTGAATTTGGATATGTAATGATCTTCATAAAATTTAAAGAGTTTTGGCCATTATTTCTTCAAATAACCTTTCTTCTTTTTTCTTCTAGGATACCCATTATGTGTTTGCTGGTACAACTGATGGTGTTTGTTCATTTTTCTTCATTCTTTTTTTGTCCCACAAACCAGATGACCTAATCAACCTGTCTTCAAATATTCTGATCCTTTCTTTGGTCTGTTCAAATCTACTGCTGAATATCAATGAGTTTCTCCATTCAGTTATTGTACAAAATTGCTACTCATTTTTTTATAATTTGTTTCTATAGTGATATTCTCTGTTTGATGAGATATTCTCATGCTTTGAACAATTCTCTGATAGCTTAAAGTCCAATATTGGCTTTATTGGGAGCTGTTTCTTTTGTTTTTTTATTTTATGTTTTGCCCAAATGTACATCTGTGCACTATGCGCTGCCTGGTGCACAAGGAGGCTAGACGAGGGCATGTGAGCCCCTGGTCAGCGCTCTTACCTGCTGAGCTCTCTTCAGCCGTTAGGGGCTGTTTGTATTACTAGCTTCTACTTCCTTTGTATGGGTCACACTTTGTTTCTTTACACATCTCACAATTTACTTGAAGATGGATATTTCAAATAATGTGGCAGCTCCCAAAGTTATATTTTCTTCTTTTCCTGGGATTATTGTTGCTTGTTCTATTAGTTACTATGTTTGTCTAATGACTTTTCCAAATTAATTCTGTAAAGTGTGCATCCACACTGTGTGTGACTAAAGTTAGTGGTTAGCTTACCTCTCAGCTAATGACTGGATGGAGATTACCTTAAACCAGGAACCAGTATGCATGTCAATGAGTATTTTGGTATATGCCTTCAACAGTCAGGCAGATTGGAAGTATGCATAGGTTTTGCTTTCTGCTTGTGCAGAGGCTGAGTGTCAGAAAGAACTTTGTGTTTCATGAGCATCTGAGTGGTCCTATGCATGTACATACCTGTGTGGATTCCTACAATATGCTGGCACTTTTCAAAGCCCTTAATTGGTCAGCTTTTTTGGTTAGTCTATTGTTCTCCTCAACTGTTATCCCAGTGCCTCAGGCATACTAAATATTTGACAATTGTGACCTCTGGGGAGGATAGGGCATTGTTAAGACTTTGCTAGTTCCAATGAGACCTCAATAAAGACATGCCTTTTTAAAGGCTCTCCCTAGTCATCCTTGGGATGAGCCTTTGTCTGCTCCCTTGGTATAGATACCAAGAATGTGAGCTGTAATTTTTCAAGGGTATCAAAGAGCTTTAGGGGGCAAGATAGAACTCACAGAACTCACATAAAAGAAAATGCTACAAAGATTGATGCTCTTACTGAGATTTAGCTGTTTTTCTTGGTTAAATTCTGGAGGGGTTACTTCAAGCCTTTAGTTAACTTCCAGAACTCTGAAAAAGTTAACAGTATTTGCCAGCTTCTTCACTGCTTTTATGAAAGGATCTACCATTTTTCCTGACACTGCCTTTCCAGCTAGTCATGATATTAGAATGGGGGAACTTTTATGGAAGAGCACTTGTTTGACATTCAAGATTGAAAATAATAAGGTATCATTGCAAAACAATAACAAAAGCACAAATAAAAGTTAAAATATTTAAACCAAATAAAAATATTTACACAAAATATCAAAATCTCGAAGTAGTCCAAGAAAAAAAAAAAAAAAAAAAAAGCTGCCTTCACCCCACCTCCTATTCCATTTTTCATTTGTCCTTATTATAATTAAGTCTTCTTTATTTTCTACTTTTTTGCGGGGGAGGCGGTGCTGGGGGTTGAGCCTAGTGTTACATGCTTTACAGATTCTACCACTGAGTTACAGCCCCAGCATGCCCTCTTTTTTTTGTGGTGTGTGTGTGGGGGGTGAACCGATGGGAGGCCAGAAGTCAAACCTGGGTGTCATTTATCAGGAGTTGTCCACCTTTTAATTTTTATTTTAGTTTATTGTATTTGTATATAAGATGCACATGTGTGCCACAGACACATGTGGCAGTCAGAGGACAATTTTGGGGATTTGGTTCTTCTACCACTTTTACCTGGGTTTAGGGGATCCAGCTCAGGTCGGCAGGTTTGTATAGCAAGCATTTTCCCTGCTAAACATCTTTCCAGTTCAGTCCCCCCCCTTTTTTTTTTCTGAGACAGGATCTCTCACTGGGACCTGGGGCTTGGCAAATAGACTAGTCTAACCTCATTTTCTTTTTTCCTAGATTTTTGTAGTAATACTACCCCCTCCCCCACCTTCCTGAGGATTGAGCACAGGAGCTATACCCTCAGTTCCCCATTTTTTATAGAATTTTATATTTGTTTTAAGTTAATTTTATAAGTACTCCACCTTCTAATATTCTTCCTTCAACTCCCCTTTCCTAGTACCTCCTACACTCCTCTGTAGCCAAGTGTTGAGCTTCCTTCGTGTTCCTTCAAAACAAAACAAAAACAACCAACTGTGCGCACTCTCAAATCTGGGCTGGGCTGGAACTCACTGTGTCGACCAGGCTGGCCTTGAGCTCAGGGAACACCTGCCTCTGCCTGCCAAGGGCTGGGATTAAAGGCATGCCTCTCCACACCTGCTTTAAATATTTCAAGGGTAGGGGTGTTTTGCCCATTTGTGTGAGTGTTCACTACATGTGTGCCTGGTGTCCGAAGAGGGTGTCAGATCCCCCCTGGAACTAGAGTTACAGGCAGTGGTGAGCTGCCATGTGGGTGCTGGGAACCGAGCCAGAGTCCTTTAAAGAGCAGCCAGTGCTCTTAACCCCTAGCCATCTCTCCACCCCCAAGGAATGTTTCCATATAGAGATCTTTTCTCAATAATATGGACGTCCTTCTAGGTCGAAGGCAGATTGAAAGCCGTATAGTCTGTGTAACAGTCATTGTTCTCAGTACCCTGTCCTCTCTTGCGAACGTGATTTACTACCGCTTTTATTTCTGGAAGATTCCTGGAGGAAAGCCTGCAGGTGTCAAAGGTCACGCTTATTTTAATAGGTATTCCTCATTTATTTACTCACTTGGCAGGGTAACACAAAGGAGGGTCCTTTCCGGTGAGGAACCTTTACCCTGTCTTCACTCTGAGGGGCGAGGGAAGCCCGGTCTACCACCCTCTGAAAGCGCGAACCCACCCTCTCGCGTGGGAAACACGGAATCCGCCACAAGCGCCGAGGCTCGGGTGACGCCGAGGCCGGTCTCACAGTCCGAGCGACTGTTTCCATTTGTTCCGGGGTAGGGTGGCACCAGGTCCCGCTTCCGCGCTTTGTGGGGCGACTCCTGGGTCCCCTGAACGCGCCGCGGCGGCCGACGCCAACCGGCCGCAACGGGCCGGCGCCGTCTAGAAGCTTCGCTGGGCCTCTGGGGACCGAGGTCTCTGACCGGACCCCGCCGTCTCCCCGGCCTAGCCGGAGGCGCGCCTCGCCGCACAGAGCGCTGCCTCCTCCCTCAGACGCGGCCCCCGGGGCCCAGCGAGGACCCGCGTCTCGGGCCGCGCGACGCCTCGAAGGCGCGCGGGGCGGCTCAGTGCGCGCGTGCGCGGGCCGCCGTCGAGCCGCGCGGTTCCCAGCTGCAGGCCCTGAGGCGAGGGCGCCGGCTCCTCAGCTGCGGCCCGGGGGCGTGGCGAGGCCCCACCGCTCCTGTTTTCTCCCCGCTGGGGGCCGCTTTCGGTTTCGTTTCCTTCCAGAGCCTCCGATCCTGCTGAGCAGTGGGGCCGGGCCCGTGAACGCCAACGCCAACGCCGCCGCCGCCGCAATCCGCGCTAGCCTCCTCCGTCCGACGGCCATGGCCCAGGCCGCCGTGGCGGTGGCCGAGGTGACCCAGGTGCTGTGCGCGGCGGGGGGCGCCTTGGAGCTGCCGGAGTTGCAGCGCCGCTTGCGAACGAGCCTGGGCAACAGCGCGCTGGAGCGGCTGCTGCGCGACCGCGGGCGCTTCGTGGTGGCCTCGCGGACGGTGGCGGGCAGCGCCGCGCCGGCCTCGGTGGTGCTGGCCGTGTCGTCGCTGCGCCTGTGCCGCGCGCACCAGGGCCCGAAGCCGGGCTGCACCGGGCTCTGCGCGCAGCTGCATCTCTGCAAGTTCCTCATCTATGGCGCCTGCAAGTTCCTGAGGACCGGGTAAGAACGCCGGCGGTGGGCGGAGGCCCCTGCCCCTCCGCTCCCGGGCCTCCGCTCCCGCCCTGAGTTTGGGGTAGACGGCTGGGTGACCATTCCACAGCCTCGCCGGTCCTTCACCCTCAAGAACGTTCATTGGTCACTTACTTAGTGACTGGCACTGTGTGATGGAGTGCCTTAGAATGTGGTACCAGGAGGGACACCTGAGCGTGGCAGTATGGCGTCCTGGAGGGAAGTTGAGGCGGAGCCCGGCCTCGAGATGCTGGTCCCCAGAGCTGGTTGGAGAGGTAGCTTTGAGGGGCAGGCAGCAAGACTTGCAAACTCAGCTGTAAGGCTGAGTTCGCCTGCTTAGAAACCGAAACTCAGATTTTCAAGGTCCTTGAGAGAACTGGTTCTCGCTGTTCCCTAACCACAGAGCCTTCTCCGGCTCATTTGGTGGCATTGCCCAGTCTGGAATGCCCTTCCTGGTTTGCTCCATTAGCGGCTCTAACAGCAGCTGAAAGATTATGTCTTTTTGGGCTCTTCCTCTTAACTCTTCCACATCACACTGTTTACTGTCCTTATTAGTCTGGGCTGGCTCTCTACTTCCACCTGCATATAGTATGTGATTAGTGAAATTTGTTTAGACTGAAGAATCTGGGCCTCCCCTTGAAGGTGATAAGGCCCGATGGATGGCAGCCATCAGGTTTGCGATTTGGGGAGATATTTTAGGTAATGGTGTGAATGCTGAGTTAACAGAAGATGCTGAAACTAACTGCTTTGAAGCTAGTCCGGTTATCTAGGAGAATTAGTTTCTTTCTTCCCTCCCCTGCTTCTTTTTGCTTTAACACAGTAGACATTGTTTTTTTTGGGTTTTTTTTTTTTTAATGTCCGGTTAATAGTTGCCTTGGGTTACTAACCTTGACCCATGCAGTCATTCATGGGTCCAGGCTGACAAATAGACCTTCACCCTCAACAATTCTAAGCAATTCTAAGCATCCAGTTCTAGGGATTGAAGGAAAATAGGGACAGTAGAGGGTCTGGTGGGAGGTGTGTGTGAGACAGGTCTAAAAGTGGTAAATATCTCATCTTTCGGAAGCTGTCTCCTGACCCTACCTGACCCTGCCTAAGGCAGTGTGGTCTCTAGGACTCAGCTATTCAGAATTAATCCAGATTAGAACTTTCCAACGAAGATGTGTGTGTGAGAAATTTGGGGAAATTGAAGGAGAGGGCAACAGTGTGAAGAGAGGCTGTGGGAGAGATGATGACTCTTGTTTCTGCTCCCGCTGTGGACTGAAAGCAGGAGAGCGTTTGAGTTCTGTTATTTAAAAGGAAGATTGAACAGGTGCTGATTTGGAAGATGCCGGGTGGTAGGTACTGTGGCCCCAGGCACAGGGGTAGACTGGATCTGAGAAGGCAGCCTACAGAGAGCTTCAGGAAATCTGTCAGAAAGAGTGAAATATCTCTGGGATAAAAGAGGAATAGCAAGCCTAGAGAAAGAGGGTACAGAGCAAATAGTGGCTGGGTGGGTACAATGACATGGATGGCTGGTGAATGGATGAGTGAGTGAATTTGAGACAGTCTCAATATGTTGGCCTGGGGGGCCTGAAACTTGCTATGTAGACCAGGCTGGCCTTCACCTCACAGAGATCTGCCTGCTTCTGGAATTAAAGCCCTGCGCCACTCACTACACCTGCCTGGTGAATCTTTATTATGTGCTTAAATTGGTAAAGTAATCTTGGAAGGAAGGTCTGTTCTTATGCTAATTCCCAAAATTTGGGTTCAAATTTTGTACTGAAAATCTAGACATCTGATATTTATTGGCCTACATGACTTAGATTTTTTTCTTCCTCATTCTACAAACCTTTGTGTTTTCCCATGATTTATAGTAGGTAGTTTCCTAAGTATTTTTTCAATGGAAAATGGAAAGTGGGTGTGTTTAACTGTACTTTCCTGTGACTTGTCTTCCTCATCACAGGGTTAGCTCTATGAGAAACAAGCCTGAGGAGGAGTCCCTGCCTTCCAGCTCTGTGCTCTGGAGGCATGTGCCTGGTGATCAAGAGCATAGTCCCATGAGCTAGTCATCTTGTTTCAACACAGCTCTTGTCTCTGCTGGCTGGTAGTTTTGGGGAGGTAGCTTTATGGCCAAGTCTCAGTTCCCTCAGCGATGATACCTCACAGGTTCGTTGAGGACTGAGTGAATTAACTCATGGAACATTGAGGCAGCCCCTGTGGCACAGTAAATGCTCAATATGTTTTAGTTGTCATTACTGCAATCATTTGGTATACTTGGCTTTGGCAGCATCATTTATTTTCCCTTCTTCTCTTCTCTTGTCTGTCAGTTTTTCCCTAGCTCTGAGTACTTGGTTTGTTGTTTTACACCTTCCAGTGGCCTCTCCTGGTTACTTCCTCAGATCTCTTCCTGGTGCAGACTCTTCAGTGCCTTTTTTCTTTTGTGCTACTGTATTCTTACCATAGCTGACCTTGAACTTTACACTTAATATTTGCATTCTTTTCTGTTGCATTCACTAGTTGGGGGTGGGGGAGTCAAGGATGACTTCATGATTTTTGATCTGCAAAGGAAGAGGGATGTTAGCTTTGACAGAGATGGGGAGCCAGTAGGAGAAACAGTTTGGGATCAGGAGTTTGGCATTATCTCAGGATGTTGATTACAGACGTTAGATGAGGTATGGCAGTGTCTGCATCAAGTAGATGCTGCTCACCTGGACTTCCAGTGATTGAGACTGCCATTTAAAGGTTTGAGTTCTTAGGGTGGAGTACCAGTGATAAGTGCTCACCAGATGCTTCAGGCTCAAAGTATGGAGGGAGGGCTGAACCCAGGAGTGTACGTGTCTGTGTGTATACATACCTGGAAGCATGAGTCACTCTGCTTAGCGTCTTTCAAAGATTTATTTTTATTATTCTTAATTGTGTGTCTCGGGGGGGGGGGGTAGAATGGAGGAAGTTGTGCACATAAATGCAGGTGCCTTCAGAGGCCAGAAGAGAGTGTCAGTGAGACACCCAACATGGGTGCTGGGAATTGAATGCACAGACTCTGGAAGAGCAGTACAGTATGGTGCTCTTAACTGCTGAGCCATCTATCTACCCCCTGCTCAGTTTGTTTGTTTGTTTAGGGGAACAGGGTTGAGATAGGGTCTCTCTACATAGCCCTGGCTGTCCTGAAACTCAGTGTAACCCAGGCTAGCCTCAGACTCACAGAGATCTGCCTGCTTTGCTTCCTGAATGCTGGGATTAAAGGCATGTGCTGCTGTGCCCCACCCCTGCTCAGGTTTTTAATCTGTGTTTAAGTGGTTACTGAGTGACCAGTGTGTGTGACACCTTTTTGCATGGTGGCCCTTGTTCATTACATACCTGCTGAGAAGTGCTGTCCTGGGCCTTAGACGTTGTCCAGTCTCCTCTATTCCTGGTAAATAAGCATATGCTTGCTTGCTTTCTCTTTCTTCCTTCCTTCCTTCCTTTCATTCTTTTTGGTTTTTTGAGACAGAGACAGGGTTTCTCTTTGTAGCCCTGGCTGTCCTGAACTTAATCTGTAGATCAGACTGGCCTTGCATTCAAGAGATCCACCTGCCTCTCTCTCCTGGGTTCTGGGATTAAAGGTGTGCCCACCACTGCCCAGCAAAGCATATGTATGTTTTCATGCATAGCTTTTTTTTTTCTGTGCTGCTTATAAGGAGGGTCAGGAAGTGTTCATGAAAAATTGCCATGAAGACTGATTTAATCAGCTCTGTAAGTCTGCCAAGGTTGCCATAGCAAAGTAATATAGATTGGATGGCCTGACCTTTCTTCCTCCCTCCCTCCCTCCCTTCCTCCCTCCTTTCCTGTCCTTTTGCTCCCTTCTCTCCCTCTCCTCGTCTCTTCCTCCCTTCACAGAGGCTTGCTATGTTGTCCAGCTACTCTAGAACTTGTGATCCCCCTGCCTCAGCTTCTGAGTGCTAGAATTACAGGAGTATGCCATAATACCTAGCAGACTGGGAGGCTTAAACAACAAAATTGTATTCCTCACGATTCTGGAGGATGGAATTCTGAGCTAAGATGTTGGACAGATAGGTTTCTATGAAATTGCTTACCTTGGCTTTCAGATGGCCACCTTTTTCCTGAGGTTCTCATAAGGCCTTTTCTCTATATGGATCTATGCCCTAGCCTCCTTTTTACTAAAGGGCATCAGTCATGTTGAATTGGGGCCACTCTAATGACCTCATTTTAATATAATTACCTTTCTAGTAACCCTATCTCCAAAAGCAGTTTTACATCCTAAGGATGTGGAAGTCTAATATGGGAGTTTGGGGGAGATCAGAGTTAGGCTATAACACCATCTCTGCTTCTTTGCAGGAAGAACTGTAGGAATGGTCACAACTTGAAGACTGATCACAACCTGAGTGTTCTGAGAACTCATGGTGTTGACCACCTCACCTATAGTGAGCTTTGCCAGCTCTTGGTTCAGAATGATCCCTGGCTTTTACCAGAAGTGAGTGCCAGAGGAGTGGTGGGGGTTGGAGTCTTCTTTGTAAGTAGTAGTGGAGAAGCCAGTCAGTTGAAAGATAGATAACTCGAGTAATGCTGAAGAGAGCTGAAAACTACATTTTGACCAAGAACCATTGCATGAAGGGGACTTGGATTTAATATCCAGCTCTGCTAATTAAATCTGCTGGATTTAATATCCAGTTCTGCTGATCTTGAACCAGCCTTGGCACCTCTTGAAACTTTTTCTTCCCTATCAATTGGGCTGGTACCTCTCTTGTAATTCAACGAGGTTGGCCAGTTCCTGAAGCAAGTGTTATTTAGAACTCAGCAGAATGAAGGACCCTGGTTAGCCTATCCCTGAATAGCAGGGATTAGAACTGTATATTTGGATGTCACTTGACTCAGTTGGTCTATGGAGAAGTCTTCCAGAGCTGCTTAATAGTCAGTCCCATGTACCCAGGAGAATTTGTGTATTAGCTGACATGAAGTCTCAGATTGTGTAAGCTTATTGCATTATCTCTGTATCATTTGTTGTGTGAAGATTAGCATCACAAAAGATTTCTTGGGTAAGGAACAGGAGAGGGTATAGAGAACTGTTAAACAGCAGCAGGGTAGGAATAACATCCATGACAAGGGAGAAGAAAAGAAGGGTCTAAGTAGAAGGAGACTGACCATAGAGTGATCCTGAGAACAGGTCTACAGGTCTACCAGGCTCACAGGTTAGGTCTGTTTTAGGATCAGTGCTATGTTCTATTGTGCCAGGCAAGGTCCCAGTGTGAACAGGGCCCTGGCTTTATAGGGCACCTCTGGGCAGATCCAACAGATCTGAGCAGGATGTTTTCCATGGATGGGACAGTTTATATAGGATCCTTTGGCACTGTTACTGATTTGAACCAACAAATTAGATTAGACAATTAGTGTCACCCATCTGAGAAATGGTAGCATAGCATCATGACTGGCACATAGTAAATGTTAACTTTTATATTTGTCTTTTGAATATTCATATTGATTTAATTCAGCTAAGCTTTCTGGAATCCTTTGTTGGTTAGGCACTGGTGATCAGGAGATAAAAGACCCTGTTTTGACCTTAAAGGAAGCAAATAAAATGGTGGGATAGGAAGGCCAGAGGATGATTTTGGGGTGATATTTAAGGCACTGTGGGAAAAGGTGTTTTGGGGTAGATGAGGGCTGTGCTGGGTGCTAGAAGATAAGTGGGGAAGAGGGCAGTCTGGCACCCCTTATATGTCAGCCTTGTTTGATACTTTCATGTCCTCCCATTCTGTGACATTGATGGCATTCGCCCCATTTTAGAGATTAAAAAAATGGAATCCCAAAGCTGGAGAGTGACTTGCCCAAGGTAGTCAGCAGAATTGATATCTGGATTTTCCCTTTGTTAGACCATATTTAGACTTTGAAAGAAAATTAAGCTCTGCCTCTGAAGCCCTCAAGGGATTTCCTACAGCTTAGGAAATGTGGTGTCTAGGAATCGAGTAGGTTGGCCAATTTGCACGTTGAAGTATTTGGAGTGTAGAGAAGGCAAGGTTGATTGAGGTTCAAGTTGCAAGTTTGTAGTTGTGCATTGTGGTATGTGTTTGTAATCTCAAAACTTGGATGATGGAGGTGAGGCCAGCCTGGTCTATGGGGGACCTTTTATCAATAAGCCAGAAAAAAAAGTTGCAGGTTTGCCAACAACCCAGTTGAGCAAACACCAGATATAATGAATGACTAGCTGTGTGACTGGGGCTAGTTGATGAACTTTTAACAAAGTTTATTAGGAGTTGGGAGGGGCACAAACGCACGTGTATAAAAGTGAGTGTGTGTTTGCTTGTGCCACAGTGTGGCATTCAGGGGAGTTGTGCCTTTACCTGATGAGCCGTCTTATTGGCCCTAGCTACAGAGCTTTGGAATCTGCTTTGGAATCATTAAGAAATGAAGGGCCTTCTCTGAGATGCTTTAGCTCTCAGAACTTCTCTGACTTTGAATTTAGAAAGGAAAATTGAGAGAAATGAACTAGTAAGGGATACTTGGTTTGGTGAAATTGAATGTGTGGGGAAGGGTAGGTAGATTGAGGTAGATAGGAGGCTGCTACTGCTCTGGTCCCTTTGAAGTTCTATGGATCTTCCCAGGGGATGGTCTTGTTTGGAGTATATTTTAGCTTAGGGAATATTTTGGTATCTATGCTTTAAGTGAGAGATGAGCTCTCTGTGGCTCATGTGAGTGGTGAAATAATACATCGACCAAGAGCCCCCATCTCCCCCAGTGGCATGGCTGCTGAGAAAGTTTTCTGTGTACAATATTCATGGGTTGGTGTCTTTCTTCCTCTTTGTCAACAGATCTGCCTACACTACAACAAAGGCGATGGACCCTTCGGCTCTTGCTCCTTTCAAAAGCAGTGTATTAAACTCCATATCTGCCAGTACTTCTTACAGGGAGAGTGCAAGTTTGGCACTAGCTGTAAGAGGTCCCACGAATTCGCTAACTCTGAGAATATGGAGAAATTGGAGAAGTTGGGTATAAGTTCTGACCTGGTGAGCAGGCTTCTCTCTAACTACCGGAATGCATATGACATCAAGAATAAGAGCTCAGCCCTCACCAAAGTGTCCCCTTCTCCTGCAGGTCCACAGGGGACTTCAGGTAAGGCTGGTGGAAAGTGCTGCAGGTCTTGGGCTGGGGATCTAGATTTTTGTTGACTAGCAAATAGAATATTTAGTACATAGAATATGTGCAAGGTGCACTTCTTTCAGTAAGGCTCACACTTGATCCTTTCCTAGCTAGGAGGTTGTGAAGATGAGTTGAAATTCTGACATAGTCAAACAAGAGATTCCAGACATGTGAGTTGGGGTTGGTGCATTTTTAGTCCTAGAGGAGCTGAGTCTGCTCTGAGATGAGGTCAGCTCTCCCCCTGTGCAATTGCCTTCCACCCTCTGGAGAATTTTTCCTTTCCGTGAAGGATCTAGACTTGGGATACTGGTTATACAGCTCTAGGGTCATCTACCAGGTGACATTCTTCATGATATTACAAACTAGTGCAAGAAGGCATTTGTAAAGCTGTGGCCTTGGCCAGCTTCCTACCATGAGCAAGCAGAAGGTTTCCCCCAGGTTGTAAGTTTTTTTTGGCCTTAGCCTTTGCTGCTTTTCAGCATCTAGACAGTGCAGAACCCATAGTCACCCATCAACATGAATGAATGTGGTAGAATTTTTTTTAAAGCATCTGTCAGATGTAGTGACAGGTAAATAAAGAACTTTTCAGTTGAGATTTTAAAAGAAATTATGTTCATAGGTGTTTTTCTTGTTTGCATGTTTGTGGCCTGGTGCTTGCAGAGGCCAGGAGAAGGTGTTGGATCCCCTGGAGCTGGAGTTACAGATAGTTGTGAACTGCTGTGTAGATGCTGGGAATTATACCCAAGCCCTCTGGAAGAGGAGCCAATACTCTCAATTGCTGACATCTCTATCCCAGAGTAGAGTATTTTTAAACAATAAGTTTTAGTTGTTCTTTGATCATTTCATACGCATATATTTTCTTAGTCATATACCACTCAAATTCCCTTCCTAGTCTTTCCAGTTCCTTCCAGTACTTTCTCCTTCAACGTTTATGTGATTTTTTAAAAAAATACTTTTTCACTTTTTATCTGTACATGTGTACATTTGTGAATGTATGCCACATGTGTTCAAATCACCATAGAAGTCAGAAGAGAGCATCAGATACTCTGAAGTTACAGGTGTTTTTGAGTCTCCGTGTAGGTGCTAGGAACTGAACTCAGGTCCTCTGGAAGAGCAGCAAATATCCTTATCCACTGACTCGCTTCTTTAGGTCCCCCATGCTATCATTTTAAAAGTTATTTATTTATGTGTATGTGTGTGTGTGTGTGTAGGTCAGAGGCCAGCTTGTGGAAATCATTTCTATACTTCCACCATGTGGGTCCTGAGACCAAACGATGTTGTTAGGCTTGGCAACAAGTGCCTTTACCACTGAATCCAATTGGTGCTGCTTGCATGCATGTTGGCATGGGACCATTCAGCTGGGGATGAGCAACCTACCAATGGCTGTACAACCAAAGAAAATGATTATCCCTTTCCCAAGCAGTAATCAGTTACTAATAGCTCCTTAGCTAGGGGTGGAACCTTTTGAACCTCTCTGCCATCCGTAACGGGATGTTGATTGGCTTTATCATAGCTGCCATGAGTACATGAGTGCAATGGACATGTTATGTCTAGAATATAGCATTCAGGAACTCTTCCCCATCCTCTAGCTCTTATATTCTTCCTGTCCCCTCTTCTGCTATGTTCCCTGAGCCTTGAGGGGTTTTTGATACAAATGTCTTATTTAGGGCTATGCACGTAACTGCCACTTATTTTCAGCACTTCAGCCAGTTTTAATTCTGCATTGGTTGTTGCTCACTGCAAAAAGAAGCTCTCTAACCAAGGTTGAGAGCAGCACTAATATATGGGTATGGACATATACATATTTGAAAGGTGGTTTGACAAAATGTATATCTAGAAAAACAACAGTAGTAGGATACCCTCTAATGCCTATGACCTCCCAGCCATGGACTTTTGGTTGGATTTATAGTACCAAAAATGAATTCCCTCCTATAGAGCAAGCCAAAATCCAGTCAGAAAGCTGTTGGTTATACTCTCCTATTAGCTGTGCTATTATTGTACCAATAGGCATATCTTGTCTGGCTGATATTGTAGCTTGTGGAATCCACTGCTAGGTGTTCCACTGATGACTTTTCTCCTTCCGTGGCCTGCCTTGTACTTTTTAGTACTGTGAAAATTAGCCAACAGGAAGGATGCTTAACGGTCAGTTTTAGTTTGATTTCTCTGTTTTTCAATCAAAGTATGTTGTGTCTTCAACAACCATCTATTTGTGCTGAGCAACCAAGAGCAATAGCAATAGCCTGTGCTGTTTTGGTGGGAGGTGCCTCTGAGGCCTCTCTGAACAATAATTCAAAGAGAAGTATCCAATGCCTGGGGCTGAGATTTTTATTTAGTAACCCATGTGTTCTGGGGGGAAAGAATTGTCCGTCCATGCAGTCAGTGTTCCTCTACTGTACTAAAATTCCTTTTTAAAAATTATATATTTAATTAGCTTATAAAAAAGTGTTTCCATAAGACTTTACATAGAACCTTAGTTTCAGTTATGTACCCCACCCTTTTCTCTCCACCATACCCTGACCCTATCCCTGTTTAAACTTTTAACTCCCAGTATTCCCCCATCTACTTGTGTTTTAACTCCTCCCCTGCCTTATGGCCTCTTCTTATCCTCGTGTGTGCCCTTTCTAGCTTCCTGACCTCTATAAACACTCCAAATTAAATACACAAATTTAAAAATTTGAAGCTAGAATGCACAAGATTTTTTTTTTTTTTTAAAGATGACATCTTGCTCTGCTCTCTATACTGGCCTCAAATTCAGAAAAATGGTATTTTGCCTCAGTCTCCCTAGTAGCCCGGGCTTTAAGTGTATGCCTTTGTGCCTGGCTAGAGATTTTTACATTTCTTAACTACCTGCTGTATGTGAGTGAGTAATGTGGTCCTTGAGGAGCTTATGAAAAATTGGTTCATTTGGAGTTCGCTGTAGAGCTGTTGGCTGGCCGGCCACTCTCGTCTGTTCTTTCAGCAACTTTGAGGATTTGCCATGTGCTGGTTTCTGTCCTTGGCCTGAGTTAGCTTTTAGTAAACATGAGAACAGGTCTCCTGCTTCAGAGGACAACATGCCCACCCATCATTTAGCTGTGGAGATAGAAAACATTTTTAATAGAACTTTCCCTGAAATATCAGGTGAGTGCCAAGACTGCCAGCAAACATACTGACCACTGTAATCTTACCTGGTTGTCATAGTTAGAGATTGTTCTTGCTACTTCTAGCTTTTCTTTGTGTTTTCTTCAATTTGACTCTGTGTGTGTGTGTGTGTGTGTGTGTGTGTGTGTGTGTGTGTGTGTGTGTGTAGGAGCTCACATGTGTCCTAGTATGAGTGGAGGCTAGATGGCAACCTCAGGTGCTATCTACCCACCTCTTTTTTTTTTTTTTTTTTTTTTTTTTTTGAGACAGAATCTCTCCTTGTCCTGGGCCTCACTAGATAAGTTAGGCTGGCTGGCCGGTGAGCCCCAAGGGATCTGTCTGTCTCTACCTCCCCAGCCCTGAGACTACAAGCATGCCTATCATGCCCAGCTTTGATAAAAAAATGTTTTGTCTTTTTGAAACAAGGTCTCTCCATGTCGTCCAGGCTAGCCTTGAACTCAGCGGGTATCCACCTGCCTCTTCCTTCCAAGTGCTTTAACTAAAGGCATGTGTCACCATACTCTGCTTAAATTTTTATTTTATTATGTGTGTGTGTTTGTTTTGCTTGTTTGTGCACCACTTGCGTGCCTGGTGCCCACACACCAGAAGACAGTGTCAGATTCCTTGGAACTAGGGTTACAGATAGTTGTGAGCGACCATGTGAGTGCTGGAAAATGAGCATGGGACCTCTGGAAGAGCGGCCAGTACTTTTAACTGCTGAGCCATTTCTCCAGCCCCATCCAGAGTTTTAAGACTGTGGGTTCTGGGGATTGAACTGTAGTTCTCGAGACTGCAAGGCAAGCACTTACTAAGCTGTCATCCCAGTCTCTTAAGATATTTTTGTTAATCCCCAGATATACAGAGGTTTTGCTTTATATAAGGGTAAGAGCATTATCTGGATTATGACTTTATTAAAACTGAGAGGAGGGTCCAGTGCTGAATGGTTCAGGTTTCAAAAACAGTCACTACCATGGAGAGAGGAGAACTTCAGGGTCTCCCAGGTAGGGGTTTTGAGGGCTAGCCTGTGGAATATCTAAGAGTTTATAAAATGAAAAGGGAAGATTCAGATAAGAGAATGACAGGTGATAGGATAGTAAATGAGGAGAGGTATATGAGTTTTTATTTTATTTAGGGTTAAGTGGCTGTGGGTAAATGTTATTGGTGAAGATTCACTGGAATGCTAATGAGAAAGGTACACTTTGAAAGAAATGTATATACCTATCTTGTATTAAGAGCCTTACAAGTAAACTAAAATGAAGAATATTTAATTTGGAGATGAAACTTGCCATATATTACCTTTTTCTTGTTAGTGTACAGTTCAAAAGACTCCTTTGCCAAATATTTGCTATAGGAACTAAATATGATTTAAAAAATACCCTTTTATTTTTCCTTTCCTAGTGCCTTGGATGGACAGTCAGAGTTGAAAAAGTACCCTTCTGTGATATCCAGGATTTAGTAAAAAGCTGTGTGGCTGAGTGTTTTAGAATTCATCCTAAAAATCAGGTGCCTACCTATGTGACTGGGAGTACTTTTGTCCCTCACAGGATAGGTTCTGTCAGTTTACCTAGGCCACTTTTGTCATGTGCAGAGAGGTGAATGAATTCTTTCTTCCAAAAGCATCAATGGACGCTGACACATTGTATGGCATTTCTTTGTAGAAAGAAAAGGCAGTTCAGGTTCTGTGTCACCAAGCACTCCTAGCCAGGAGGAGAGTGATCAGATTTGCTTGTACCACATTCGGAAAAGTTGTAGCTTTCAAGGTAAGTTAGAGGCTCTTCTTCCCTCTCATGGGAGGGAAAACTGCTTCTCATTCGTGGAACTGCTTTGAGGCACCCCTAGAGAGAGGAGGGATCTTGCCAAACTAGTTCTGGATCTGCTTTGTTGAGGATGGAAGAAATTATTTGCATTTCTAAAAGTGAAGCTGTAGATGAGTTTTTGGGAATATAGCAATTTGGATCTGTACCAGGTGAGTGTCAAGTGACCACAGAACTTCATGAAATGGATCTACTCAATCTTGTAAGCTAAGATAATTGTAGGCCTAGGAGAGACTCAGAAACTTGGAAGGCCTCAGCCCTCAAACTTGACTCTAGGCTAATTCCTGTTGGAGTTAAATCTAGAATCTGACTTCTGCCCATCCACATGACATGTATAGAGACAAAGAGCAGCTTGACTGTTCCCATGCAGGGCTAGGACCAATGACCTTATGACCAACTTCTTTTCCAGTCAAGAAATGATGTTCTAGGCTAACACATATTTAAAAAAACATTGTAATGTCCTATAAAAGGGAAGAAACACATAGTAAGACTTAGTATTTCAGTATGTAAATGTAAATTCCTCATAACTTCCAAGAATGTTCTCAAGTCAGTAATCAGGAACATTCCCATTGACAGTTGTAGGGTGGGGACATACTGTTTACTGCTAGGGTGTCCTAATACTTTGTTTCTATTTTAGATAAGTGCTATCGAGTTCATTTTCATTTGCCATATCGATGGCAATTCTTGGATGGAGGCAAATGGAAGGATTTGGAAAACATGGAACTTATTGAAGAGGCATATAGCAATCCCAGTAAAGACAGGTAGGAGATTTAAAAGGTACCCCTTGTTATAGCTTTGTGCCTGGCCTTTTGTGTACAGCATAACGGATTTAGTTTAAACAATAGAATGAGCATGTGTGCTCACACACACACACACACACACACACACACCATCACACAAGCTTGATCTGGAGGTGCAAGCCTATGTTTATACTGGCAGGTGGTTATCTGTTCTCCTGCTTTTCTCCAATCGGAGGAGCTGTGAGAAATGAAGATGGTACTAAGACCAAGTAACCTCAATAACTTGCTGCTAGGATTTCTCTCACACACAGTTATTTATTATTGCAGACAACCAGGAAATGATAATTTGTGAACTTCTAGTCTTTTCCGCAAAGCCACACAGCCAAATTGTTCTACCTGAATGTTTTTATTGTTTTTTTTTTTTTTTTTAAGCATCTTCACTCAGCCAATTCATAGTAATTAAGAAGTGTTCCAGGTAGCCATAACTTGGGTTAAAATGTGCTGTGATATGTTGCTAAAAAGATAATTAAAAAGTTTATTCTGGGCATGGGCTGGAGAGATGAAAAAGTAGGTAAGAATACTCATGGTTCTGCCAGAAGCCCTGCGTTTGGTTCCCAGCATCCACATAATGGCTAAGAACTGTTTGTAATTCCAGATGCAAAGAATCTGATACCGTCTTCTGGCCTCCTCAGGCACCGCACTCACATGGTGAAGACAGGCAGACAAAATACCCATACACACAAAAATAAATAAATCTTTATTAAAATAAGAGTTTGGGATTTATTTTATTTTTGGTTATGTCTATGTGTGTGTCTATGTGTATGTATATGCATGTGAGTGAGGTACCTACAGAGGCCCCAAAAGGATATTGGATCCCCTGGAACTACAGTTATAGGCAGTTGCCAGCCACCCACTGTGGGTGCTGAGAACCAAACTCTGATCCTCTGGAAAAGCAGCAAGTGCTCTTTACCACGGAGCCCTCTGAAAAGAGAATTTGAGTATATAAAATGATTTTTGAACTTAGAGTACATATGTGCAAATTGCTATTGGCTAATAATGTAAAACAAATCTTCCCCTTACGAAGATTAAATAGGTCACATACTATCCATAATCTTTCTATTTGAAGCAAATTTTAGACGGTGTTAAACATAAATATTAAGTGTACATCTCAGTGACTTTCCACAAATGTGTTTATGTAGCCAGCAATCCGATTGAGATACAGAATGTCTCATTGCGTCGAAGGCTCTTCGTTTGGCTCATTTTCTTACTCCGTCTTCACTGACTTCTCTCACTTTAGATTAGCTTTGCTAGTTCTTGGACCTGTGAGTTGAACATTTGCTGTGCACAGATATGCCTAGAGTCTAATAGCACTGTGGTTTCTTTTTCTTTTAAAAAATTTTCAATTTTGCTTTTTGAGACAGGGTCTCTTTGGGCAGCACAGGCTGTCCATAAACTCTTGATCTGGCCAGCACCTCCCACGGGCTGGGATTACAGGTTGTACCACCACACCAGGCCCAAGACTGTGTTGGGCCAATCTTCTGTACAGCATATGTGTTTCTGTGAGGGGATTACCAGAGGGGTCTTCTGGGAAGTAGATGGTGTTTGTCCTCAGCTTTGTCAGGTGATAATAGATTGTTTTTCCAGGTGATTGTAGTACTTTCCAGTACTTAATGACATGTCCCTCAGTATTGATATTGTTGAACATTTACATACTAACCAGTCTAGAGTGTAAAATGTTCTGTTTGCATAGCCCTGATTTCTAGTGGAGAAATATTTTCCATGTATTCATTGGCTGCTTTGTTCATTTGATAGGAGTAAGGGGAGCTGTGTTTTTATTCATTCATTTTGAGGCATTCTTTTATTTCTGACTATTAAATGTGGGGTAAGAAATACACTTGAGTCAGCTAACAGTGCCTTTAGTGCTGAGGAGTACTTCGCCATCTTCTCCTCTGTGGCTTTGTACTCCGTGTCCTAAGAGAGCCTCCTTCATTCCAGCAGCCTAAAGAAACATCTCAAGTTTCCTTCTCAAAGTGAACATTAAGTATAACGCTGTATTTAAACTCGTTTTATGTGATTAAACTGGTGATTCACCAGTTTCTCCAAAACCATTTTGAAAACTTTTAATTAATTGTTCATGATTAAAATACCTGCCATAAAATATAAACTCATTTGTGGAAGCTTATTTTTAAAACCACCAAAAGAGAGCCAAATTTGGTAAAACATTAGCACACCTCAGCTGATTTCAGCTCATTTTCAGATTAGTTGTCAAATACCATCTCTTTTCTACGCTCATCTTCAGCGCCACCTGTGCAGGTCATTGTGTTAGTCTGTGTCAGTCCCACGCTGTCTCACCCACTGCAGCTTAATTCTGAGTTCTGGTGTCTGGTAAGGCAAAGGCTCATCTCTCTGCTCCCCTCACCGTCTCCTCTCCCTCCTTGTCCTCTTCCTCCTCTTCTGTTTCTTCTGCTGCTTCTACTTCTGGTTCTTGCCATTTTTCTCTTTAGGGATTTAAAACTTTCAGCTTACAGATAACTCTGCTGTATTTTTAATTTGAATTACATTGACTGTTTTGAGTTTCGGGGTTGTATCTTTATAATTTTTTGAACACACATGCCCACTTTCTGAGCCCTCAGCCTTTGTCTCCTCTAGAATTGCTGATGGAAATCTGAAGTGTGTACATTGTGTACGCTAAGAGTTCTTCACTTTCTTTTATTCTCCTAAATTCTCTTTCATTCCTTTTCCTCTTTTTGCTGCATTAAAGAGAATTCTTCCCTGTTGGTGTTGAAGGGATCCCAACAGTAGGAGAAAGAGGTGTGCATTGGCACCTGCGCTGGGCTGGTCCTTCAGCCTGTGGCATGTGCATGTGTGAGCCTTTACTTGGAGGATCCTGGCACATCAGTTGAAAAGCCTTGCCAGGCCATACTTCCACTTCTCTTGTCTTTGCAGAAACATTGTTCACCAGTATCGACAATACTGATGGGCTAAGAGCCATTGCATACAAGCCATTAGATGATTGAGCCTTTATTGACTTTACCCATCCCTCTCTGATTAGCAAGCTTTAAATAGGCTGCTAAGCATACAATGCTATTGGGCCTACTTTCTCCATAAAAGCCTGCTTCCCTACACAATAAACTGGATCTGCATCATGGAAGCTTTTCCCCAGAGTCTGTTTCTTGGGCTAGTGACTGTCCACCATTCACTCCCTCAGGAACTCTGCACCCACAAAAACCCCACACTTCTCAGAGTCCCAGACCACTAGTTCAGTTTTATCTGGGGGGCCAGTGAGTCTCATCTGTCACTTTAAAATTTATGATCATATATTACTTATTTCTAAATGTTCTTGTTTTTTTCATCATGTTTGCCTGGTCAATTGTTTTTAAGTCTCTTAATCCTAACTTAAACTTTTCATAATCAATTAAAAAGAACTATTTTACACACTTTTATCTGAGAATGCTAGTTTGCAGCCTCAGCAGTCTGATTCTGTTTGTTTTTGACAACTGTATTTTCTCAGAGTTGTTTCTACATGTGATGTATGATTTGATTCTGGGCTCTTGTTTGATGAAACTTTATTTGTGGAAATTCTTATGAGGTGAATTCCTCCAGAGATTTGTTTGCTTTTCTGAGAACCACTATCTTTACAGCTAATCCTCATGTCGAAGTGTGAAACAGCCTAAAAACTTGTCCAAGGCTTAACTGGTTAAGAGTCAGGGGAGTTTTTCCTCTTTCTTCCAGAGCCAGTGTGCATGCTGGTGAATTTCCTTCCTGACTGCTTGGCAAGGCATGTTTCTGGAGCCTAGTATACAGAACTCTGTCTCTATTTTCTCCCTCTTCTCTCTCCTTCCTCCCTCCCATTTTGTCCAGATGGAGTCTCAAGTAACTCTGGCTAGCTTCAAACTCACTATGTGGCTGAGAGTGACCTTGAGCTTTTGATCTTACCTAGACTGCCAAGTCTTATTTCTAAATGTACTTGCCAAGTACCAGGATTACATGTGAGTTCTATCAGGCATGACTAGAAGTCTCTCTCCTGAGCTGGGTCTAATGGTATAGGTCTGTAATCCCATCTACTTGGGAAGGTGAGGCAGGAGGATCACAAGCTCAGGACCTGCCTGGGAAACTTAATGACTCAAAATGAAAAGAGAGCTAAGATATAGCTCAATTGAGGAGTGGTTTCCTAGTGTGTGTGAAGTCCTTGGTTTAGTATCCAGCACTACAGGAAAAAAAATTCTCTTTAGATTTGGCCTCTTTTCTTACCTGGATACTACGCTTGCATGTGTCCCCACCATTCTGCCTTGACTGCTAAAAACACAACTCTCATCACTCATTTGACGTGGTCCTTTCTTTCGTCTCTGGTTTTTTGACTCCCTTTGGTCTTTGAGCTATACCATGTTTAGAAAGGAGCCTAGGCTGGTGGCTAGCCATGTAGGCTGTGCAGGCAGACTGTCTCCTTTATACCTTGCTTGATGTTTGTTTCTGCTCAGATAATATTTCTTAGCTTTCCTGGGTGTTTGTTTTTCCACTTATGACATAGAGATAATAGCCTTATCCCATAGGGTTGTAAAGATTTAATCTACTATACATAAATTATTTTATTCAGGGGCTGGCAAATGCTCAGTATATGTTAACTATTGTTATTTTTGTTTTCTGAGGATTTCTCTTCATTTTTTTTTTGATAGCTTAATAATGCATTTTATTTTTGTAGCCTTGGAGAGCAAACCCAGAGTGCTGTTTATGCTAGGCTACTGCTCTGTCATAGCCACATCTACAGTCCTAATTATTTTGAAAAAGAACATTTTACTAGCATTTTTATATTTTAGAGTGAGAGGGTTTTCATGATAACCTGTCCTCTGTATTGTCCTGATTCTATTTTTCACAAAGCAGAAGTGATCCTTTTCAAGATCACTTTCAGCTTTCCCCACCTCTGGAAACGTTTCTAAAATTGAGTATGATGTGTTTCCTATTTGCATCTACCCATCATGTATTCTCGACGGTGGAAGCAGAAATGACCTGTGTTTGTTTAACTGATGAAATTTTAGTCTGCTCTCCATTTTCTCTTGCAGGATTGTGTACACAGAGTCATCCGCTGGCTTTCACTTTGATAATTTAGACTTTGATTCCATGAAGTTCGGTAGTACTATGGCTCGCCGACTTTCCACAGCTTCTTCAGTCACCAAACCCCCACATTTCATCCTTACTACTGACTGGATTTGGTACTGGATGGATGAGTTTGGTTCTTGGCAGGAATATGGACGACAAGTAAGTATGATGAAAAAGGATAATTCTTTTGCATAAGATGGAGGAGCCATTTCAAACAAAGATGCCAGGGAGAGAGAGTACTTGGTAGACACCAGGATCCCCAGACACCTGGATGACAGTACATCTTTATAAGTCTCTCTTTGAATGATTAGACAGCTTGACTCATGAGAATTGAATGTTAAGTAACTGTCATGATGTTAGCTTTCTTTATTGATTTTATTAAATAGGGAAGAGAGATATTTCTTTTGTTAATAGAGAGCTCTGGAGCTAGTGCCTATTACAACTGTAGTATAGAAGGCTTTCAAATTGCCTTTCTTGCCTGTTTCCACAATTTCAGAAGATAGGAATGTGTGAAGATACTGATTTATATCCACAATTGATTTGGAACCTAAATCAGGTAAATCACTATCAGTTATTTGAAGGTGTCTACAATGGCTGAGATCAAAAGGAGTCTCTGTGGACGTATACAAGTGAAACATGTGGAGAGAGCCATTTATGTAGAGATCCCTTTCTACAGTGAAAATTATCTGTGGGACCTGATGAATACTTGCACTCCCCTACTTGTTGGAGGTTGTATTGAGGCTTTGGTTTCTTGTTTTTAACTGTACTCAGAATGCCATTTTCTCTGGCCATATTTTTATGTAAGCCCCATTAGATCAGGACATTTCTTTCTTATCATGGTCTTAGAATGATACATTGCAGCTTCTTCAGAAATAGATGGCTTCAAAGGAGAAGGCATCGCTGCTTCTGTTCTGCTTCTAGAGCTGGTTACTGTTGGTGTTGACCTGCCTGGTACCTTTTTTCTATAGTTTCTCCCTAGTACCAGCTTTACCTGCTGCTCTGGCCTGCCTCCCCAGCTACCCTTGCTTTCTCTCTCTTCTCCAACACCTTGGGACTGTCTTACCTGTATGTGGCCTCATTTAGGTTTTCCAGTTTGGTCAGGAGCATGAGAGAAAGAGGCTGGGCCCTGTATGGAAGAGGGGAGAGAGATGCTGGCTGAGCATGTTCCATGGGTCTGACTTGCCTGGTTATAAGATTTTGAGATCATTGACCAACCAGAAACACAAAGGGCAACTGTCATATTTTATTTTATGATCCCTCTGGCTCTTAAAGGAAGACAAGGGCAATCAGAGAGCCCTGATGGCACTCATGCAAAAGTAGATTCACTGGGTGACTTCCCAGACTGAACTGTCAAACTTAGGATTGGAGACTTTTCTTTTCCACCAATCAACTTCAGTCTTTGCATGTTCTTACTCTTTGACTGCAGTCTAAACTGGTTTAGGACAGTTTGGGAATCCCTAGAAATGAGCTGCATGTGGATACCATTGGTGCACCCACATGGTGTTAGGGTGTGGAGACACAGGTGGACGTGGTGGGTTCTTTGGGTCTCCTTTTATGCCATTAGCTGTATGTAGCAGATCATTCTTCTCCTTTCATATTTGAGTTCTGTTCTTTAGGGTGTTTTTGTTGTTGTTGTTTTTTGTTTTTGTTTTTTGCTAATTGCCAGTTTCAAACCAGTTTTCTCTTGATTTTCAGAAAAGCTTAGTTTGTTTCTGAGTTCAGGATGTATCCCAAATTTAATGTCATATCAGCCAGTCCGGCCTTAGAACACATGGGGATTTTTCATTCCTTCAAATGTTACTAGGGTCTCCAAACACTAAACTTGGGTTTCCTCAGCTTAATCACTGGTCTTTTCTTCCAGGGCCCACTACAGCCAAAGTCCCTTTGCTTTTGCTTTCTGTTTGCCTACCTTCATTCTCTTCCCATGATAACCTGTGTTAAGGGCTATTGACCTTAAGGTTTGGGACAGGGGCATGAGATACATGTCTGACTCTATGTCTCCTCTCTGTTCTTGATTCTTTCCTTCATTTCCTTGGACTAAAAGGACCTATTTTCTCTTCCTTACCCCTTACTGTCTGGGAAGGATTTTTATACTACCTCTCCATCCTTCCAAGTTATAACTTAGTAGTTCAGTTTTGAAGAATGATAGTTTAAATGTAGAAACTTAAGCAATAATATAGGACCATAAAATAGATTCCTTCCAAAGCCATATACTTACTATTCCTTCATTGATAGAGCAAGGCCATTCTTCTCAGGATTAGGCCTTGACTCATATTTGTTTTCCTCCAGGAAACTTTTGTCAGGTTGTGCCTCAGCAAAGGTCGTTCTCAGCAAGTGCCCTTAGCTTCTGTGTCATCCCATGTAGACCTTTGGGACACTTGAGCATGGTGTATTAATATGACTACTTGGCTTTTGTCTTCCATCCTTTCTTGATGTACTGTTTCTCAGAGGCAGGACAGATTTTGTTTTATTTATTGTTTTGTCCATAAAGCTTAGAACTTGTGACTTCGTGAAGAATGGATTTGTTTTTATTTTATGTATGTGGATTTTTTTTTTTTGCCTGCTTGTATGCCTTGTGTATCATATGTATGCAGTGCCTGCAGAGGCCAGAAGAGGACCTCAGGTACCATTGAAACTGACCTTACAGATAGTTGGTAGCTGCCAAGTGGGTGCTAAGAATTAAACCTGGATCCTCAGCATTAGCAGCAAGTGCTCTTAACCACTGAGCCATCCCTACAGCCTCAAGCCCCACTCCTTAAAGCTCCCACCCCACACTGGGGACTAAGCTTTCAGAGCATAAATTTTCAGGAAACAAACCACATCTAAACCATAGCAAAAAACTCATAATTCAAATTTAGTCTTGTCTGATCGCAAATATTATTTAGTAGGTATTTGCCGAGAAAATGAGGGATTGAATAAATAACTGAAAAAATAGAAAATCCTCCAAGAAACCAGAAAAAGAAAACCACATAGAAAAGGACTGAAGCCCAAATGGAGGATCACGGGAATAGAACAGCTGTAGAAGAGGTAGCATTTCTTTAGCTGATCAGTTAAATAGCCTAGGTGAATTCACTGTTGATATTTTACCATTACTTGAATAGCATATCATCTGTTCTGAGGAATTTTTAAATGATTGTTTATATATTTGTGTGTATGTGTATGTGTGTGCTCATGCCACTGATGGATGTGGAGGTAAAGGACAATTGTGGCAATTGGTTCCAAGGATTGAACTGAAGTTATCAGCCTTGGTTGCAAGTACCTTTTCCTGCTGAGTCATCTTGCTGTCCTATGCTTTTTCATTGCTTGTATCCTGGTTACTCTGCTTAGCAGGACCTGTACTTACTGTCTTCTGTTTACAAGAATAGCTTCAAGAGAGTCCTGTCACTTCCCTTCCATACCCACCCATCCTCTCACCCTGCTCCCTGGTACCTCCCTCTTTCCCTATTAGATCATTTGTCTAGAACAGAGGCTGGATTGGTAAGCATCTTTGCTCATCACCATAGGTTCTTGCCTGCATGACATCTCTGGGTTTTTTCCCCATAGGGAACAGTGCACCCTGTGACCACCATTAGCAGCAGTGATGTGGAAAAGGCTTACCTGGCATTCTGTGTCCCAGGGGCTGATGCCCAGGCAGCCACCTTGAAGTTCCAGGCTGGAAAACACAACTACGAGTTAGACTTCAAAGGTACCCTTTCTTGTGGTATTAAGTCTAGCCCATATTAACCTGGGAGCCTGGGTTGGTATAAGAAAAGACAGGAGGGTTATCTATCCCGAAAGGTAGATAGACCCATTAGCAGATGATACTGTTTTGCATGGTCAAGGAGATGTGTTTCAAGGATCTGAGGAGAGGGAGCTTTTCTGACACATGGAGGGACAGGATCTGTTGAGAACAATGTGGCTGCTCTATATTTACCTCAGTGTCCAAAGAGGCCCAAGTGGTTCTACTGTGCAGTGTCTCCTCATTACTACTGGTATGGCACTGAAGCTACTACCTTTACCATACACACTTTCAGCCTTGATGGGACACTGGTCAGGTTGAGCATATTATAGGACACACTAATTAAAAGTTCTGTACTTGTGGTGTCCAGAAGCTGGAGCTTAGATGATTTTTTCCATATACCTTAACAGACAGAAACAGGCTAATCATGCATTGGCCAGTTCTTCAGTGGGTGATTCATGAGAATGTTTCAAGTTTTAGTTTTGCTGTAGTTTCTCACATAGACATATCTATCCAACTTGATAAGCTCACCTTTGCTTACATTTAATATTTTTCGTCTGGCATCTTGCAAATCCAGCATGTTAAGGCTTTTGGCTTGCTGATTGCTCTCACTACTTTGTATACTGTGATCTGTGTGGAAAGCAGCGAAGTACTATTGATTAACTTTGCTAAAACCACTTGGTTGCTTGGTTTTGCCAGTTATTTTTGACTTGTGGCTTTGCAGCACTCATGGTTTTGTTTAAGGAAGACTCCCTGCCACTTGTCTTGCCCCTCAGAGAAGTTTCTTCTGTTCTCCAGGGGAATGACTTCTACCAAGGCCTTGAGTGTCACAAATGACAGTCACTATAATTGATGACAGTGTGTGGAAGAGCACAGGAGATAGAAAAGGCAGGTCTGCCTCGGAGACTCA
Organism: Cricetomys ansorgei; assembly: GCA_026225945.1. Lineage (NCBI taxonomy): Eukaryota > Metazoa > Chordata > Mammalia > Rodentia > Nesomyidae > Cricetomys > Cricetomys ansorgei. The sequence goes on along the minus strand of JAMJFZ010003145.1, from coordinate 4,762,102 downwards.
GTTTATGCAGTTTATGTCATTCCTCTGACTGCTGCTAACCACAGTTTAAAGAAGTTCTTTTAAACATCTGGAAAATGTCAAACAGATATAACAAAAATGTCAGACACACCTTTCTATTTCTCAGCTTGTACTTCAGTCTCTGAAGATAGAGCCAACTGTCAGGACAAGGATGTAGCTACATGTACACACATGTAGCTAGAAAAAGCATGCTCACAGTGGTCATTAGGTGGCCAAAGTTTGCCTGCTGCTTGATATTTTACATTTTGGTAGGTAATAGTACCTACAAAAGAAAAGGATGAAAACATTAGCTTCACTTACACAGTCTCTACTATGTATAACGAAATTGTCTCAAACAAAACTCTGCCACATACACCTAATAATTATTAAGAAGAAAATATTTCCAAAATGTATATACACAGCAGCCCATATGACTTATTCTGCAGCTCTGTTAAGGATTCTTGTCATGAAGAGTAACTCAAGGTGATAGCCAAGTTTCCAGAAGCAGAGCAATGATGTCCTGTTCACTGGCTGTCAACAGGCAGAATCTCCTAAAGCAAGCTCATCTAGGGATGAATCCCAGTGTACATTAAGGAAACTAGGTTATTAGGGAAAGATTCTCTTTTTTCCCCATGGAAGCTTAGAGAACGTGTCTAACATATATACTTAACCAGCCCATATAGTAAAAAGCCTATTTTTACTAGTGAAAGGTCACTTAAGGTTCATTATAGATAGCTAATGAGCAAAGCTTCAGTGGAAGGTTGAATGATGAGTGGCAGAAGAGTTATGGAAGTTGCCATGTGAATAGTGGATTCCAGAAGATATGAAAATAGCTTCAGTGTAAAGGACACACCTTCAGGTTATTATATAGTGTATGTTCAAAGACAGGAAATTCCAGACATTATATTTTTTATATTAAAATGTCCCTAACATGAAAATAAAACTTGGTTTTATATATTTAAGTATAAAGGTAGTACTTGATAGGTCTTTCTCTCTTTCTCTCTCCCTCTCCACCCCCATCTCTCTCTTGAACCAGGTTTCTCTGTGTAGTCTTGGCTGTCCTGGAACTTGTTCTGTAGATCAGGCTAGCCTTAAACTTAGGGATCTGCCTGCCTCTTCCTCCTAAGTGCTGGGATTAAAGTTATGCATCACCACCTCCTAGCTTTGAAATAATTTTCTTAATAGGAAACATAACTTCTAGATCTTTGTTATTTTCAGTGCAAAAACTGGATGGATACCAACCCTCAATCCTTGGAATGAACCTGAGATTCTTTGAGGATGGGACAAATGTTTTGTTTATTAAACATAACATGAATTTGAAAAGGTTGATAAACACTACGATAGAGTTAGCTTACTCAAACTTAAAAAATCATATGGACAAAATTATTACCTATAAATTACACTAACTCAAGGTTTGGTAATTTAGTCTCAGGCTTAGCTGGAACTTTTTAATATCTAAGCTGGAAAAATTGCTAAGCAAAATAATAGTTTAAATATGATTGAAAGGGATAATTCAAAAGCACTCATGTATAATTGATACATCAATTACTAATCATTTCTCTATTCATTAAACTCAGCCTCCTAAGGATATCTACTTTATTTAATATTTGAATTGTGTAAAATCATTTTATTTTTAAGACTGATCTTGAGGTTTACGTGTTTGGATTATCTGTCCAACCCATTTAATTTATGTTTATAGAACATTGCTGCTGTGCATGCACCACCACCCTGAGTGTGTGTGTGTGTGTGTGTGTACATGTATATGCTTTTTCATTGACTTTTTTTTTTTTTTGCAGCCTTTCTGCAGAAAAACCTGGTATATGGCACTGTCAGAAAGGTTTGTCGTAGACCCAAGTATGTGTCTCCCCAGGATGTGCAGATGAAGCAATCCTGGTAAGTAACATTTGTGAGCTTGTTTGATATGTGGTTTCAGTTGAGGAGTGCTTTGCTGCCAGTAACAGGAGGCTTCTCAGACTACATGAAAGGGTACTGACTGGCAAGTGTGACTAGCTTACTGTTGTCATTCAAACCTACTAGTTGGGAGTCTTTGAGCCATAGTGAGAATTAACGTTGTGGATTTCATCAGAGTTACAAGACTGTCAGGATGTGCAAGCCTGGCTAGATTTGAAAACAGCTCATCAGTTTGTCTTTGAATGTGACAATTGAGTTATAGACCTGAATCTTTAAAAATGTTGAGTATAATAGTCATTAGCTAACCAGCTTTACTTTCACAGTGGGTTTTTTTGTGTCATAGGATGGATGCTAGGAGACGCTAATCCAGTGGTTCTCAACCTGTGGGTTGTGACCCTTTGGGGGTGTCAAATGACCTTTTCACAGGGATCACCTAAGACCATCTGCATATCAGATATTTATATTACAGTTCATAACAGTAGCAAAATTACAGTTAAAAGTAACAATGAGAATGGTTTTATGGTTGGGGGTCACCACACATGAGGAACTGTATTAAAGGGTCACAGCATTAGGGAGGTTGAGAACCACTGTTCTAATTGAACACAGCACATAATGGAGGAGAGAGATTTTCTGATGTGAAATTTTTGAGCTCTGCACTGATCAAATCTCCTTCAAAGCAAGAGTGGTTTAGTATTTGGCAGGTGTGATGGGATTGGAGCTAGCCAAACCACATGACTATTTGCTAGAAGAAGACGGCCTGGATAGTGAAGGTATACCAAGTTACCTTACAATGTGAGTTTGCCATGGCCAGTGCAAGTATACCCTCTTGCGAGTATACCCTCCCTTTTCCTCTTCTAAAGTTTATTTTTGATGAAATATAAAACATGTACTTGTTTAAAAGTCAGAACTCTATAATAAAGTATAAGCAGTAGTTTGTGTCTGTTATCTCTACCCTGCCCTCATTGTGGTGACCATTTTTGTTTGCTTCTGATTTCTCTTTTCTGTGTTTATCTTTGCAAAAATAAAATATTATGTATATATGCCCAGGCACACATAAAGCCATCTGCCTGTTTCCTTTCTTTGGTTACATAAAACGTAACCTACTAAATAAACCATTCTCTGCCTTTTAAAATCTTAAAAATATCCTGGTAATTGCTCTGTTTAAATCATTGAAGGCTTCTTTAATCTTCTGCTTGTGTGGTTCTTTAGAATTTGTATATAGCATGGCTTATTAACTTAGCCCCCTTTCATGGATGTTTGTGTTTTCAGTCTTTAGCTATTACAAAATATAATGCTACAAAGAACCTTTGGTGTATGTGTTTCAAATTTTGGAGGTTGGTTGATATGTCAGAGTCAGAAGGTCAATTGAGTTCCTTTCCATGAGCTTGAACCACTATGGCTACCCAACAAGTCATGATTTGCTGATTTCCTTTGGCCTTGCCTCCAGTGAATTATCAAGCCTTTGGTGTACGATAGTTTGCTTTCTTTTATGAATGACACTGAGTATATATTTTTAAAACATAAGGGACAATTCTCCCACTCCATTTTTTCTGCTGTAGACTGTCTTTTTCATTTAATTTTTACTTACTATGATTATGTATATATATGATGCATGTGTGGGAATGCCATGTATATGCCATGACCCATACATCATGCATGGAAGGTTGGGGAAAACTTTGAGAGTTGGTTCCCTCCTTCCATTGTGGGCAAACTCAGGTCCTCATTTTACACCACAAGCTCTTGACTGAGTGAAACATCTTCCCAGCTCTGAGAGCTTTTTAATCTCTTGGGGCCTTTTAGCCCTTGATTGCTTCTATAAATTTCAAATATGTTCTCTTGGCTTATAATCTGCTTTATTACCTTGCTGTTCATAAGGTATTTTTCATTAGAGCTGTGCTTTTTGTGTTTTAGTTTTACTGCATTGGTTAAATGCCAGTCTTTTGGTACGGCTTCTGGGTTTAGCTGTGTTGATTGTGATGGCCCTACAACTTGAAGTAATTTTTTTTATTCTTTCCCTATATAGAGCCTGCCCTAAGCAAAATTTGGAAAAATCTTTCTGTCTGTTTACTTTCTGAGACTGGATTTCTTGCCATCATTCTAATTTAGTTCTTAGCGTTACCTTAGACAAGTGCTTTAGCATATGTGGTGCAAGGCCCTGGGCTTGAGTACCACAAAAAAAGTGGTTATTTTGATAAAATAAGGTACAAGTGATTCAAGACCTACTCCTCCGTAGGGTGTGAGCTGAGTGCTGTCTCCCCGCATCCTGCTCATGCAGGTGAGGTGCTTTGTCCTTCTCTATCATGTGACAGTAGCTTCTTGTCAGTAACTCTAGCAGCAGTGGCTGTTTGGGGACAAATGAGCCATACCTTAGTCTCTAGGAGCATCATTTAATGTAAAATTTGAAATTGCAGTTGTATATTGAGTTTAGCTCCATTTCAGTAAACATAATCCGGGGCTGGTAAGATGCCTCCATGGGCAAAGAAAGGCATTTGCTGCCAAGCTTGACACACCCCAAGTTCAATCCCTTGGACCCACATGTGGTAGAGGAGAACAACTACAAATTTTCCTGTGGCTTTGTACGTGCGCGCACACACACACAAACACACACACACATTAAGTATAATAAAAAGTTAAATTTTTTATTTTGGATTTTTTAATAGTTTATTTTCTAATCTACTAGTTTGGAAATTGTACACTGTGCTAGAGAAATGTAAGAAACTATGTGGGTTCTTCACTTAGGCACAAATGAATGTCATTGCTTTCCCTACTGTAAGAACCTTTATACTTCCCTCTTGATATTTTATACTGTGAAGGCTTCATTAAGTTACTCACATTTTAATCTGGATTTGTCCTTTCAAATTCCTTAGATAAGATCTCTTGGCGGTGGTGGTGGGTGTAACTACTCTAATTTGCCTGAATGTCTTTATTTTGTCTTTGAAAGATGCTTTCACTGGGTATAGACTCTTAGAACACTGAAGCTACCGCTCTGCTGTCTTCTGCTGCTTTCCATTGTAGCTTTTGAAAAGCTGGATGTTGGTCTATTAGCACTTTGCGATGCTATCACACTCTTTCCCTCTGGCTACTTTTAAAGATACAGAGTTCTGTACCTCATTCTGCTGTGTCCAGGCATGTATTCATATTTATTCTGCCTGAGACTCTGAGGTCGTCTTAAAGCTTTGTTGATGTGCCTAGTTCTGTTCTGCCTAGAGCTCCCTTAGGTTCTAACTGGATTTCCACTAGGTCTTTCTCCCACATTTCCCATCTCCTTGGTCTCTGGATCAATTTATCTTTCAGCTCACTTCACTCTTCTTATGGGTAAATCTGCGAGTTAGCCTGTCCACTGTGTTTTTATTATCAAAGATTCACTTTACTTTTCTAGCATTCTACTCGATTCTTGTTAGGTTCTTGTAGGTCTTTTAATGGTTTCCTAATGTGTCCTAATGGTTTCCATGTGTGTTCTAAGTTTGTTTTTTTTAAGCTACAGAAGAATAACTGTTGATTAATAATATGATAATTTTGCCATCTTACTAGGTCTCCTTGTGGCTGGTTCTTGCCTATGTATCCTTGCTTAGTTATTTTTAAACTGACATTTTCCTAGGATGATTATTTGTGGGATTTCTTAAAGGTATAGGATGAAGGGACATGTCCCATGCCAACAGAAACAGAAGATAGATCTGCTGTAGGAAGGACAGAGGAGATTTCAGTTTAAGGGAAATGAGTTAGATTATAGTTTTCACAGTGACATTCTTAAGCTCTTTGAGTCGCATGTTTTTTAGTACTGCTTTTGATTATATTTTTAGAGAGTAATATAGTGCCTCTGTTACCTAACACCCTTTACTTTAGCTCTGTGTGTGTGTGTGTGTGTGTGTGTGTGTGTGTGTGTGTGTGTGTGTATCAAAATGAATTCACATTTAAAAAGGACAAATAGCAGACCACAAGTAGCCTCTTATCAGCTTAACTCAAATTTCTGCTACCAAGTAGGTTTGGGGGCCAGTTTTACAGCTTAAACATTTTTTTTCTGTATGTCAACTGCATATTATTAAGGCTTCAAAAAAGTCTTTCGTGCTTTTTTTTTCAAGACTTGGGTAAAGGTTAAGGCCTGTGTATACCATTTACTCATGTGCTCTGTTTCTTCTGTGTGGTGGTGGGGTACAAGTGAGAAGTGCGTCTCTCAGAACTGATGGCTCTTTGGTTTGGCTGGTAGGCAAAATGAAAGTGTTCTTGTGTTGTAGATTTGTGCTATAAGCTTCCTTGTCCTCTAGCCTTTAAGATATATTATGATGAGACTCAGAATTGGTGATATTGGTGTGTAGAGATCACCTGTGACAGACTTCCACATGTCTAAGAATAAAGAATCTGAATGGTTTTGTTTACCTTTTGTAGCAATACTAAGTTTCAAGGTCCAAAGAGCATCCCAGACTACTGGGACCCTGCAGCCTTGCCGGACCCTGGATTTAAGGTAGAGGATTCACACACCCTGAATTCACACAGAAGGGATTCTCTAGAGATGGATAAGTGTGGGAAGACTGCTCTATGTAGCTGTGGCTCATGGCATAGGAGGATAGAGATGTATGTGGGCCTTCTGTTTTGTCTTTGCAGATTCTGGGGTATTTAAGGCCAGGTAACTGTAGCTCCCAGAGAAAGGAGGTGAGGGGAAGTTGCACTGTGACATTTGCTAGGAAGGGCAGAAATAAGGAGCTTCCAAGTACGGCTGGACTACTAAATCTGTCTAACTAAATGATAAAAAGAAACAAGAAGAATATTTGAGTGCATTGAGGGACATTTAGAGGGGACAGCCACTAGACAGCAGTGGACAGTCATCAGGGCAGAGTGTTCTGCTGCTCAGCACTGCTCCCAGAACAGGCCTCCAATGAGCAACTGAACTGTCTTCTACTGCTCCATCAGATGAGCACCCTGGCTGATGTCCAATGCTGAGAACATGCCAAACACTGCAAACAGACTTTTCCAATATGATGCCTCTTCTGCGAGGACTTTCTCCCACAGAGCACAACGCATACACAAATAGTGGCAGGAGGCCATGTGAGGGGCTAGAAGAACTCACACACCTTTGTTGATTCCAGTTCTCATAGGCCATGTGCTCTACTATTTTGTCTTTGGCCTATGTGGGATATAAAAGAGGAGCAGTGACCTCCTGGAGACAGAGGATGGGCGGCTTAGGCACCACTTTCAAATTGAACAAGAAGGGGCTTGCTGAACTTTGTAAGCACTCTGTATCTGGGGAGTCTGCATCTTAGGGAAGAGGGACCAAGCATCACTCTTAGGCTTTACCCTGAAGTTACAGAGGTTCCCCGTGGCCACAGGGACCCTTGGTGTATTTGAGGCATGTGCCAGTACCATACGAGAAATGTTTTCTCCTTGTAGAAGATTGTTCTCAGTTCTTCCTCAGAAGAGTACCAGAAGGTGTGGAACCTCTTCAACCGGACACTACCTTTCTACTTTGTTCAGAAGATTGAGCGGGTCCAGAACCTGGGCCTGTGGGAAGTCTATCAGTGGTATGTGTGACGGGTGGCGCTCTTCCTTATCCTGTTATCCGCTTACCAACATGCCCTGCCTCTCCAGGCAATCAGAGGCAGCAGTATGCTCACCCAGTGCTACCATGCACCACAGACTGTCTCTGCTCTGACTTTCTCACCCTAAGGCTGTGTGACAGAGTAGCCTTTTGCGAAGATGAGGGACTAAAGCTTCCCTAGATTAGATAGGTCCTGCTCTCATCATGACTAGCAAACCAGACTCCACTCTAGTCCACTCTGCCTTTCTGGAGATTAGTGGGGCAGAGCAAGACAGTTCACCCACACTATCAGCTCAAGAACTTAAAGCTGTAGCCCGCAAGCAGGGCCTCTATTTATTTATTTTCCCACGAGGACCAGCATGTCCACAGTCATCCAGCATTTCCTCACATAGAGTAGTAATCCACCATGGCTTCCATGGTGGCTTGGGGCCGCTGACTTGGCTTCACATGGGTCTAGGGCAGTATCACAGCACTCTGCAGTGACTGCGTTGGTCATAATAGAGAAAGGAGAGTGAACTCTAAGAGTGTACCCGCGCCCGACACATGCACCCCGGCAGTGTGATAGCTTCTCTACTTCCCAAATTGAGCCTCCATTTAGGGTCTGGTGGAAGAAGGACTCCTGCCTGCTTTCTAAGAGCTGTTCTGCTTCTGGAGCCTTTTGCTATGGAGGGAAAGCTTTCCTTTTGCTCTCTGACCAGACCCTGACCCACCTTCTGTCTATTCTGTGCTCTATCTTGAACCTCCAGATGTTGCCCAGGGCAGCCACAGTCCTCTTCTTCTAGTTACATGGTACTGTTTTTAGAAAATAGATTCAGGGCCTCCTCTTTGGTCAGCACCTTCCTCCTCAACATGCATTTTCTTTCTACCTTTCTAGGCAAAAAGGGCAGATGCAGAAGCGAAATGGGGGAAAGGAAGTGGATGAGAGGCAGCTTTTCCACGGTACCAGTGCCAACTTTGTGGATGCCATCTGCCAGCAGAACTTTGACTGGCGGGTTTGTGGGCTGCATGGAACATCCTATGGCAAAGGTAAGGCAAGGTGCTGCTACCAACAGCTGAGAAACTGCTTGAAGACAGCCTTACAGAGGACTGGAGGAGCCTGTCCATGCCACAGTGATAAGTGCACAGCCTTCTGGCCTCTGGGGACAGTTCACCTGGACTGGTAGTACTCTGGCTGTTGCTCTGCTGTGTGTGTGATCAAGAGCTCAATCAACTTAAGGCAGGGACTCACTTCTGTGGAATGGAGGCTCTTAGAAGTAGTGACAGTTAGAAGAGGACAATGACACCTTTTTAAGCTTACTGAACACCCTAGACTATGCCTTAATGACGCCCTGAGAATAGAAACCCAAGACTGTGTCCTTCTATCTAGTGCATGAGTTCTCTTGGCATTCTTCTCTCTTGGTTACTTTAAAACATTATTTGGTAGTAATTTCAAACTCAGGAAAGTTGCAAGCTGTGTATATACATAAATACATAGATGTATGTATAATGATTCCTGCATAAATTGTATCCACATTCCTCTATTTTAACATGTTGCCATGTTGGCTTTTTTCATTTTATTTTCTAAACCATTTTCAAGTAGCTGGCATCTGTGGTACCATTTCACCCTTCAACACTCATCAAAAAGGAGGCTTCTCCAGTAGCCACATTGTGGTAACCAAAATTAGAAAATTCAAGAATCTGTTGGCCAAGCATGGTGGTACACATCTTTAATCCTAGCATTCAGGACTCAGAAGTCAGAGGCAGGCAGATCTCTGTGAATTTGAGGCTATCCTGGTCTCCAGGAGAGACCAGGGCTATATAGAGAGACCCTGTCTCAAAAAATAAACAGACAGACAAAAAACAGAATCTGTGTTACTTTAACTACATGAGCTACCTGTCTGTGGGATCGACAAGCTGGTGATAGTTTTGCTCCCATGTAGAGGGAACAGCTTCTAGTGCAGGTTCCCTTTGGGAAGATTCATTGTTCTGTATGTTGGGCTCCTGGTGTCTATAGCAGTGGTCGGTAAGAGGAGTGTTACTCATTTTCCATGCCAACCCACTGAGGCTGGGTGGGGCAGCCCATTCTATACATGGGAAACTAAGGTCTAGGACTAAGTAGGGACAGACTCAGAGCTTTAGATTTTTGCTGGATTCAGAGCTGAGAACAGTTTGAGTTAGGTGACCTCCTCGGATGCCCTGCCTCAGAGAGAGGTGTTGCTGGCCTCCACGTGTGAGTAAACAGGTGGAGGACTGTAGGAGAAGGGTGTGGTGTTGAAAGAGCAGAGACTGCTGGCATCTCTCATGCCGGTGCCCTGTGGAGCTTGTGTGTGTCGTTTCAGGGAGCTACTTCGCGAGAGATGCTGCCTATTCCCACCATTACAGCAAATCCGACACACACTCCCACACGATGTTCCTGGCCCGGGTGCTGGTTGGAGACTTCGTCAGGGGCAACGCTGCCTTTGTCCGCCCTCCGGCCAAGGAGGGCCAGAGCAATGCCTTCTATGACAGTTGCGTGAACAGCATGTCCGACCCAACCATCTTCGTAGTTTTTGAGAAGCACCAGGTCTACCCTGAATACCTCATCCAATACTCTACCTCCTCCAAGCCCCCGGCTGGCCCCTCCATCTTTGTTGCCCTGGGCTCCCTGTTTACCAGCCGGCAGTGAGCATGGCTGGGTTGCATTAGGCCTTCTGGCAGGCACATCTGTCTTGTGGAGGTGTTTGGAAAGTTTTTTTTAACAAAACTTTTAATGAACTCTTGTTTAATGTTGGCTTCTCAGTGAAGTTACCTTTTTTTTCCTCCCCTAGTGCTGGGGTTGGAACATGGGGCCTTGTGCTTGCTAGGCAAGCACTCTACCACTGAGCTACACTTCCAGCCCTTTTAAAATGTTTTTATTACGAGGCTGAGTTTTGCTAAATTACGTTTTGCCTCAGTCTCCTGAGCAGCTGGGATTCCAGGCCTATGTACCAGGCCAGACTTGAAGCTACAATCTTAGTCCTTGGCTGACAATGGTTTTAGTGTTTAGGTCCTTTCAGGTTGGCTTATATCTCACTGGCAGTGACTGTGAGCCCACATTTGCTTTTTAATAATGTTAGCACTATATTTTAAACTCTTTGTTGACTTTGATGTTTATTGTCACCAGCACAGAATTTCTACATACTGTTTTATGGAATGTTTTAATTGTTAAGAGTTTATGTCTCTATAACAAGTATGTTTTTGAGGGTCTTGTCTATCTTGTCTTTTGTCAGAGTAGCATAGTGGCCTCAGGGGAGGAGACCACAGGGAAGGCCTAGGGCATCACTGTCATTTCTGCCCACTATGCTGGTACTAACCCAGGCAATTCTTGGTGTAAATGAAGCATAACTCCCCTTGGCAGGAGACATCCTGGGCTTGATCCATAAGTGCCTGTACCTGTATCCCTTAAGCACACTGGACATCTTCCAGATGTGGGTTTTATGTCCCAATGAGATTCAATACCTGTGCTGCAAATGTCACATAAGAGTATGGAAATAAAAGACTATCTGAAGGAGATGAAGGCTGGAATTCATTTTTCAGTGTCTGTACTGGATAAGCACTAGGCCCTTTCCTGCGTGTTGGGATTATTTTGGACCTATAGGCTAATATAACAAAATATTATAAACTGAGTGGCTTTAATGAACACATTAAATGTTTTAAATGAATTAAAACATAGTTTTAATTGTTCAAGGTTCTGGAGACTTGGAAGTGCAAGAGAAGGTGTCTGTAGATTCAGGGTGTGTAAGGACCATTCCTCATCGGTGGCCATCTTCTCACAGTAGCCCTCCTGGCATTGGGTCTCTGTCTTAGGCCGGTTATTATAGAAGGGTGTTAATCTCACTGGAGGTTCTTGGTCTAGGTCTATCCACCTCCTAAAGACACCACTTCCTCAAACCATCAGCAGTGGGTGCAGATTTAACATGGGTTTGGTTGGGGGGACACCCAGACCATAGCAAGATGTCAGAGGTGACATCACTGGCCTCAGTAGGGTTGAGAGTCTGGGTCCCTCACTTTTACCTCTCCTTCCAAAGCCCTAGGAGGGGCCTAGCAATAGAGTCAGTCACATGTTCACATGTATATATTATTTTTCTCCATCTAGTAGGTTTTGTCCCACAAAATCTAGCTTCCCTGTTGAGCAGCATGTTCCATACGCTACTGTGTCTGAACACACTCACTGGTCCAAGCTGGCAGGGAGGCTGCCTCTATCTTAAAGAGGTGTGTCATTGTATGTCCTGTGGTGATCAGATCTAAGGCAGTTTAGCTAGATTTGTCATCTTTGAAATGACCCAAACTGGGCACTGTTACTAATCAGCACAGAGAGTGTTGCATTAAATGGTTAAAAAGATAAGCCCTCCACTTCAGGGTCAGCCACATAGCTGCAGACACTGATTTTTCATGTGTTTCCGATGTGGTTCCATCACATCTTGAGTGATCCTGAAAGTTCGTTGTGCTTTACTTGAGCTCTTGGTCCTGCTTTGGTAGTGTGGGAGGCTGGCGGCAGTAGTGGCGGCAGGGAGGGGCATTTGGCCCTGTGAGTGTTGTAGAGGCCACTGTTTAGACTGTTGATGCTAGGGAGGGCCTTAGAGCTACATGAGCAGTTGCACAAAATCTGGTAGATCCCAACTGCATCCCCACAGATCCTTCTGACCAGTTGCATCTATATGTTCTTGCCTGGATCCTATACACGTTTGTACCAGACAACATTCTTACACCTTTAATCAAATGCCCACCCCTTCCACCCAAGCTTTAGACTGTTCCTTCAGCAATGTGTTTAGTTGGGCCTTCTGCAGTAGCTATAGAGTGGTCAGGAGTTGGAACTGTTGGGGAAGTAGGGGAGGTGTGGTCTTCGGTGATGTTTGGTTTCTCCAGTGAGTCTGAACTTCAGGGCAAAGTATCGAGAGTCAACAGTGTGCTCTTTTAAAGAAAAAGATCCTCTAACCTGTATTATTATTCCGTCTGTGGAGACTCCCATACATTTCTTCCATACATTAGGAAATCAAAGCATAATCAGGCTTTGGGGCCACTTGGGACGCTGAGTGTCCATACATGTTATTCTCTGGAACCCATGAATCATGAGAAGCTAGAAAAGCCCATGTCAGTGTCATCAGGACTGGTTTACCTGTGTCCCTGTGTCCCCTACATCATGGAACACCTCTGTCCTGAGGCCAGGACTTCCTTTGACACCATATTCCTAAGTTTAATCAAAATGACCATTCCGCAGTCCCAAGAAAACCATGCTTTGAACCCCACTGGCAATGTAAAAATAAAGCACGACAAACAGCATTTAGGGACTGTGACATAACTTACGCTCACATGCCATGTACCCTTTTAATCACCCTAAGATAAAGATGTTATTTACATATATATTTCTTTAAGCATTCCCATCTCCACACGGGGCTTTTGTTTGAATTCTGGGAGGTGTCGTAGGGCGCTCTCTTCCGTGTGCCCACTTCTGTGTCAGCGCATCACAATCTTGATGTAGACTCCATCTTTGGGGCCCAGGGCAGATTTGGATTCTAGCTGAAGTGGAACCTAAAATAGAGTAAAATAGCTGTCAGAGTTAACCATATCCACCAGAAAACTTCCTCAGAACCTAGCCTGAAGCATGTCTGAAAATCTTGCTGTGGGCTGGGAGGCAATACCTTAGGGGTCAGAAAGAGCCAGAGGGAGGGTCCCTGGCTTCTGCAGGAAAAGCTGCACACTTTACAGCGGCAGTGATGACATGTGCAAACACATCATGGAGTTACAGGCCAGCACTTACCTGAGCACATGTAGGATGATGTGGAAGGTACTGTTTTCATCTTATTCTTTGCCAGGAGGCAGGGGGGTCCCTCAGAGGAGCCCTGGCTCAAAGGTGGGACCCACTGTGGGGCAGGGAAGCAGGGTGGGTCCCATCCCTGGAGTACCAGGCCCTCACCTGAGTCTCAGGGCTGGCTTCAAAGCGGAACTTGTGCAGGACCTGGAGTAGCGTCATCTTGATCACCAGCAGCCCCAGCCGCACCCCGAGGCAGCTTCTGGGGCCAGCTCCGAAGGGCAGGTACGTGAAGGGCCTCTGATGAAGCCGGGCCTCCGTCGTGAACCTACAGGTCAGGTGAAGGGTGGGGTCGGCCTGAAACACCTGCTCCGTCTAAAGTCCCATTTCTGGCTGAGTGCCTCCTTCATCTGAGACCCCTTTACTCCATCAGGGCCAACAAGATCCTGTGTCCAAGGCTGTCTTCCAGGCTCTGGGTGGCTGCTGGCCTCTGATAGCCATGCTCCAGCCCTCTCAGCACTGTCCTGCCCAGTCCTGGAAGTGCTGCTCCATTCAGACATCAGCTGAGTGCGCCCTCTCACCTCACCTTGGAGGTTACTATTATCCAAATGTATGCATGAAGCCAGGAGATAATCCAGAACCCCAAGGCTTGACCAGCACACCCTGACCTTCCAGTCACATCTGACCACACAGCCTCTCTCATTTTTTCCTTAGCGTGGTTCCCGGGCACTTTGGCCACATCCTTGAAGCCTTTGCAGGGGCCTTGGCAGCTGCCTCCTCCCCTCCCCCCAGCTTTGCTGGTCAGAATGTGGGAAGCTTGAGATCTTCAGAACCTTAAGATTTGGACTGAAGGCAGAATGGCTAGCCTTGCTGTCAGACCTCACCCCTAGCACTGTGGAGCTAGGTGACAGTCACCAATCTCTGACGGTCAGCTTGCTTCTTGCCATGTCTGGGCTTTCTTGTGATGCTGTGAGCACACGGCTGTTTCAGGTTATGAATCTGTACTGTGTTTCCAGGACCTACTGAGCTGTGGGATGTCAGCTATCTGAGTCTCAGAACCCATGAGCAGGGGCTGGGTTCAGATGGAGTCAGTAGAGGGAGAACCACTGTGGCTCCTCACTGGCCTCCCCTAGTGGGTCACAGGAAGGAAAACTGACTGATTCTGACAAGGAGCAGGGTGTGAAGGCTGCCCTGGGGCACACAGGCACACAGGCACCACACAGCCTAGAAATTAAATTGACAGCAGGCCAGATGCAGGTCCATGAAAGGAAGAAGATCCAGGTCTATTGGAGCTAATAAATTTAGGTTTGAAGGGCAGTTTTGCTGATAGGAACGCACTGGGTAGAAGTGAAGTTTTGCTGCTTTCTTGTGCACACATGAAATAAAACCCTGCCAGGTGGAGAGATAGTTCAGTGGTTAAGACCATGGATCATTTTTGGAGAGGACTAGAGTTTGGTACTCATGTTGGGCAGCTCACACCTGCCAGTAGCTCCAGCTCCATGAGATCTGATGCTTTTCTGGCCTCCATAGCTACCCACACTCACATGCACATACTTGCACATGCACAATACACATAATTAGAAATGCAATCTTAAAAAAAATGAAACAAAAACAACCCTGCCGACTGTGTCCTGGCTTAGACAAACGAAAGATATTGATCCTTGTGTGTATTATTGCTGTCAGGCTAGATCTCTGGATTCAGTTTTTCCTTTAGAAATGATTCCTCATAGTCTGTCTGAATTGCTGTAACCTTTGTTTGGGGACAAGTATACCCATGTCTCCTGGCTGCTGTCTCTATGGCAAAATTTCTATCCCATATACTCATATCCTTCTGAGACCCCTGTTCTAGCCAGAAGCCACTCACCTTTCGGGGTCAAAGGTCTCAGGGCTCAGCCAGTGCTCTGGGTCGTGGTGCAGGGCACCCACAGCAATTTCCAGCACTGTCCCTGCAGGTATGTGCTGTCCCAACACCTCGCAGTCCTGTGCCGCCTCCCGTGTGAACCTGTGGGAGAGAGAGACAGGAAAGCTTGCCCGCCTGCAAGTGGGTAAGGGCTTCCAGGTGTCATGGAGTGTGGGGTGAGGCTGGAGACAGGGGACCCAGCCCTCCTCCCAGGAAGGAAACCAAGTTTTTGTCCCACAAATTCCCTATTCCTAAGACAACTCCAGTGTCAAGGACCTTGTGATGTGCGTGGCCCTTGGAGATAATGCCTCAGCTGTGGGCCGAGCACTGGATGGCCCTCCATGAACCTTGGGTTTGCAGAGGTGCCTACCAGGGGCTGCATTCAGGCCAGGCTAAGGGCTGTCCCTCAGCTACTGCCTCTCTCATCTTCTCAGTCACAGTTAAGCTTCCTCCATTCCTTTCGTGTTCCCTCTCTCTTCATCTCCTCTCCTTTGGTAGAGTAGCCCTGTTGTCTGGCTTCTGTCCTCTGTTGGCCACTCCATGGATGGTTCTCATATTAAGATCATGAACCATAGGGTGGTCCATCCTGTGGACCTGCAACCTGCATCTTAGCCCTTATGTGCCATTGACTAATGATGGATCAGTCATCAATGGGTAATCTTAGTTGGTAACTTGACTACATCTGGAATTAACTAAAATCTAAGCAGCTGGGCACACTTGTGAGGGACTTTTCTTTGTTGGATTTGAGATGGGAGACCCACTCTAGATCCGGGCCATACCTTCTAGTGGCAGCCAACAAAAAAGGATGTGGAAGAAGGAAGCTTTTGCTTTTGCCTGCTTGCTCTCACTTTCACTGGCAAGTTCATCTATCCTGCTGATGAACCGTTCCTTTGCTGGCATTAAAATGTGCTTCTTCAGGATTCCAATGCAGGTTGAAACCACACTGTGACCGCTGAGACATCCAGTCTCATGGACTGAACAACTCCCAGATTCTCGGCCTTTCAGGAGACAGCCATTATTGGCTACCTGGACCACAGCTATAAGTCACTCTAATAAATTCCATATACATATTCATTCTTTCTATCAGTTCTATTCCTTTAGAGACCCCTGACTAATACAACTGTATTTCATGAAACGAAGCTGTGACTAGGAGGAGAGAGCAGATCAGAAACCAGGAAGCTGGGTGTGCATTGGGATGTGCAGGGAGGGCTCACTTGGGACTGGCACCTGGAACTAAGATTGTGAGGTGGCAAGGACCATGAGGTGTTTGCCTACTCCATCTGCATGAAGTGTGGAGACCCAAGCCCAGTCTTCTGAGCTGCCTTTACTGACTCTCCTCCATGGGCCTCCTATGATAACTGTTCTTGGTCTCTGGAATTCTGTGTCTTATCTTACCACAGCTTCTTACAACAACCATTACTTAAAAACCCACGAAGTCTGTTCCGTACAGCTCGCACGCCCAACACATCCTCTTGAGTTTACTGCCATGGGCTGGGCATCTAACCTTGTAGCCAGCTCTAAAGTTCTACAGCCATGTGATCCCACCCTTGGGGCTGGGCATGGAGATCACCTGGGTCAAACACGACTTCTTGCCTCTTCCTTCGAGTTCTTGTCCAGCAAGGTAGGACTCAGAACTAAAGCTGCTGCTTGCTTTCAGTAACAAAAGCAAAGCTGATTTATCTGTACAAGCTTTTTTACAAGAGGTAAAACAGACAAGTTTCAGCTTTGGATCCCTTCAAACCCTTTGTCTGTGCACCAAACCCCAGCCTCTCCTCTGCTGCAGACCCTTTTCGCTTACTTTAGGATGCAAACATGTAATCTGTAGGATTTTTTGATCTTGAGGACAGCCTCTTAAGAGTTCTGGTCAGGATTTATTGAGAATTTAAAGGATGGGATAAAGCCTTCATGGGCAGGTGTGGAGTTGCAGCTCCTGTTTTCTCTTCGCCCGGTCTCCCTCCCTCCCCGTCTCCAGCTACAGCTGGGACTGTGGTGGTCCTTGAGTCTCTTTCTACCTTTACCAGCCTGATCGGTAACCAAAGACCCTTCCTCACCTGCTCACTTCAGACATTTTCCATTACAGGGAAAGTGAAGGCTGGATGGTCTTCTGTGTACCTTGTCTTAGGGCTCAGAGTTCTCTTCCAAGGGCCAGTTTCTGGCAGGTGGGGGGGGCTTTCTTACCCTCTCACTCACCATCAAGCCTTTTCCAGTGACTCTCAGTCCCCCCATTTCCCTCCTCCCACCTGGTAGTCCATCCCTGCTGTCTGACTTCTGTCTCACTCTCATGGACGGTCCTCATGCCAAGATCCTCAAAGGTGTTGGGTGGTCCCCTCAAGTAGTGGACACTCCGCAGCTTTTATTTTACTCCCGCCCCCCTGCCATTGATTGTCATCCATGAGGCTGTGACTAAGAAAAGGAAACAGGAGATGAGAAACCAGGGAAACCAGCGCATGTCAAGGGTCAGCCTCAGAGACACCTTCCTTGTGCAGAACAGACCTGGTTCCCTACATGGCTGGGTTACTGGGACATGTGCACTCCTCCCACGTGCCCAGCTCGCATGCCTGCTCATTTCTGTACTTCCCTCAACAAGGGCCTGGGATCGGTGGGGGATCTTTGTGCTCTAAATACTTAAAACAGGATATAAGCGTGTCTAGAATAGCCTCCATCCTTCCATCAGCCGCGATGGTGACTCTGGAGTATTAGAATGCTAGAACTGGTCTGGGTGCGGTTAGGTTCATTTATTTATTATTTTGTTGTGGATAGACACATATAACAACTACCATATGAACCATTTTCAAGTAAGCAGTTGTGTAGTGTAAGTATACCCACTACTGGACACCAGTCACCCTACGTCCTGGGCATCTTCCTCATCTTGTAAAAACATCCAGCCAGATTCTTTGTTTTGACTGAGCATGTCATGTTTTTCAGAGGTAGACTATATGAGTTTGTATGTGAACATAACTTTTCTAGACGAATTCCTGCTATGGTTTGGATATAAAGAGTTCCCCTAAAAGGCTCGTGTGTTTAATAGCTTCCTTCCCAATGCACTGTTCACAGGCAGGTCTTTGGGGAAGTCTTTGGATCATGGGGACTTTGAACTTTATCAGTGGATTAATCCACTGGTGGGATTCATAATTTGGTGTCGTTATTGTGAAGCTGTGGAAACTAGGGGTGGGGGTCAAGGTCGAATTGGAGGATGCCGGTTGGGGTCCTGCTGTAGAAGACCCATCTTGTCCTTAGCCCTTTTCTCTCCCTCTTGTTCCTCCCCCTCTCTCCCTTTCTATTTTTCTATCTTTCCCTCTCTTTTCTCTCCCTCTCTTTCTGTTCCTTCTTTCCCTCCCCCTCCCTGCTTCCCTGCCTCCTTTCTCCCTCTCCCTTCTCTTCCTCCCTCTCCCTCCCTCTCTCGTCTTTCTTTCTCTCCTTTTTCTGCTTCTTGGCTTTCATGAAGTGAGCAGCTTCCTCCACCATGCCGTTCCCCTCTGATATTTCTGTCCTGTCACAGGCTTGAACGCAATGGAGTGAGCTAACCTTGGATAGAAGCCCCTGAAACCACAAGCCAGTATGAATCCTCCTCTTCCAGAAGATGTCACTGGGCAGGGCTGGAAGTCCATTTTCTTTGTGTAGAGTTTATTTTTGTTTTTAAGTAGAAGTATATTATTTTTATAATTACTGTAAAAATTTAAATAATCCTGGGCCTGGGGCAATGGCTCAGTTGGTAAAGAGCATGCCTTGCCAGCATACACACCTGAGTTTGATGATGGGCGTGGTGGTAGGCATGTAATCCCAGAGCTGGGGAAACAGGGATAAGATCCCTGGGGTCACTGGCCAGCAATCTAACCTAACTGGTGAGCTTTCAAGCCAGTGAGAGACCTTGTCTCAAAGATGATGGATAGCCATCCTGAGGATGACTGTTGTGATCGTCCAGTGTCTTCCACATGTGTGCACATGTGTGCACCTCCCACAAACACACACGGGCATTAAAGATAACCTGTTGCTGGCTTTTATTTCAAGTGATAGGCTTAAGTATCCCTAGATGTCTTAGAGGAAGTGTAGTTATCAAAATGCAGTGATATATTACTGGTTTTGCTCATAAAAGGAATTAATAGTAACCATAGGGTTCCTCCGTCTGCTTAATCTTTCTGTTTTGAACAACTCAGAAACAGTAAGAAGCCAGGCTACGGATCCCATTCAGATCCAAAGTCTTCAACGCCCTCAGACTGTGGCTTGGAAGTGGCTCTGAAACCCAGAACTTAAAACTCAGTACATGGAATATGAAATTCCCAACTTTAGTTCCAGAAGACACATGGCCATGCCCTGGTAACCTCCCCCCCCCATCTTTACTGGAATCCATTGGGACCAGCATGCAGGGCCCCTGCAAGCTGAGCATAGGGCCTGCCCTCTTTGCTGTTGCTGGGTCACCTGTCTGACTCATGAGAATGTGCGGAGCCAGGCTGCACGAGGCCTGGGTTGAGTTCGCGTGAGAAACAGTAGTCAGCGGTTATGTCCTTCAATACCTGCTGTCAGGAACTTCTCTTACAGGGAAGCCACACCAGCATGTAACATCAACACACTCAAGAGAAAACAGAAGGAACTACTCGAAAATGCAATGTTCGCTGCACATTCATTCCCAGGCCTGTGCCTAGCACACGTGGCTAGCTTACCCCTCTACCTCTGTAATGCTGGATGAGGCAGCCAGGGGCCGGTAAGGTTGCACATGCCTGTGGAGCAGCTGTGGAGCTGTGCCCAAGCTGCTGGTGGTTGCCATGCCCAGCGCCTGGTGCTCCTGCCCTCGGACCCCATCCTGCGGCTGCCGAGAGGTGCTTCCTCGGCTGTCACCTCTTGAGTTCCCTGTGCTTGTGTGAGAGAAGCAGAGCAGGCATCCAGACCCCACTTTCTGTGTGAAGAAGGAAGCTGAGGGCAGCATGGAGCCCAGCCAACATCGTACAGCAGGCCAGGCAGGGCTCAGGCTGTTCCACACTAGACCTGCCCCATGTCATGCAGCTGGGTACCAGATGCTGCTGGATGAGGGGAAGCTTCACCATTCATTCAGATTCTCTACTTCCTGTGTGCCATCAACAAGGAAGATCATGGCCTCTGGTCCCCAGAACGATGCCTGCACCCATTGGTTCTTTATAGTGGGTCATGGGTAGGCTTTGGGAGAGTGTCCACATGTTGAAGTGTCTGTCCATGTGGGTTTTATTGTAGAGCCTGTTCCTTTTATTCCTTAGTGTGTCACCTAGATGAGACCTCAGGAGAGGATTGTTTATTTTTTTAATTTTTTTTTGAGCTAGGATCTTTGTATGTAGCTCAGGCTGGCCTGTAAATCATGATCCTTCTGCCTCAGCCTCTCGTATGCATTCTAGGATTATAGATGTACACCACCATGTCTGGCCATGAC
Organism: Cricetomys ansorgei; assembly: GCA_026225945.1. Taxonomy (NCBI): domain Eukaryota; kingdom Metazoa; phylum Chordata; class Mammalia; order Rodentia; family Nesomyidae; genus Cricetomys; species Cricetomys ansorgei. The sequence continues at coordinate 4,741,623 of JAMJFZ010003145.1, read as the reverse complement.
ATGAATTCTTGATTGGGTTTAGACCTGGGAAATGAATTTTTTCCTTTTTAAAATTTGAGATAAAGCTGGGCAGTGGTAGTGCATGCCTTTAATCTCAGCTCTCAGGAGGCAGAGGCAGACAGATCTCTGTGAGTTTGAGGCCAGCCTGGTCTACAGAGTGAGTTCCAGGACAGCCAGAGTTACAACAGAGAAACCCTGTCTTAAAAAGCAAATGAAACAAAACAAAACAAAAAAAATCAAACAACAACGAAATTTGAGATAATGTCTCACTACATTGTCCTAGTGGCTTTGAACTCACAGAGATCCACCTGCCTCTGCTTTTGAGTGCTGGGATGAAAGGCATGTGCCACCATACTCAGCCTGAAATGATGGAGTTTTGACCAACTTATATAATTCTCTCCTTCTGGGGAGGTGCAGCTGTTCAATCCAGCCAGTTGCCTCTTTTCCAGGAATCTCAGCAACTATGGGAAGACCTGACCCTGTCAGTCATTCCTGGGACTCAGGGTGCTTCAAGCAGCCTTGTTCTGTTTTACTACTGAATGCTTAGTTTTGAATTTCATTTTGAACTTGCATTTTGTAGTGTGTACCAGCTGCCTGCAAGTCCCCTGGGGCTGGGGTAACTGGATATAAGTCATAAAGAAGAAAAAGGGTTTGGACATCAGGTTACTTGTGGCCTCTAAGAAAGTCAAAGAAGATTTGGGTCTTCTTGCCAGTGTCAGAAGAGCAACAAGAAAGCCTTTGCATCATGAGCCAACCCTGTGTCAAGACACACTCTCAGTTCACACATACAGCAACTTTGTATATTTGCTTCTGGACCTGCACATTTTAGATCTTATCTCTGGATATACGCTATCATGTTTGTGGCTTGGAACATCCCTTTGAGCTGCCCTCAGATCACATTTGAAAATGACAAAAGCTATCTCCATATGGTCTTCGTGGTCTCTGCAGAAGTGCTGAGTGGAGTTTGTGAGGTGTGGTTAAGTGCTCTGTGCTGTGTCTGTGGAGTTCGCGCGCTATTCCCCACCTTCAAGGGGCCCTGGTTAAGATGCCTTTCCCCATGGGGGTGTTTGAAAGAAGCAGACCTGGTTCCTAATCTGATTTGCAGGTTGGTGTGATGGCCTGTGCGCTAGTGACATGTTGTGAGTGCTGAAATGTGTTGGAGAAGTGCGTTACAGCTCGGAGTGCTGGGTCAAGAGGCAGAGGGACCGGTGAGACAGAAGCCCTCGCTGCAGAACTAGAGAAATGGCTCAGCAGTTAAGAGCACTCGCTGTTCTCTCCAGGTTCAGTTCCCAGCACCCACATCTGGGGACTCACAACTTCCTGCAGCTCCAGTTCCAGGGGATCTGATGCCCTCTGGCCTCTGCTGCCACCTGCAAGCAAGTAGTGCACACAAGCCCATGCAGGGACACACATGCACATAAAAAATAAATACATCTTACAAAAAAGTACTTGCTAGGGGTGCACATAAGTTCCTCCCACACACACATAAATCTTCGAAAAAAGAAGACCTTGCTATGAAGTCCTGTGTAAGAACTCTGTAAGTGCTCCAGCAGGGGCTGTTGGATGCCAGTGAAGGAATATTCTAGCCCTAGATGGTCCTGTTGAATGCCGGCTCCAAGGGCACGGACTCTGACCTGTTTTGTGCATGCATAGGCTAATTTTCTAGTGCTTAGCAAGAATAGACAGGCGGTGCGTGCATGGTGGATAGATGAACGAACGATGTGCAGGACTGATAGCAGATCCCATCAAAGGCTAGGAATCAAAGGCAAGGTTTTGCTGAAGAGAAAAACTGGTGATGTTTGGTAAAGGTAATTAACCTACAGGCGAATGGGCCAGGCTTTTCAGGCCTTGTGCCTGGTGCCCCAGGGAATACAAAGGAACCCAGGAACCCTACCCAGCCCTTTGGGAACATGTGTGATAACAGGTGTCAACAAACTGAGGATCAGTGTAGACTCCAAACAGTGATGCTCAAGGGGCTATGGACCTACCTGAAACCTGGTGGGTACAGCCTCAGGGTCTCTGCAATCACCATGTCCAGATAGGGTAGGCCTTCCTGCAGGCTGCAGTACTCAGGGGCTGGCTGAGGCAGGGAGCAGACAAAGGGAGGTTGTGTTAGAAGGAATCTCACAGAAGAAGGAACCTTGCTCCAACTTCAGCAAACATTTCTGTGAAAGTCTCACAAGTAGATTCCATCCAGATAGCCTCTCAGTAGTTCCCAACATGTTCTGTCTACTATGTTTCTTGGTGCCGCCTGGGACTTGGGGATCTTTGGGTGTAACATGGAGAGATGGTGTGATAGTTTATGTTGTCAACATGACAGAAGGGAGAGTCACCTGGGAGATGGGCTTGTAGTATATTATCTTCATAAGGTGAATTGAGGGGAGAAGACCCACCCACTGTAGGCAACACCATCCCCTGCGCAGGAGATCCTTGGCTGTGTAAGTGGGGAAAGTCAGCTGAGCACTGGCATGCATGCACTCGTGCATTGCTCTCTCATGAATATGAATATGTGACCAGCTTCTTTAGCCCCTGATGCCGTGACTTCTCCACTGTGATGGGCTCTAACCTGGAACTGTAAACTAAAATAAACTGTTTTCCCTTAAGTTCTCTCAGTATTTTTATCACAGCGACAGGAAAACAACTAAGGCAGACTCTAGGACCACAGTGACAGTCACATTTATTGGGAGCTGATGACACAGCTAAGTATGGCAAGCCCATGCTCTGTTTAATCCTCCCGGCAAATCAAGGTGGCAGCTATTTCCCCATCTTTTAAATAAGGAAGCTGAGCCTTGGAGAGACTGTCACCTGGGTAGTAATTGGTGCAGCAATAAAGCTAAAAGACTCGTAGCGAAGTAGCAAAGAATAAAAGCCTGCAACAGTTAGCAAGGATGAGCAGTTAACAAAGCGCCCCAAAGCTATTATCTACTAGCAAGAAGAGACAGCTCAGACGAAAAGCTGTCAAAGGGTATGAAAAGGCAAAACCCAAGAGGGGGAACACAAGTCACAGGAAAATGCAAAATAGTAATATTCCATTTCTCACACATCAGATTAGAAGTTGGAAAAGGCTGATTAAATTTGTGGAGTGCAGTTGTCAGGGTTCCTAACATCAGGACAGATTTGTGTGTGTGGTCAGCAGGGTGCAGCACCCATGGCTGGGACAGGGTCTAACCCAGGCACTCCCAGCCTCCACTCCACTCCCCGTTGAGGGCGGGAGGTCTTCTCTTTGGCAGGTCTTATGTCTCTGATCTGCTCCCGCAGGCGTTTCAAAGGCTTGTTTCTCCAAATGGTGGCATTATTTAGAGAGGCCAGACGCTTTAAGAGATGGCTCCCAGTTGCTGCAAGTAGGTAACTCGAGGCAGGCCTTGAAGGTTAAAGGTTAAAGTCTGTTTCCTGGTGTTACCATGAGCAAATGCCACCAGGAGCAAATGCTCCTGCCACCCCACCTCACCTTCACTATCTGTGACAGACTGAACTCTCTGAAACTGTGAGTCAAAGTCCTTTCTTCTAAGTGTTGTCTCTGTCTGGTGTTTTCTCCTAGCAACAGCAAAGTAACTAATACAGTGGGTGACAGCATTAGTTAATGGCAACCATCCCAGAAGAATCCCTAATCTGGAGAAGGATTTTCTTCTGTGCCCCCCCCCCCCTTTGCGGAGCAGCAAGAGGCAGCCCTGCTGACACAGTCTGTCCTGCAGCTGTCACTCCACAGACCAGCCCTAGGTGGCTTTACTCTACCTGCAGGAAAGAGGCTCACAACCAGGAGTTGCCACTAGCCCCCCCCCCCCGCACCCCCCTCCTCCTGCTGAGCACCCTGGAGCAGCAGTAGTGTTACCTGGGAAATTGCTAGGAATGTAGAAAAGCTACTAGTGGGAGAGGAGGCAGGGCCAGGACACCCAGGAGTCTTGAAGTCCATAATAAATGCATTAGCTAATCTGTGATGGTCCAGCCACTCAATAAAACACAGGCGTTAATGATGGGTCAGGTTGCAGGAAATGTATGTAGCTGAATCCCCTGCCTGTGAATGCTCATGAGTTTGGAAGGCAAGGGAGATATTTGTGCTTTGTATTACAACGTGTCAACTGTTGCTTGGTTTTCCCAATGCTTTCCTACCTGTTTCTGTCTGAGGCTCTTAACTTGGCTTCACACTTCCACCCTAGGCACTGTGTGCACAGCTGGTGCTCTCTGATTGTTGTCTTCAGACTGCTAATGACAGCACTGCTTGATTAGTGCTCTGGGGTAGAGTGGGAGCACACCCAGGAGCATGTTCTAGGGCTTGAATGCCCACTGGGGCTGCCTCCCCTGGAGTTCTTCCCTGCCACCTCTGTCCTGCCTCCTGGACACAGATACAGAGTGTGCATGGGGCTCACATATGCTGTAGCATCTTGGCATGACTGTGGTGACCATCCCTGGCTTCAGGCTGGAAGAGCATGGAGTGTGTGGTGGGATTGGCCAGAGGCACAGATTCAGACTCCTAGAAGTAGCGGTCTGCTGTGGGGACTGTGGGAAGGGGAGATAACCTGGACCAACTTCTCCAGACTCTCTTCTCTTCCCCACCCCACCCCACAGCCAGGCTTGGGACTAGGGTTCAGGATACCTGTCTGGACTCCCTCGGCCCAGCCCCTATGTCCAGGCCTGAAGGAGCTCAGGTTCCAGAACACTTCTCCTCTGCCCTCCATCCTCAAGCTTGGGTTTGTGTTTGTGTACTCTGCCACTGAGTTTACAAAACATGAATTGTGCCATTTCAGTGGCTCTGCGTGTGACTTCAGAAACTGGCTTTGTGTGATACAGGATGGGTGGAAAAATTCAAGTAAATAATTGAAATTTAGATTTGTTTTTTCTTTACTAAGGATGACACTGAGTGGAGATGAAACAGCACACTGACCCTGACAAGAGGCCATGGAGGAAAGGGAGAAGTACTATACCTGCATGGTTGGCTCTTCCTCCTACCCTTTGAGTAAAGAGCCCCATGTTTACATTTTGCTTTAGGCCTCACAAACTGTATAGCTGTCTCTGCAGGATGTGGTTAGCTGGTCTGCGGGGACCAAAGAAAAAGGAGCCAGTAGCTAAGTGTGGGTAAGATGTGAGCTGTTGGCAGCCACCTTTTGCTTTATGGATTAGTGAAAATAAAACACCAGTTGGTCCCAAGAAAGAAAGAAATTAGAGAGAAGAGAGGTAAAAGACAGAGATCATTTCCTGGTGCCTCATAGAGTTCTGGTTCCTGTCTGCCATCTGCTCCAGGCAAGTTCCCTCTTGTGGACAAAGTTTGAATCCTGCTATCTGCAACCACGGGAGCTCTAACAAAAGTAAGACTATGAAAGTGTGTGTGTGTGTGTGTGTGTGTGTATACATGCCGTGTCTCTGATGGGTAAATGGTGCTGGCTCCCAACTAGACTTAGGTGGATTGTAAACTGTTAGGATTTGTCAAAGAAGGAAAGGCTCATTAGGTGGCTAAGTGACACCTGCACTGCAAAGCTCACACCTTCATTTCTTCTCTTTACATGGGTTCTTCACTGCCTCTAAGCTTTGACTCAAATGCACCCAGGAACATCACCTCGGTCCAGTGTTCTGAATCTATGTGGGCACTTGGGCCCACTCTCTGGGGATGCGAAGGAATGTAGAGGGGCTTTCTGGAGCCTTCCTGGAACTTCAAGTGCCGCCACACAGGAAGAGTAGGCAGACAAGGTGAAGAGAGACACAGCCTTCATTTAGGTTCAATCTAGGCCAGGCAACAAAATTCCAGATTCTGTCTCTCAGAGCAATTCCTTGTTTGTTCTGGGGAATCTCAGGGACACAAAGGTCCCGAGCTGAGCCTGCCAGCAGGGGGCAGCAAGTGTATGGTAAATGGGGACTCCCCAATTTCTGAAAGGGACCTTAGAAATCCTTGCATTCTTCAGGATAGGAGAGAAAAAACCCAGAGACCCAGAGAGGAAGCCCATCAGCCCAGAGTCTTGCTGAGAGCATGCTCAGAGACCTAGCTCTCCCAAGGAACTCCTTAGTGAGGCAGCTGCTGGGCTTGATGTCAGAGATCCAGAGGGACAAGGGCTCTGACTTTGGGGAACCACACTGCTAACGTGACACTGAACATCACTGGTGTTGGAGAGTTAGGCTTGGGAGGAACAGAGAGTTCATTCGGCTCGGGAAACCATTCATTCCTTCTCCCAGGTTGTAAGCCCTGTGTGGGGCACAGGAGCCGTGTGAACACACACCAGCCCGTCTCCTTCCTGAGCTCTCAGTCAACCAGGTCTAAGCAAGTAGATGACAGTGAGATGGGAGAGCAGAGGAGGGAGGAGGGAGCCATGTCCACGCTGACCTCCGTAAAGAAAGGTAGCGTGGATGATGCTTCAAACTAGTATGAAAGGAATATCACAGCTCAGTTGGGGCCTTTGAACCCAATGGGATAGTTGTTATTTTTAAAGAATTATGGTTCATTTTGGTTTTAGTGCAATGATGACATGGCGGTCCAGTTTTAGAAATATGGCGGCCACGTTACAGGGAAACACACTAAAATATTTGCAGATGTTGTGGAAAGGAAGTTTGGAGCTTAAAAATAATCTTGCAAGGAAAAAAAAAAAAAGCCAGGTGGTGGTGGCACAAGCCTTTAATCCCAGGACTGGGGAGGCAGAGGCAGGTGGTCTCTGTGTTCGAGGCCAACCTGGGCTACAGAGTGAGTTCCAGGACAGCCAGGGCTACAACAGAGAACTACCCTGTCTCAAAATAAATAACTAAATAAATGATTTCTAAAGATCTCACGAGTGGAGAAAAGGTGGGTACATCAGTGGATCTAGGATGACCGTGAGGTAGCACTCGTTGAGTTAGTGACTGGTTCCCAGGTGTCTCTTAAGTAACAGACAGTTGTTAGCCAACATGTGGGTGCTCGAAACAGAACTCAAGTCCTCTGGATGAGCAACTGTTGAACCATCTCTCCGGCCCCCAGCCTTCTAAACTTTGTATCTGGTAAAGTTTCCCATAATATAAAAAGTCAAAATGCTAAATCAAAAATCTGCAGTGAGTGGGACTGACTTTGGAAACTTCAAGGTGCATGCAAAGAGTTAACTGGTTCTGCCAGACTTGAAGGGGGGAGGGTTGTCACGTGCCACCCTGAGCTGAGCCCTGGATGGATGGTAGGTAGTGTGCCATGCACTGGAGAGTTCCTATCTGGGTGACCATTTGTTCCAAGAGAAGACACCAAAGGGCACCAGATACCTGCTGGGTGGGAGGGTGTGGCACATGGCAGGTCTTCTGGGTGTGGCTTTGCTTTGGCATCTAGAGACACACAAACAATATGGTGTGTGGCAGTGCTGATGCTGATGGGATTTATTTGACAAAAGGAAAGGATGGGAAGCTTGGTGAAGAAAGTGTCTGTCGTTAGAAGTGATGGTGTGGTAGCTGTGTCAATGGAGTGCTCGCCACATGAGTGGCGGCTTATGCTTGTAATCCCAACCTAGTGAGGAGGAGACGGGGGTCCCTGGGGCTTGGTGGACAGCCAGTCTAAACAGGTTAGCAAGCTTTAGGTTCAGTGAGAGATCCCATTTCAAAAAAATAAAATCACACACACACACACCATGCAAAGATGTCCTTGGAAGAAAAGACTGGAGGTTCTCTCTGCATGTTTAAAATTGAAATAGCATCTGTTGGGGCAGGAAGATGACTCCGTGGGCAAAGTGCTTCTGTTCAAGCATGAGGATCTGAGTTCAGATCCCCTGTGCCCATGTAAAAACCAGGTCTGGCAGCACGCACTGTACCCCCAGTGCTCGGGGCAGAGATAGGAGGATTTCTGGGGCTCACTGACAAGCCAGTCTATGGGAAATAGCATGCTTTATGTTCGATGAGGAAACCTGTCCAGGAAAAAAAAAAAAGAGAGAGAGAGTGACAGTTATCTGATGATGACCTCTGGCTTCCACACGTGTAAACATGAGTAAGCACACCTCATATATGCATATCTCACACACACACACACACACATCTATCCATACACATAGCTAGTGGGAGTTGGGGGAGGGACATCACTGAGCTCTGCTGGCCCACCCCAGGCTGTTGTACCAGTTTCTAACAGTTGCTTAATGTCCATGAGGATGTCTGGAAGATGCGGGGGATAGGGAGGAGGAGAATAAAGGGGTAGCGGTGCTTGGCCTGGAGGGCCAGGAAACCTTTGAGGGCTGAATACAATATTCTCTTACTTTGAGCCAGGCAGCATGTTAAGCTTCTAAGTGTCCAAAAGATAACACTATGAAGTCACCCTGGGTTCCGCAGCCTTTAGACTTAGAAGTAGAGTTGTAAGGAACCTGAAACCCACCTCTCCCCTATGAAGTAGCCCCATCTGGGAGCCACCAGCCTCCCCAAGGCGCAGGTGTGAATGGGTCACACAGCAGAATATAGCCTTTACCCAGTTACCAGGACACCATCAACAGGTCACCTTGGCTGTCACTCCCAGATTCACAGAAAAGGCAAATGGATGATGAAAATGACAATTTCCAGAAATTGAAACAAACTGGTTGACGTTTCTGTTGGGACACACCCACTGGCAGGGCTCACTTCGCCAAGGGACGTTTTTCCTCTATGAGGAGCGTCAGTAAAAGCAATTCCTGAGGCTTATCAAAGTCATCCCAGCTGGGATTTTCTTTATAAATGATTTTCTGTGCTCTTGGGAAGGAGAAAATGGAATATCAGTAAAAATGGAAATTTTAAAAGTGAGTGGAGTCTGCCTCGTGTTTCCATTCTCACACTAGGCGTCCTTGATTTTCAGGGGATTTTCATTTACGTTTGATCTTCTCTAGGGAGTAAATTCTGGTTTTATTTCTTAGATTTTTGGCCTCCTTTTTAAAAAAATTATTTTATGTGTATGTTTTGCCTGCGGGTGTGTGTGTGTGTACCATGTGTGTTCTTGATTTTCTAAGAGTCAGCTTCCCTGGAACTGGAGTCACAGATGGTTGTGAGCTGCCGTGTGGGTGCTGGGATCCAAACCTGGTACTGTACAAGAGTCCTCTGCAAGTGCTGCTTACCTATGAGCCATTTCTCCAGCTTCTTATATTGAATGTTGTTTTGTTGTGTTTCCTTTTTTGAGATAGGGTCTCTTGCTTTGTAGCCCTTGGTGGCTGTGAACTTGTGATCCTCCTGCCTCAGTTTCCTAAGTGCTGTGATTATGGGTGTGCACACCCAGGTTTTGCTTTCCTAGCAGCTTTATGTTTCTACATTTAGATTGTGTGTGTGTGTGTGTGTGTGTGTGTGTGTATTATGTTCTTTGAAAGCTACACACACACACACACACTTACTGATAGGCCTACACACTAGGTGTGTGCACAGATGTGACCTGGAGTGTAAAGGAAGAAAGGCATAAAAGTGACATTGATTTATAAAAATGTTTCTGCTGGAGATTCAGGAACCTAATGGAAAAATTAATATTTTCCTGTTTTGTCAAAGGAACTAAAAGTGGCTGGCTCCAGATTGTCCCTCTATAGCGACATTGATAAGCCCTTCCTTCCCCACTTGGCTACTCCTGTGTCACACAAACAGGGCCCAGTGATGTCTTCTTTCTCTTTAAAGGCAGGGCACTAGAAATCTCTTAAGCATGGGGGCAGTTGGGGGAATATAGACACAGGAAGAAAAAGGTTCTGTGTACCCAGATTCTCCAGGGAGCATAGGCTATAAAATAAAACTGATCTGTGGGAAATGTGATAACCTTAGTTTTGCCCTTTTGACCACAAACTGAGGAGCAAAGCCTTCTTTAAAGGCACATGTCCCGGGTTCTCGCCACCTGTGCTGTGTTCTCACTGGCTTCCTCACCCCCAGGTCTCTTAACTCCTCCCACATCGATGGTTCATCGCTGAGATTTCACAGTTCAGTGGGTTCTCGTGAGTTATTTCAGACCTTGAGGGGGAAGTCACAAGGACCTGGTTGAGGAGTGTGTTTGCGTGTTCGTGTGTGTGTGTGTGTGTGTGTGTGTGTGTGTGTGTGTGTGTATGAGCAATCTTCTCTCAAGTTTCCTGGCTTATGTATCAATGCTCTGAAAGTACTGCGTGCTAGTTTTAGAGAATTTGGCAGCATTAGAGGCAGAAATACATTCATAGCTTAGAGGAAGCCACGAGGAGCATGTACATGGCATCTATTTATATCCACGCTAAAAGAAAAGAGCCAGAATTCATCTCACATAAACAAAGGGATTATTTCAGGTTTGTCTGGGCTCAGAAGTCCAGGCCATTAAGGGATTAGCTGAGGGGAAAAATGGAAGAAGATAACACATGAACACGCAGACCCATCACACACCCACACCCACACCCACTCACATGCACACACATACACACCATCCACACATGCACACTCAGGTGAGTACACATCACACATACACACCACATACACGCACGCATGAATGTGTGTGCACAACACTCACACTCGCACACATACACACACACACACTGTCAATCCTCTTGACTCAGGGTCTCGGCTTGAACGTCACTGGCTGTGCTGACCCTCTGTAGGATCCTGCCTTTAGAGAATACAAACCATAGAATTTCGTCTTGTAAGGCTCTGTGCTGCTCGTCAGAGATTCCCACATCTTTATACCATTCAGTCCTCACAACTGCCTGGAGGGAGGGAGGGAGGGCAACTTCCGTTGTCCATCTTATAATGGATCACCCCTTCTCCCAGAGTCCCAGAGGTTAAGTGCCCCGTTCCTGGCCACATGGCTAGTAAAAAGTCGACTTGGAACTGACGCCAAGCCTTTTCCTTCTGCCCCACTACCCAGCTCTGCCTTCTTTCCCTTCTCCCTCCCTCCAGCTCTCTGTTCCTTCCCTCTTGTACATTTTACGGAAAAAATAACGCCCTACAGAAAACATAGCTCACACAGATGTGTGGAGCTCAATGAGTTTTTACCAGTGTAAAAGTATCCAGACCAAGACAGAGCATTCTGGAACTCCAGTGCTCTGTGCCCCATTCCTGACACAGCCACTTCACAGGCACCTGACATGAAACCCAGAGACAACTTTGCCTTTCCCCTGCTTGAGCTTTTGTCAATGGAATATCCAGTAAGCAGGCTCTGTGTCTGCCATCTCTTGCTCGATATTGTCTGAGTTCTCTCGTTGAGTATAGCTGTAATTAGTGTCTCCTCTTCCTCTTGCTGTTTCTCTTTCTCTTATGGTCAGGACGGAACCCAGGACATTGTACACGTCACTTCCGGCCTAGTGTGTGCAATGTCCTGACATGAATATTGCCTATGCTTTGGGGTAAGTTTCCTTGCATAAGTTTTGGGGTATGTGTTTAGGAATAGAATTCAGGGTCCTAAGCAGTGTTGGGCTTAGCTGCAGTAGATATTGCAAATAGATTTACAAATCGTTGCCTAAAATTTTAGGGATGAATCCATCAAAAAGCAGTAAGTTGGGATCCTAGTTTTCGCTAAATACTCCAAGTGCAAGTCTCCCCCATGTCTTTCCTCTTTCCGTTCTGATATTCTGAAGTCTATCAGTTTTAACTATCCCAGGAAAGGGTTGAGGGAACAAACTCGGGTACTATTTTGGGAGGTGAATTGTTTATTCAAATAGTGTATGTGTGGGGTCGGGGTGTAGGGGTAGGGATGGGGACAAAAATAAGATATATCTAATTGCATAATTAAGAAAATTGTCCCAATTATCAGACGCGAACACTAATAAGCAAAAGTGCATTCTGGCAAATTTACGTTTTTGAATTAGCTGCTGTTTTCTAATATTTCGCATTCTGGCCTCTCCATTAGCATGAATCATTCACAGTTGATTATATTTGATGCTTAGAGAAATAAGCCCTTTTGATAGTTAAATCACCCAGCCCGTGCTCTCCGTGTGGAGAAAGTGCGGACTGCGTTTCATTTGCAGGGAGAATGTATTTATTCTTTCCTTCCACAGATAGACATTGCCGGGCAGCCTGTGGGAGGGGGAGAGGAGGGAAGGGCCTGAGATAAGATGTGATCCCAGAGCATGTGGAATTCATTGCGCATCGGGGAAGCCTTTCATTTGTTCAAAGATTTGTTGTTGTGGCGGGGCCACTGAGGGCTTCTGAAGATTGAGGTAACAGGGTGAAAATGGTATTTTTTTCTGATCCGACAATGATGGAGCAGGAGGAGGTGGGTAACAAGGCAGAGAGGCAGGGGCTATTGTGGAGACGATGTGCTCCATGCTAAGCTACACCTCCCCAGCTTGATGTTCCCGGCTGGTCCTAAGATGGGGTGGGGTCACCCCAAGACATCCACATTCAGTTGGCTTGGATTGGCTACAGGGATTGGTATTGTTTCCAAGCTCCCCAAAGGAATCATCGAATGTAGCCAGGATATTGCAATCACGGTTATAAAGGAAGATTAGAGGGGAGGGGAGGCCTGGGATATAAGGGTCCGGGAGAAGGCAGAGTAAAGCCCATCCTGGCTTCACTGCCGATGACTAAGACAAAGATGGAGACAGAATCCGCGGTGTAGGGGAGGAACTTGGAACTTGAAGATCTGTGCTGGAGCTTTCCACCCCCACCCCACCCCACCCTGCCTGAGGAACAGCAATTGTGCTCAGAGTGGGAAGGTAAAACCGGGTCACCCAGAAGTCTGTGCTGTCAGACATTAAGAGGGACTGAGCCTTCAATACTGCCCAGGGGAAGGTGTCTGGGTCACTGGGAAGTAAGGAGCTCTGGATGACATCTGTCGGGAAAGCACCAGCCCTGTGCTTCCGGGAAGTGGTGGAAATTTAAGAGGCGAGGCTTAGTTGGGGGAATCATCTGGTCATTGGAGGGTTGACCCTGAAGGGAATAGTGGGACCCCCAGCCCATTCCTCTTCTGTTATAATCTCAGCCGTGAGGTGAAGGCTTCACTTCACTACATCCTGCCTGTTCTAGGCAACAAAGGCCTACAAACAAGACTGAAATCTTCAAAACTGTGAGCCCAAACAAGCCTTTTCTCTTTACTAATTGATCATCTGGGGCATCTGCTACAGCGACAGAAAGCTAATTAATACATGGGTCACTCCTCCCCCACCCCATCAATGGCTGGGGGATTCGTGACTAGGGAAAGCTTGTACATTGCCGCCTGGGGGAAGAGGAGAAACCAGTGGGACAAAGTGTGAATAGATAGAGAGGAAGTGAGAGACAGGAGTGAGGTGGAACTCAACCTGTGTCCTCAAAAGACTGGGAACAGACCACACGGAGGGGACAAACAAGCGTGTGTCACATGTCATAGGTCATGTGTGTGACAGAAGAAAATGTTGTGTGGCTCCATGGGCGTCTATAAATGGCACTTCAGGGTATTAGTAGATGTCCCCTCATCAATGGGCGGGTGATGTGGGTGACCTCGGGGCACCTTACCTCTGAGTTGGCCTGACGTATCGGGGCCATGCCTCATCTGCTCAGACAGCTCTGTGACCCTCGCACATTTTAGCCACTCTGTCAGACCAAGTAAATGCCATGGGAAGGCAGAGTGGTTCAAGATTACCTCCCGCCTACCCCTAGCCCACCCACCCCCACTTCCTGTGTGCTTTTTGTTGATAATCTACCCTGAGAGTCAGAGTTCGGGTCATTCACTGTTTGGAGAAATGTTAAACAAAGATAAGAGCTCCAAGCACTGGAATTTATTTTTTATCCACTTGGCCTAAAAGCAACTGCCTGTTAAATTTAGACAGCCAGTGCCAGACCCCCCCCACCTTCCTGCTTCCTGCTCACTCTCCCCCACCATGCCTCCAGCATGGTCTCTGCTGGTCGGGGCCTATGTAATATATTCACAGAGCTTGGGCCAGAGTCAGCCTGTCTGGATGTTTATCAAAATGTATCATTGGAGGGCTAGGAGACGAGAGCTGTTTCCTCTGGTCTCCAGCTCAGTTTGCCAGTGTAGCAGCAGCAGCCAAAGGCTGCCCAAATATTTACCCAAACATCCTCCCAGGCAGGCAGGAGGAGGGGGTCCTCTGTCTCACACCGTCTGCTGTAGGTGCGCCGTGGCCCACGGGATGCCACGGCGTTTCCAGCAGACCATCTTAGGTTTGATTACAAGGTCACCTTCCACCTGCCCGGAATCTATCATCGAATGGCTCTTTCTTCCCCCTCTGTGGCGTAAATCCCTTCGCAGTCAACTCTAAGATCCAGAAGAAATCGTTTTGTTGACCTGGAGTTCTGTTGTTTTGAATATGGCTTCAAAATAAATGAGCCATTGTCTGGGCTCAGAATTTTCTGAAAAAAAGATCTCCACCGTGATGCAATTTATTATAACAGGCTCCCCCAGCTCCCCGATGCACACATTCTCCTTCAAATTTCTATCGCTTGCTCACTGTTTTCAAAGCTCATTTATAAGTAAGTGGGGAGGGCGGAGCCCGAGCTGGAAAAAAATCCCCTCCCCAACTAAAGAAAGCCTCCTTTGTCCAAGAATGATTCTCTAGAGGCCTAAATAGTGTCTGGCATTAGTTTTAAGGATTGTTGAGAACTGAGGAGCTTTTTATTTATTTATTTTGATTTTATGTGTATGAGTATGCGCGTACCTGTACACCTGTGCACCACTTGTGTGCAGTGCCTGCGGAGGCCAGGAGAGGGCATCAGATTCCCTGGGACTGGAGTTACAAGTGGTTTCGAGCCACCATGTGGGTGCTGGGAACTAAAACCTGGTCCTCTGCGAGAACAGTAAGTGTTCTTAACTGTTGCACCATCTCCCAAGCCCCTAGAGCAGCCATTCCCAACCTGTGGGTTTTGATCCTTTGGGGGCGGGACGACCCTTTCACAGGTGTCATGTAAGACCATCTGCCTATCAGATATTTACATTCCAATTCACAACAGTAGCAAAATTACAGTTTTGAAGTAGCAACGAAAATAATTTTGTGGTTGGAGGCCACCACAACATGAAGAATTGTATTATAGAGTCGCAGCATTAGGAAGGTTGGGAACCACCTAGACAATTTTGTGAATAGCTTAGAAGAAAAGAGAATTAGACACCAGAGTTCTCATTGGCCCTGAACGTCAGTCATGGGACAAAAGCAAAACAAGAGGAGATACCCAGGTTCCAGAAATGTAACCGTGTCACAAGAGCCCAGAGCCCAGAGAGGTGAAGTAGCTCGCTCAAACTGCTCAGCAAATGAGGGGCAGAAGTAGTAGCTTCAGGCCACAGGCCAATAGACCTGGCTTAGCAGCGTGCTTCCTGCCAATGGTGCTGGAGGGAAGGGTTTAACAACAAAAACCAGGATTGAAAATCCAGGGATACACCGCTGGATGTGGGTTTTGTTTCTGTTTTCATCCCCCTTTGCTTCCTTTCTTGTTTGGCAGCGTTAGAAATTAAGATGCTCAGGACCTGACTTGAACAAGCTAAGCCAGTGCGCCTGCTCTGGGCCACACCTCCAGTTCTCCCCGCTTACATCATCAGTGCAGTGGCGCGTTCTTCCCTGGGGACTGTGTAAAATCCCAAGGGAGACACCGTACTTGTGGGACCAAGTGGAGCCCGTTCTAGATCAGAGCAATAGGTGGTGAGCTTGAGTAGTGTGACTTTGCATGTTCACACGCATTCCTGCTTACACTCAGGCAGTGTAGACAGGCAGTGTGCAAAGAGGATGAATCCCAAGTGCTCCGCCCTCCTCCCTCTCTCTCCAGAGCACTGAGGAAAGCATGTGAGTACACAGAGAGAAGGCATCAACCCAGAAGCAAGCACTTTCTAGGACCTGGATCTGCCAGCCCAGTTGTCTCAGCCACTAGTCTACGGTGATTTTGCTACAGCAACCTGAGTTAAGACCAAAAATACTTTTGGTTTAAACTGTGTATATGTGCGGAATGTTGGACGGGGCATTCTTGTGCTATAAGAATGTCATGTGTTGCTTATCTGAAATTCAGATTCAACTGGTTATCTTTATTCTTGCTTGCCAGTCTGGCAGCTTGAGGGTGTTTCTGACCTCGCTAAATTGAAAGACACATGGGACCTATGCTCTCAGGTGCACAGGGCTGGGAGGCCAGTTAGGGAACAACAGGGAGGAAACTCAGAGGTCCTGTGGGTTCAGCAAGTATTTTATATACCCAGAACCCCAGTATAGTCAGGGCTGCTGCTCACACAGGTCTACTTGCTGCTTTATGAAAGAAAATGCCATCGGATGGACTACTCTTTAAAATATGCCCAGCCCCAGGTACAAGTGCTTTATTAAGGCGTTTCTCCCCCACCAAAGGAAAAGGAACACTATGGTGCAGGCTTATAATCCCAGCCCTCAGCCCTCAGGAGTCTGAGGCAGGGGGACCTCAAGTTCCAAGTCAATTTGAGGAATATATGGAGACCCTGTCTCAACACACACACACACACACACACACACACACACACGTCTAAATGGTAGCTCATTGTGTCTTCTTTTATAACGAACACTTAGAGATTTTTGACTTTCACAACTGGCCAACAGAATTGTAAAGAAAAGACCTGAGCTGTGTGTGCATCTAGCACAGTGGTTCTCAACCGGTGGGTTGCGAGCCCTTCAGGGGTTGAATGACCCTCTCACAGGGATCGCCTAAGACCATAAGCATATCAGATATTTACATTATGATTCATAACAGTAGCAAAATTAAAGCTAGGAAGTAGCAACAAAAATAATTTTATGGTTGTGGGGGTC
Source organism: Cricetomys ansorgei (assembly GCA_026225945.1). NCBI lineage: Eukaryota > Metazoa > Chordata > Mammalia > Rodentia > Nesomyidae > Cricetomys > Cricetomys ansorgei. Next base: position 4,725,073 of record JAMJFZ010003145.1, on the reverse strand, counting down.
ACCACATGAGGACCTGTATTAAAGGGTTGTAGCACTGGGAAGGTTGAGAACCACTGGTAGCAGGTCCTTCTGGAAAAAAGCAGGAAAGTTACTGGCCTCACTGAGACTGTGTATATCTAGAAAATGGGGAGAGTTTGGCCAAGCTACCCACATAAGTGCTGCATATGATTCTTCTGTTTTGGACCCAGGAGGAGGACATGAATGTCAAAGGCTGTTTACAGGCCCTGTGAATCTACAGAAGCCCCATCCCAGCTCAGATAGCAGATAGTTGTATCGAGAACAAGATTCCGTCAGGAGATGACATCTCCCTTGGGGAGATGCTGTGAAGAAGTCCTCTCTGGTGGCAGGAGGCTGGAAAGTGCTCCTTGGGTAAAACCCTCCAAGCTGAGGCAAGGTTGCAGCTCACTGTGCCAGATGTACCCAGGTCTAACCATGTCCCGGCTCCAGGTCAGTTGGTCATAGGAAGAGAGCATCCTGGGAATTCCTGAGTTACCCATCCCATAACCAGGTTCTGGTCCTGGCTCCTTGGTGTCTCTAACCCTGTCTTCCTAAGGAGTACTGCAGTGGCCTCCCTTCTTTCTGTGGCCTTTATGAACTGCAGGGTCTGTGCGAGGCTAGCAACGGCCTTGTCCCAAAGACAAGTAAGGCCTCTGCTGGTTTCAGTCAGTAACTACTCCCCCCGCACCCAGGCATGTGTATTTGAATACTTGGCTCCCTGTTAGTCACATATTTGGGGATGCTATTGAGCTTTAGAAGGTGCAGCCTTACGGGAGGGAGTTCATCACTGGGGGTGGGCTTTGAGAATCATAGACTCGTTCCATGTGTACTTTGCCCTCTCTACTCCCTGTATAATTGAGGTGTGATCTCATAGCTCCCTGCTGTCATGCCTCCTCTGTCATTATGGACTCTCCCTCTAGAACTGTAACCCCAAATAAACTGTAAGTTGTGTTTGGTCATGGTATCCTATCACAGCAACAGAAAAGTAACTGATACAGCCCCGCAGAGGCTGCTCACGTCACACAGGAGGAAACAGAGGCTCCAGAGCTTAGGAGGCAGTGTGAGAGCTGGGGCTGAACCTGGGCCTGCTTCTGTGATGCTTGGGCCCTCCTGTAACACCGTGTCCTGCCCCCTCTCCACCTGGTGCAGTTTTAGGCCTTTCTCCGTAGCTGGTGGCTCTCATGAGAAGGACTTCTTGCCAAGACTGGCCTCTGCAATCACAAAACTAAGTGCAGAAAGGCCCCAGAGAGAAGAATGACATGAAGTCCCCCACTATGCATTGCTCCTTCTCCAGCTGGAAGTGAAGCAGAATGACACTTATGGGGAGGAAGGTTTTTTTTTTTTTTAATTAAATTGGGGTGGGGGATTTAATCAGGAATAGCACCTGCCTCAGAGTCTTAGTTTCCATAGTTTGGTGACTGCTCAAAGTAGCTGCTCTGTGAATTCAGACACCCCCACCCCCTGACTCTCTCTGTCTCTCTGTCTCTGTCTCTGTCTCTCTCTCCCTCTCTCTCTCTCTCTCTCTCTCTCTCTCTGGCTGAGCCTCAGTGAAGAAAGCTGCCAGCAGCTCTGCAGAGCCTACTCAGGCCTCTGCAGAGGGACTGTGGATCCCCCCTACTCCCTATGGTGTGCTGTCAGAAGATAAGGAGGTCAGAGTGGACTCTGGGGGAGATACAGGCTCCTTGTGCACCCTCCTGCTTCTCTTTCCCATGTGTCACCCATGTAGCATTGCAGGCAAATAGAGGGGTCCCAGGTCTTTGTGGAACGAGAAGGGTGTCCCCTCTCTCACCTCAATGCCTCCAAGAAAAGCTCCTCATTTTTTCTGGGCTACCTGGGCCTGTGGCACCGATGGCTCCCCATAAAGGCCACCCTACCTGTTCTCTTTAGAGCTTCCTAACAGCATGGGCCTTCTGGCAGCCCCAGCTCGGGGTCCTGCTCTGGGCACCCTTTTTTTGGCTTTCTTATCTCTGTGATTGGGCTGTTCTAGCAGGTGACTGTGGCCCCATGATAACAAGTCACCCTCCCAGTCCCACATGAAAAAAAGATTCCCAGTTTATGTGTTTGTATGCTTTTATTTCAGTGATGGGTTTTTTCAGAAATAAACCTTTCCCCCCCCCTAATAAGAATCTTGTCTACTCCACAAGGATCCCCTTAGCTACCCCATGGGACCCCTTCAGGTCTGTGCATTGCCTTTCCCGTGGCTGAGTGTAGCTATACCTGCTCTGCACTCAGCACCGTGTAGGGCGTGGGCCAAGGGCACAGGGACATTCAAGTGGATAGCTGGAAGTGAGGGAGGGCCCTGTAGCTTTCATGGGGACACTGTGAAGGTCAGGGCCTGCCTTGGGTGGGGGTGGGAACATTGGAACGCCTTCCCCAGAGAGCAGGAGCCTGATGCCGAAGCAATTTTCCAAATGCATTTGTGTTCTTTCACACAGAAACAATAAAAGCAGTTAAACAAGGTTTTGGAACAACGCTGAACCATGTTCCATCACCGCCGCATGTTTATTGCCATTTTATTGGCGCACACTCTTCTGTGGTTTCTGCCTCACTTCAGCCTGGTCCCAGCCCAGAGACAGCGGAGGAGGCCTGTGTTAATGAGGGCAATTTGTTTTGGCTGGGGATCTTAGAGTCTTGTGTTTCTTTTGTCTCTGTGCCTGCTGCCTGGGTTCTGGGCCTCGTGCATGCATGGATGCCTGGCTCCTGACCCTAGTCTCTGTGCATCCTACCTCACACAGGGGCAAGGCTTCTCAAAGGGGCTTAGCGTGATGTCAGAGTGGCTGAGAGGGTGAGTCCTTTTAGGTATCAGCAGTGACCTTCCAGGTCACTCCAGGGAGACTCTCAGCGGAAGGCCAGCTGGCTGTAGGTTTTTTCCCCTTAGGCTCATAGGTTCAGGCAGCCACAAGCAGAGGTCAAGCCTACAGCAGTGCGCACGCGCACACACACACACACACTAAGAGAAGCTGGGTAAAGAAGACAAAGAAGGAATCATTGTGTGTGTGTGTGAGTGTGTGTGAGAGAGAGAGAGACAGACAGACAGACAGACAGACAGAGAGACAGAGAGGGTCAGAGAAGTCAGCGCAGCAATCCTGAGGGGTGGGCACAGCTGAGCTGGAACCCTTCAGGGGCCAAAATAGAAGGAGCTGGAGATCAGAACCAGGATGTAGGATGAATTTTCAGAGAACACAAGAGTCATGTGTCACTGACAGGATGCGGGTCTCGGGGGGGCTGGCTGTTGCATGGCGAGCTGAGATGAACACCTCTAAGTCTCGGCTGCTGAGGTAATTAAGTGAAGGGATGTCAGGCAGGGCTAGGGCACACCCCACACCCCAGACACCACCTGTGCCCACAAGCTGGGAAACCCTTACAGACAATTTCCGGGTCACCCTTCGGAACCTCGGTCATGAATCAAGGGCAGAGGGGCGTGGGTATAGAAAGGATAGAGTTGGGACGGTGAGCTGCCTAGCCTGGGGGAGGGATGGGAGCAGAACCAGTGGTGTCCATAGAGAACCTTCGCTGTGTCCTGTGAGCGGCTTTCACCTGTGCCATGTCACTGAGTTGTCGTTTATAGATGAGGGAACTGAGGCCGAGGGGGTTTGTGTGTAAGGTCGGTAGGCACAGATGGTGGCATCTGGCAAAGGGGGTGGGGCTTGTGACGTTGAGTGAATAAACACCAAGGCCTGTGACAGAGTCGACAGAAGGACACGGGAGAGAAGATGCCGACGGAGCAGTCTGTGGCAGATGCTTCCTAGGATGGGATATAAACCAGGCCAGCAGAGGAAGGGACCCTTTGGGGACCAGGGTCTTAGGGGTCAGGGGAGGTTAAAGCAGAGTAGGAAAGGGCAGGGCTACGGTCTTGAACGTGAACTCTGGCCAAGAGAAGGAAAGATGCTGTGGGCTCTCTGCTCCATCAGCTGCAGAGGCTGCTGCAAGGACCATATGGGACCTGGCACAATGCGTGAAGCAGGCTGCTCTGGCTGGCAAGGGCTGGGCCCAGTTAGCACAGGGCTGGACAGCTCTTTTGGAAGGGACAGGAAGCCAGCTGGAACTCCTGCAGCCCTGGCTTACAGTGTGGTTAGCTGCATAGAGCTTCCACCTCTGGCTTTCTTAGCCTTGAACTTCAGCCCTCCCTGAGTATGGGTGGAGTCCTCTGGCACACAGCTCATATCAGTGGTGATTACTCACACTATTGTCTTCATTCTCTAACTTGGGGGTGGGAGCACTCCAGCCCAATCTGTTTATCCTCTCTGACCTCAGCACAGCTTCTTCTCAGAGAACTGTCCCTGGACCAACAGGGGTTACCCTTGAGAAGTTTGGCCAGATTTGTGAATCTGTTTGAAAAGAAGTGAAAATAGCACACTGTCTTTATATCTGCTAAGGGCCTGCAGGGCCAGTGGAAATGGACCCAATAAAGACAGGAGAGGGACATCAGTGGCCTCTTCTAAAGGTCCCTCCATTCGTCTGTGTGTCCTCTCTTCTTACAGGCAACCAAGCATGACTAACTGGTCCTACTTTGGTGGTGCATTGCCCTGGAGCAGATGGCTGAGCAAACTCAATTCTCCCTGCCAGCCAGACAAGCAGGGATAGCCACCAAAGGCTGTCTGCACACAGCCCTCTGTCCTCTCGCCTGCACGCTGGGTTTGCAATCTCACGGGATCTAGAGTTCTCTGGAGTGCCTTGTGCATCATGCCAGAACAGTGAGCATTCTGGGGATCAACATAACCTGAGCTAAGGCTCAGAGCAAGCCTTGGAGGTCGTAGAGGGCTGAGGCGAACAGAGGTGGTTTTTCTGTGCACAGCAGAGGCTGGATGCAGAGCAAGCAAGAACTGCCCCTGGGAGTCAAAATGCAGCTGGAGGAGCAAGATTGTATAGCTCAGACCATGATATGGACCCAGATGCCTGTGGAGTCAGGGAGCATCACGACTCTGTGAGCTGGTGGCCAGAGGTCACGGGTATGATGTGAAAGGGTTGCAACATCCAGCCTTGCTGCAGGCAGAGGCTGCTCAAGGTGCACTGGGTGCATGCCATTGTCTGACAGAAGGGGTGGCCTGAACTTCCACTGCTTCAAGAAAAAGCCAAGATCCAGATTTTTGCAGAATTCTGATTTCCTAAATGCAGCAATTAGCATACACGTAAAAGTTCAAACAATATCTCTCTAGCTGCACTCAGTTTATAGGCTGCCTGTGCTGACCCCTGGTCTCCGCATGCTTCTGTGACTGACTCTGTAGGCTGGGCAGCCCCCTGACATCCTGTTTGATGTCTGCCCACTTTTGGCCCAGTCCCTAGGATGCTGTCCCCATACTTAGCTGAGAAAACAACTTTCTTTCCCCAAACCTAGACTTGGCCGGTGGGTGGATTTCTGGTTTGGGAGTTGAATCTTAAATAATGAAGATAGGATAGGAAAATGCCTCGCCTTCTCAGGAGTGTCGCTGCTCTTTAGAGTCTGGGAGGTTCTCATGACCCTCAGAGTCTTTTAGGCCAAGGCAAGGATAGCCTTGCCCACCTGCCCTCATTTTCAAAAGTCCCAGATGACTTTCTGTCCCAAAGTCAGTATTTTTTTTTTTTTTAAAGTCACATAGATATAAGACAAAACTCCCTGGAACTATTTCAGAAATGTTCATTACATCTCCGGAGTTACCTTTCTTTCTGGTGAGTAGTCTCAGTAGAAAGGATTCTGCTGTCATCAGACATGTGTTTCACAACTGCATGACTGCTTCAGGGGCCTCAAACATAGGAGTGCAAGTGGTAATGTCCAGTGAGATTGAATGACACGGTGTCTGGGAGGGGCCTTCAGGCCGGTGGGGAGCTCAGGGTGCCACTAGGGGCAGCTTCTCCTCGCGCTGTCACTCCAGTGTGCCTGGAATGGCCAGGGAGCCTGTGGATAAACCTAATGTATCGGCCAGTTTCTAGAGACATTGAAGCTGCAGGGAGTCCCAGGCAGCGAGCCCCAGGGTGAGTCGAGGGTGTAGCCAAGGATGAGAAACCCTTTGAGAGGTTCAGGTGCTGTGTATTGTCACTGTACCTCCAAGCTCCCAGGACACTGCTCAAGATGGTGGCTTCTAGACCATTAGACCAAGACTAGTTCTTACAGACTGCTGGGGATATTCTCCCAAGGCTTTCCGCATTCTACTTCAAATTCCACCTTGGGAGCCGGCACTGAATACTAGGAGCACACACGGAGTTTAAATTTGTTTCATTGCTTCCCAGCTGTGTGGCCTGAGCCGACTTTGGCACCTGCAGTTTCTCACTCAGTAAAGGGGAGAAGCGCCGGCCTTGCTGCACAGAGTTGTGTCAGCGCAACCCTCCACTCAAGGATGCCTCAGAAAATAATGTCTGCATAAGAAAACCCAGTAGATGCTCACTACTTCTCGTCGGCCTCCCAAATGCCACCAGGGGTGCCTCCACTCAGGAGGTCTTCGTAGATGGACCTGCCTGAATCTTGGCTTTGTTCTCTTTCTGAAGAGGCCCATGGGATCCTCACTGCAAGTGGAAGGGACCTCTACGAGGCTGCTTTGGGAACTGCCTTCTAGAAAGTAGGCCAACCAGCACTTCAAGTAGAGGACCCCTTATTGCCCCTGCACACCCGGAAAGGTGATAAAGTTGGAGGAGAGGAAATATGGATGTAGTTGATGAATGGTCCATGAGGATACCCATGACACCCCAGACACTGTGCTGGGCATTGGGAATGCTTAAGAAGGTGCCTCCTGACCTGGAAGCTTCCGGCCCAGGGAGGACGCTTCCAATCTGTCAGCAAATGTAAAGGCACAGAATGAAATGTTTTAAAGAGAAGATTTGAGGGAGGTACACAAGAAATTATTCACAAAATACCAGAATACCTGAAAGACATAATTCAGGGAGAAAATAAACTACTTTTTCCACTTGCTAGCTCATAAACATACAGAGCTTCTCACGATGCAGGGTCACAGTGATTGCTATAAACTTCAACAAATTCAACAGCGACTTGATAACGGGTCAGTGATGGGGCCGCGCTGACCTTTTAGGAATGAAGATCATGGAAAGAGCCCTCAGCTCTGCATCACGCCATCCCATAAGTGGTCTGCTGTGTCCTCCACACCCAGAGGGACACAGACAGTCATGGGGACACGGATGGGCTGGAGACACGAGAGCTTGCTACTTGGGGAGAGATTCTCAATGGCAGAAAGTCCAGGCTGCACCTCTTTAGGGGAGTCTGGCTCACAGGTGGAAGGATGTTGACCTGGTCCAGCCACAAGCTGCCCACCCCACCCTACCCCCCCCCCCGCCAGGTAGAGGTAAGTTTCTCATTCCTGGTATAGTGGGCAGGAATTAAAGGACAGAGCAATCTCCAGTAGAGACCCTAGGAGAGGGTTCTGAGACCTCAGCGGCTGGGATCCACCCATGCTCTCTGATTTGAGCATTGTTTTGTTGGCCTCTGAAAGGAAATCCTGTCCTGGGGGAATTTAGCAGGAGGGTAGAAAAAGTTCCTAGCAAAAATTAGGGTGTGACTTGCAGTGGCAGGAGAGGAACTCTAATTGTGCTCTCTCTCTCTTTCTCTCTCTCTCTCTCTCTCTCTCTCTCCCTCTTTCTCTCTTTCTCTGTAGAAGTTTATTTTTAGTTATGTTTAAAATGGTTGTTTTGTGCACTGTTGGTATTTGTATTGTCTGCAGATGTTGTCTTTATGTAAAAGATGGTTGATTCCTCATGATCTACCCATGCTATCAGTAGAGCACCTGAGGAGCTTAGGTATCAATAAAAAACCCCTGAGACGAGAGGCTCAGGGTTCCACTGTCCAATATGGCACTTGCAATGATGGTGGTTCTCTCTGCTGAGGTCTGGCAGGTTTTGCACATATGAATATGCTTCCTTGTGATCCTTGATGAGCCACCACAGTAGATATACTGCTTCTCTCTCTCCCTCTTTCTCCCCCCCCCATCCACCACCGTGTGTGTGTGTGTGTGTGTGTGTGTGTGTGTGTGTGTGTGTGTCTGTGTGTGTGTGTGTGTGTGTCTGTGTGTGAGATACCAGGAACTTAATGACAGAGCCTCAGGGGATGCATGTAAGGGACATGTGTCTGAGTTTCTGAGGTGGCTGCGAGGTAAGAATAACAGACAACAATAAGATCGGAAGTCAGACAGGTGGAGACCTCTGTGCCCAGCACTTCCCATGCTACCCAGTGTCCTCAGGTTTGCACTCGGGAGAGCAAATGACATCACTGTCCCCTGTAACAGGTGAGCACATAGGCTCAGAGAGGATCTGTATCATGCCCAGGGTAGAATGGCTAGGTAAGAGGTCTTTCGGCAAGCAGTTGGGTCTCAGAGCTTGGCTCACAGGCTGGGTGAGGGTGACTCTGGTGACAGACTGTGGGACTCACAGAACGCAGTGTGAGTCTTCATGTCAGCTCCCTGGGTGTGAGTTTGCTGGCTTCACTGTGTGCCCCTCTGGGATCGTCCAGCAGCTCCTGGGGCAGCTGCTAGGGCCAAGAGGGATAGAGTTCCAAGTGCCTCCCACAGGATGGAAGGAGAGTGCCAACCTGCCTCTCTGCAAACACTGGCCACTGAGCTAATAAAAACATCTGAAGGAACACTGGGTTTAGATCCCGTGGGCAAGATGGCAATTGTTGTGGAGGTGTAGAGAAATGTCCCAGAAACAAGGGTTTCCTTGGGACTTGCCTGTCACAACCAAAAAGAAAATGTACATGGAACGGAAAACCCATGAAGAGATTCCAGGGTATTCCAGAGGAGGTGGTAAGGTTCGAGAGGAATCTCTTGGCTCGCTGGGCTTTTCCAGTCAGTTGATTTCTTTGCAAGACTCAGCTCAGCATAAAGCCGGAGAAGGCTAGATTCTAGATTTGCATCATAACTTCAAGGAAAACATCTGGAGCCCTCTGAGTCTTTACTTTTTCAACTTGAAAAGGGAAGGTTCGCACCAGTTATCATAGTTACTGCATAGGTGATGAAGAACACGCAGTATCTTGTAGTAGCTACTGTTCCTGCATTTTCCTGCATTTCACATCATCAATGGTGACAATTCTAGCAGGGGCTCGCCGAGGACTGTCAAGCTCTCCAGAGGCACAGAGGCAGCGAGACAGGGGTTTATCAGGACAGTGCTGAAGCCCGAAAGGCCGGAGCCAGGATGAAGGAGTTTTCAGCTGTCTGAGCCAAGTAGCTGCCATAGCGGTGAGGCACTCGACTCAGAAACGGTGCAAAGTTGGAAATTTGAGATGACGTAATAAGATGTTGTCCCAGTAATGTGATGATGGCAGGTGCAGCGGGGGTCACCGAGTGTGCGTCACAGCTCAAAGACTGAGTAAAGGGCTAGGAGGAGGAGGGTGTGAGACTCAGAACACAGGCTCACATCATAAATGAGCACAAATGGGAAAGTCTCGATTGGTCTGACATATTTCCTCATTTGTGAAGAGTATTCCTGTGTGCATGTACGTGTGTGTGTTGTATGTGTGTATTTTATGTATGTGTATATTGTATGTCTGTGTGTATTGTGTGTGTGTGAGGTCAGTACCTGTGTGTGCAGAGGGCAGAGGAGGACATCTGATGTCTTGCCTAAGTCATCTGAGACAGTCTCTCACTGAATCTGGAGCTAGGCTGGCAGGGAGCCTATCTCTGTCCACCACAGAACTGGGGCTACAGGTGCACATGGCTATGCCCCACTTTGTAAGTGGGTCCCGGGATCCAAACCCAGGTCCTCATGCTTCCCCCCAGACGCCCTTCCTCACTGAGCCATCTCTCCGCCTCATGTCATCTTTCTGAATCTCCCCATGCACTTTCTGGGATGTGACCCTGTCAGTGTTTTTCAAAACAGGGTCTGTGATGCTTTAGGGGACTATGAATTCAATTTAAGGGGTGGAGACCAACGTTTAGAATGATTTAATAGCCAGGCATGATAGTGCACACTTGTAATCTTGTCACTAGAGGACGAGGGTGGGGCAGAGTCAGGAGGATCACTCAAATTTAAAGTCAGCCTGATCTTACTTAGTCAATTCTAGAACAGCCAGGGATATCCAGAGATGATCTATCTCAAACAAAATGGAATAAAGCTGAGCCACGGCAGGGAAATACAAAAGATACATAAATGAATGAATAAGT